>JAIGNY010001561.1:385000-720000 GCA_020152595.1 Chiridota heheva
TGTCCTGTAGCCACCCAGACAAAGCCTAAGGGCTTAATTTTGGATGGTGATGATGTGGTTGAGGTAAGAGTTGTGAGCTGCACAGTAAACAATATTGCCGAAGTCGAGCTTGGCTCGAATGGTGAGCCTGAAGATTTTGAGAAGAGTATGGTGGCTCGCACTCCAAGTGGTGTTGGAGAGGAGGCGGAGAATTTTGAGGAAGCTGTTGCATTTCTGTTTTAAGTTAGTGATGTGTTGCTTGTAGGAGAGCTTGGGGTCTAGAGTAAACCCAGGAATTTAGTTTGGTCAACTTTAGGGTTGCGATTGCCATTGAGCACGAGGTTCGGGTTGGGGTGGAGGTTGTTGAAATGACAGAAGTGCATGCAGACTGTCTTGTCTTTGAAGAATTTAAAAAAGTTATTGTTGCACCAGTCTTGGACCCGGTTGAGGCCGAGTTGGAGCCAATTTTCGACAAGAGGAAAGCTAGGGGAGTAGTAGAAGATGGTGAAGTTATCCATGTAGAGGCCACGTTTGATGTTGGGGTCAAGGTTGTCCAAGATGTCGTTAATGCTTAGGTTGAAGAGAGTGGGGGAGAGAATGCTGCCTTGGGGGACGCCCTCCTCTTGGGGATAGGGCTTGGACAGGTGTGGCCAATACGAACTTGGAACTGACTGGGTGAGAGAAAATTTTGAATAAAGATGGGGAGGTGGCCTCTGAAGCCGATGGTGTGAAGTTTGCGGACAATGCAAGTAGTGTCAAAAGCTTTCTCGAGGTCGAAAAAGATGACAATGAGGTGTTCCTTTCTTGCAAAGGATTCCAAGATAGCGGTGTCGAGCGTAAATAACTGGTCCAAGGTATTGAGATGTTTCTTGAAGCCGCTTTGGTGAGGGGAGATAAATTTGTTGGTCTCAAGGAACCAGTGTCTGGTAAATGATCATTTCCATAATTTGACAGAGACAGCAGGTGAGGGCGATGGAGCAGGGTCGGTACTGTTCGACTCTCCTTCCCTGTTTTAAGAACAGGGGTGATGATAGCTGTCCTTCAGATAGGAGGAAATGAGTGTGAGGACCAAATGTGGTTGAGGATGGTGAGTAGAGTAGTCAGGTAGTGGTGGCCTTGTTGGGGAGGTGTTCAGGAACTGGTAGGGGATGTTATCTGGGCCATTAGAGGTGCAGCCGGCGTAGTGGATGGCTTGCTTTAATTCAGATAGGGTGAGAGGGGTGTTGTAGCTCTCGGTGTTGTTCGAGGGAAAGGTGATACTTCAGGCTTTATTGCGAGCTTTTATGGCTTTGAAAGCATTGTAGTTGGCCGGTGACGAGATGTTGCTGAAAGAGGCGGCGAGTTAACGATGTCCTTTTTCGCGGTGAGGTTACCATTCCAGGAGAGATGGGAGATTTGCCCATCCTGCCCTGGAAGCTCTTAACCATTCTCCAAATCTTCTCAGTGGGGGTGGGGTGTTGGTGGTGAGAGAAGAGATGAAGTTGTTCCAAGTGTTGGTTTTACTGTCCTTGATAGTGTGCCTGGCTTTGGTGGGCTGATGCAAAAGAGGTCGAGGTTGTGGGTGGTCGGTTTAATCTTGAAGTTCCTGAGGGCCGTTTTCCTGTTTCTAAAGGCGGTTTTGCAGTCATCAGGAAATCAGGAGTTGGAGAAGGGGGGAAAGAGGGGGTGTGTGGTTAGGATGTTTTGGAAATGGAGCAGGTGGCGATGTTGATAAGGATGTTACTGAAGTTTAACATGGGATCTTCACCCTCGAGGAGGGGGGGGGGGGAGGGGGAGAGGTGTGAGTCTCAGAGGGTTTCGGAAAGGGGCCAGTCAACCTTCTCGAGGTTCCAATTGGGGGTGTGGTCTGTAGGGGTTCGAAGGTTGGAGTGAATAAGAAGTGGGTAATGGTCATTACCAGAGATCAGCAGTGACCTTCCAGCTAAAATCAAGGAGGTTGGGGGAACAGATAGACAGGTTAATACAGGTGAGGGAGCATGTGGCAGGGTGAAGGTACAGTAGGTCGGGGAGTTAGTGTTGAGCAAGAAGAGGCTGTGCTGTCAAAGAGTGTTTTCGACGAGCTTGCCTTTGGGGTTGGTGGTATTGAAACCCCACAGGGAGTTGTGGGCGTTGAAGTCACCAAGAAGAATAAAGGGGGAGGGGAGCTGAGATGAGATTGTTAAGGCTGGTTGGCTGAACATTGGCGTTGGGAGGGGGTGGGGGATAGATATTGCAAAGAGTGAAGGTTTTGTGATGTGATTTTATGAAATACCCCATACCAACAAGGACGTACAACACAAAATCTGCTTCATCTATATGCTTGAGGACAGGTGTGATTTTATGAAAATGTTTATGAAAGCACAGAGAAAAAAAACACCCACAAACCAGCTCTCTTGCTCAGCTACATGGTATGAGGGCAATGGTAAATAGAGAACTCTATTTCTATGTGCATTTCAATTTTGACAAGGGCCAGAAGAAACGTGTTTTGTAATCAACACATCTGTCAGCATGCTTTACATTCAACACATCTGTCACCATGCTTCACATTCAACACCTCTGTCAGCATGCTTCACATTCATTTCAGCACAATTTTTGTCCTCAGATGTTAAATTTGTTTTAAGTCAATTGGCGTATTGCAAAGTCTTTTGTCCTCTAACCATATAGCTGTACAAACTAATACACACACACATCGTTTTTGTGGTTGGCCTCGCCACTGCATATGCCTTTAACAAAAAATGTATGACAAAAGAAATACCAACCAAAAAGGTTTTATCTTCTCAGAACTTTAATATTGATTTCTTATCTCTCATGCTGATTTTCTATTATTCCCCTTCATTTACACATACAACAATAAACTTGATAAATATAAAACCATTTCTATATTAGCTGTTTTAAACATTTAGATATCTCTAGATATCTCTATATAGCAAATTTGGCTTTAGGTAGAGTTTCCTTTTGTACATGAAACAAAGAAAGGGTATTACCAGTGCTTTGCTACCACTCAATAATGAACCATGTACAACACAAAGGGTATTACCATTGCTTTGCTACCACTCAATAATGAACCATGTACATCCAAAGAAAGGATATTACCATTGCTTTGCTACCACTCAATAATGAACCATGTACAACATCATATAATATAGAGCTTCTTGACAATACTGAAATAAATACAACCCTAACGCTTAATACTGAAGATACAACATACATTGCAATATATGGGTGCTTTTAATTACAAACAATATAAGTAAATTGATATAATTAACCACAGTACAAACAGTTTCACCTGAACAACTATGTACATAGTTAAGAGCCTAATCAACTCTGTACATAGTTAAGAGCCTAATAAACTCTATACATAGTTAAGAGCCTAATAAACTATGTGCATAGATAAGAGCCTAATAAACTATGTGCATAGTTAAGAGCCTAATAAACTATGTGCATAGGTAAGAGCCTAATATACTATGTACATAGTTAAGAACCTGATAAACTATGTACATAGTTAAGAACCTAATAAACTATGTGCATAGTTAAGAGCCTAATAAACTATGTGCATAGTTAAGAGCCTAATAAACTATGTACATAGTTAAGAGCCTAATAAACTATGTGCATAGTTAAGAGCCTAATAAACTATGTGCATAGTTAAGAGCCTAATAAACTATGTGCATAGGTAAGAGCCTAATATACTATGTACATAGTTAAGAACCTGATAAACTATGTGCATAGTTAAGAGCCTAATAAACTATGTGCATAGTTAAGAGCCTAATAAACTGTGTGCATAGTTAAGAGCCTAATAAACTATGTACATAGTTAAGAGCCTAATAAACTATGTGCATAGTTAAGAGCCTAATAAACTATGTGCATAGTTAAGAGCCTAATAAACTATGTGCATAGTTAAGAGCCTAATAAACTATGTGCATAGGTAAGAGCCTAATAAACTATGTACATAGTTAAGAGCCTAATAAACTCTGTACATAGTTAAGAGCCTAATGAACTCTGTACATAGTTAAGAACCTGATAAACTATGTACATAGTTAAGGCCCTAATAAACTATGAAGATAGTTAAGAGCCTAATAAACTATGTGCATAGTTAAGAGCCTAATAAACTATGTGCATAGTTAAGAGCCTAATAAAGTATGTGCATAGTTAAGAGCCTAATAAACTATGTACATAGTTAAGAACCTGATAAACTATGTGCACAGTTAAGAGCCTAATAAACTATGTGTATAGTTAAGAGCCTAATAAACTATGTACATAGTTAAGAACCTGATAATCTATGTACATAGTTAAGAACCTAATAAACTATGTACATAGTTCAGAGCCTAATAAACTATGTTCATAGTTAAGTACCTGATAAACTATGTACATAGTTAAAAACCTAATAAACTATGTGCATAGTTAAGAGCCTAATAAACTATGTACATAGTTAAGAGCCCTAATAAACTATGTACATAGTTAAGAGCCCAATAAACTATGTACATAGTTAAAAGCCTAATAAACTATGTACATAGTTAAAAGCCTAATAAACTATGTACATAGTAAAGAGCCTAATAAACTATGTACATAGTTAAGAGCCTAATAGCTGACTACACATAGGATGTATGTTTCACACCTAGAGGCTGAATACAGCCTTTTCATTTTTCAGGCCTAATCAATTATTCGAAAAATTTGCAAATTTGTGATGTCATTTGTTGACAACTTTCCATTTTCTTATGAGATTTTATTATCTTCCAATCTTCTTCCAAAGAAATTGAAGGCATTTGAAACATCCCAATCAGTCAGGATTGACATTCTGATTTAATCAAAACCAACATTCAAAATTCACCCTACAAATCTTGAATTATGGATTTTTCCAAATATATCATTCGTCTTTCCGCATACTGGTGAATGTCTTATTTAGGTTAAAAGAAACTTGCCACAAAATACTGAATTATAATTTCCGCATACTGACGAATGTCTTTGAAGCTTCATTAAATAAGACTTTGTTAAAATATCTTTATAGTAAGTAAAATTGTCTTTTTTTCTTTTCAATGATATATAAAGTTATATAAAATGTTTATCAACTTTTATTTCATCAGGCTTCAAAATTTTCCCCAACATTTGTCAGTATGTGGAATTAACAATTTTAATTTTGACATTCGTCACTACACAAATGACATTCATCACTATGTCAAAAGAGGGATGAAATGTTGAAACTTTCAATGATCTGAAACTGAAGCCTTTCAAATGAATGAATGAATGAATGAATGTTTTACCTTTCCATAAGCAGCCACACACACAAAACATTGTTGTGGGTGTCAGTCCTTTAAAAGAGTGTCTCCTCTCCAGGGTCCCAGGAATACGCAGGTCTCATGTTGAATATTCAAATAACTATCTGACACATTCATGTCATTCTTGCCTAAAGGGAGTTCCAGCATTGTAAGTTCATTTCCGCTTACTCAGTAGTGTGTTCATAAAAATAATCTTGCTTGAATTTGCTTAATATTTCAGATGTCATCAAAATACATGACATAGAAAACAGATAGGAGGGGGTGAAAGCCCCCAGAGCCCCAAATTCACAACTGCATATATAAATATGACGAGTTTTTGTAACATCCAATAAATGGTTTTACCCCCTAGATAGGACTCCTAAACTTGTGATGCTCTGTACACCACCTAGATTGGACTCCTAAACTTGTGATGCTCTGTACACCACCTAGATTGGACTCCTGAACTTGTGATGCTCTGTACACCACCTAGATTGGACTCCTAAACTTGTGATGCTCTGTACACCCCCTAGATTGGACTCCCTTAACTTGTAATGCTCTGTACACCCCCTAGATTGAACTCCCGAACTTGTAATGCTCTGTACACCACCTAGATTGGACTCCTAAACTTGTGATGCTCTGTACACCACCTAGATTGGACTCCTAAACTTGTGATGCTCTGTACACCACCTAGATTAGACTCCTAAACTTGTGATGCTCTGTACACCACCTAAACTTGTGAGATCGGACTCCTAAACTTGTGATGCTCTGTACACCACCTAGATTAGACTCCTAAACTTGTGATGCTCTGTACACCCCCTAGATTGGATTCCTAAACTTGTAATGCTCTGTACACCACCTAGATTGGACTCCTAAACTTGTAATGCTCTGTACACCACCTAGATTGGACTCCTAAACTTGTGATGCTCTGTACACCACCTAGATTGGACTACCTGAACTTGTGATGCTCTGTACACCACCTAGATTGGACTCCTAAACTTGTGATGCTCTCTACACCACCTAGATTGGACTCCTAAACTTGTGATGCTCTGTACACCACCTAGATTGGACTCCTAAACTTGTGATGCTCTGTACACCACCTAGATTTGACTACCTGAACTTGTGACGCTTTGTACACCACCTAGATTGGACTCCTGAACTTGTGATGCTCTGTACACCACCTAGATTGGACTCCTAAACTTGTGATGCTCTGTACACCACCTAGATTGGTTGTGATGCTCTGCACACCACTGAGAAGGTTGAGAGAGAATCAAGTCTCACATCATGTGCAGCAGATGGACATTTATCAATGACACTATGCAACAAAGTGTATAAATTGCAACAGACACTAGGAATATTCCTCCATTTTTCAATTCTTGAAAAAATCCCCACTTTTAAACAAGCATGGTGTCATTGATATCAAGTTAGCAAAGTAAAATAAAATAAAAATAAAATAGGAGCGGCATTTATCTTGCAGTTTGGAATGACCCAATAAACTTTATGCCCATCATTTGAAAGCACCCCACTATGCTTGGGTTCATACTGAAGAGAAAATAAAGTCTTTATAATATTGCTATTTGAGGTATAAAATATGAGTAGATTAAAACAAAAACATAAATACATAAGAAAATCAATTTAAATAAGTATTTTAATTATCAGATGGCTGATGATAAAACATGTTTTGATAATGAGGCAAAAATAATCGAGAAATTATGAATTTTGAACCAATTTTGTAGAAAGACTTAAACCATAATATCTGTTTTTGTATAACTTAAACCATAATAGTACTTTTCTGTTCTTGTACAACGTTTTTCTATCCAGGCATATTCAAAGCGCAGAATACAGCTGGAGTCACAAGCCAGCCCCAATCCCTTATGCCAAGCACAATGAGGGAGGAGACTAAATCTTGTCTTTGGTACTATTCCACTATGGATAGAGCTCATGAGCTGAGTAACCATTGGAATAAGTGCCATTTTCAAATAGTACTTCGACATAAAAAAAAAAAAAGAGTGAAATAAACTATACAAAACTTCACTTCTAATTACACAATCAATACATTGATGTCATTGCCAAAATCTCAAATTATTAGTAATGTTATGGGGCATATGAATCTTGAATAATTATACTCCAACCATTTGACAGTACCCACAAAAAGGAGCAAACAGTTCTTTGGAAAGCTATCAATAACAATCTCAAACATCACATCAATCAAATTCGTTGGAAAAAAACAAAACTGTTTGTCTTGTAAATTCTTTTAGTGCTGTCATTTTGGAAAGTTGACAGAAGTGGTGTAAAGGAGAAAAGGGATTGATATTGTAAGTTTTGCACTTGTCAAAAAACATTTTTTTTTTTCTCAGAGCACAAACAATTGTCCTCATTGAACGGATCTACTTTTCAGTTGTACTTGAAAATGTACAGATAACATCCTGAGTTTGTCACTCTCATGTAAATTCATCTTCTCTGCAGTTTGATGAATATTAGGTTTGTCACTCTCACATGAATTCATCATTTCTGCAGTTTAATGAATATTAAGTTTGTCACTCTCACGTGAATTCATCATTTCTGCAGTTTAATGAATATTAAGTTTGTCACTCTCACGTGAATTCATCATTTCTGCACTTTGATGAATATTAAGTTTGTCACTCTCACGTGAATTCATCTTTTCTGCAGTTTGATTAATATTACGTTTGTCACTCTCACGTAAATTCATCATTTCTGCAGTTTGATTAATATTACGTTTGTCACTCTCACGTAAAATCATAATTTCTGCAGTTCGATGAATATTAAGTTTGTCACTCTCACGTGAATTCATCATTTCTGCAGTTTGATTAATATTACGTTTGTCACTCTCACGTGTATTCATTATTTCTGCAGTTTGATTAATATTACAAAAAAACAAACACAATTATTGCTAGAATAACCTCTCATAAATTGGATGTAGAATACAAACTCTCATAAGATGGATGTAGAATACAAACTCTCATAAGATGGATGTAGAATACAAACTCTCATAAGATGGATGTAGAATACAAACTCTCATAAGATGGATGTAGAATACAAACTCTCATAAGATGGATGTAGAATACAAACTCTCATAAGATGGATGTAGAATACAAACTCTCATAAGATGGATGTAGAATACAAACTCTCATAAGATGGATGTAGTGCAGACGAGGAGGCGGATATAGATAGTTCTCTCAAAAACTTATCCCTAAATAGAGAGGAAAAGGGTAGTTTATCCGTTACACTGAAATATGGTCCTGACCACAAGTACCATGGGATAACAAATACTAAAGTAGAGTTATTACTTTTCTATAAGCACAGGTATATCACAAGTTATCATTTATCAACCATCATATATTTTAGATTTGGAATTGTTAAATAAACAACACTACTAATCGGATACAAAAGACACTCTCTTTATTTTTAACAATTACTAATCAAGTTTATAACAAATTCATCATATCAAACCTTAATAATCTGCTTTATCAACAATCCCTTCGACTCTTATTTGAATCAATATACTAACTTTATTTTAAAATATTTCTTTGGCAACAATTCCTTGGACATAATCACAGAAGAATTCTGGAGCTGAGTAGATACCAATGATAGCTGACTAGACTTACATTAAATCTCATCAAAATTAAAAAGAAGGCCAGCTAATTTCTTTCTAAAACTATCAAACGCTTCACTAACGACAACAAGTACAGCACTAACATTTTCACTTTTATATTTCACAATGAAGCTTTTTTTTTACAGAACAATCTGCGCTAAATTTATGGAAAACCTCATCACATTAAAAAAGAAACCACTGCCTATCATGGCACTCCAGCATAATTCCTGTAAAAGCAAACAAAATGAATTCATTTTCTCAGAGACAAATTATCTTGCATATAATTTATCTTCATTCACATCAACAGCCCTCACCAAGACATCGCTGCCTTCTAGCTTTACATCTTGGTACTACAAACCCCTTATCCACATGCCAAGTAAAAGCCTCTCCAACTACAGAACAATTACACATCAATATTTAATCCGTAAAACCAAGTCCCAGCTCTCAGACAAGTTGATCTTACAACTTCTGGCTCTAATTATGGAAATTGACCCCATATTCTATCATTGCATATACCTATTATCCTATCATTGCAGTGACCTTATATCCTATCATTGCATCACATTCTTGCAACCACGTCAGCAGTTGGATCTGACAAAATTCGCCACTTCATAGTACCATCAGTACCGCATGAGTAAAGATAATTTGGAGGAAGCAATGCCAGCTGAAGTACTCCGGTGCTACCTTGGCGGAAGAACGTGCCTTTTGAATGTTGATTCGGGAAGAAGTGCAGCAAGCTATGGGCTGATAATGACCATACCTGAAGAAAATAAAAGAAATATCAGTGGAAGAAAAGAAAAGATAATGTTAAATAGAGAACATAAAGAAAAGATGATGATAAATAGAGAGCATAAAGAAAAAATGATGATAAATAGAGAGCATAAAGAAAAGATGATGATGAATAGAGAGCATAAAGAAAAGATGATAAATAGAGAGCATAAAGAAAAAATGATAATAAATAAAGAGCATAAAGAAAAGATGATGATAAATAGAGAGCATAAAGAAAAGATGATGATAAATAGAGAGCATAAAGAAAAGATGATGATAAATAGAGAGCATAAAGAAAAGATGATGATAAATAGAGAGCATAAAGAAAAGATGATGATAAATAGAGAGCATAAAGAAAAGATGATGATAAATAGAGAGCATAAAGAAAAGATGATGATAAATGGAGAGCATAAAGAAAAGATGAAGATAAATAGAGAGCATAAAGAAAAGATGATGATAAATAGAGAGCATAAAGAAAAGATGATGATTAATAGAGAGCATAAAGAAAAGATGATGATAAATAGAGAGCATAAAGAAAAGATGATGATAAATAGAGAGCATAAAGAAAAGATGATGATAAATAGAGAGCATAAAGAAAAGATGATGATAAATAGAGAGCATAAAGAAAAGATGATAAATAGAGAGCATAAAGAAAAGATGATGATTAATAGAGAGCACAAAGAAAAGATGATGATAAATAGAGAGCATAAAGAAAAGATGATGATAAATGGAGAGCATAAAGAAAAGATGATGATAAATAGAGAGCATAAAGAAAAGATGATGATAAATAGAGAGCATAAAGAAAAGATGATGATAAATAGAGAGCATAAAGAAAAGATGATGATAAATAGAGAGCATAAAGAAAAGATGAAGATAAATAGAGAGCATAAAGAAAAGATGATGATAAATAGAGAGCATAAAGAAAAGATGATGATAAATAGAGAGCTTAAAGAAAAGATGAAGATAAATAGAGAGCATAAAGAAAAGATGATGATAAATAGAGCATAAAGAAAAGATGATGATTAATAGAGAGCATAAAGAAAAGATGATGATAAATAGAGAGCATAAAGAAAAGATGATGATAAATAGAGAGCATAAAGAAAAGATGATGATAAATAGAGAGCATAAAGAAAAGATGATGATAAATAGAGAGCATAAAGAAAAGATGATGATAAATGGAGAGCATAAAGAAAAGATGATGATAAATAGAGAGCATAAAGAAAAGATGATGATAAATAGAGAGCATAAAGAAAAGATGATGATAAATAGAGAGCATAAAGAAAAGATGATGATAAATGGAGAGCATAAAGAAAAGATGATGATAAATAGAGAGCATCAAGAAAAGATGATGATAAATAGAGAGCATAAAGAAAAGATGATGATTAATAGAGAGCATAAAGAAAAGATGATGATTAATAGAGAGCATAAAGAAAAGATGATGATAAATAGAGAGCATAAAGAAAAGATGATAAATAGAGAGCATAAAGAAAGATGATGATTAATAGAGAGCATAAAGAAAAGATGATGACTAATAGAGAGCATAAAGAAAAGATGATGACTAATAGAGAGCATAAAGAAAGATGATGATAAATAGAGAGCATAAAGAAAAGATGATGATAAATAGAGAGCATAAAGAAAAGATGATGATAAATAGAGAGCATAAAGAAAAGATGATGATAAATAGAGAGCATAAAGAAAAGATGATGATAAATAGAGAGCATAAAGAAAAGATGATAAATAGAGAGCATAAAGAAAAGATGATGATAAATAGAGAGCATAAAGAAAAGATGATGATAAATGGAGAGCATAAAGAAAAGATGATAAATAGAGAGCATAAAGAAAAGATGATGATAAATAGAGAGCATAAAGAAAAGATGATGATAAATAGAGAGCATAAAGAAAAGATGATGATAAATAGAGAGCATAAAGAAAAGATGATGATAAATAGAGAGCATAAAGAAAAGATGATGATAAATAGAGAGCATAAAGAAAAGATGATGATTAATAGAGAGCATAAAGAAAAGATGATGATAAATAGAGAGCATAAAGAAAAGATGATGATAAATAGAGAGCATAAAGAAAAGATGATGATAAATAGAGAGCATAAAGAAAAGATGATGATAAATAGAGAGCATAGAGAAAAGATGATGATAAATAGAGAGCATTACATTTCGAGAAGATCAGACTTCAAGTTTCCAGAAGCAAGAATCTTGAACAAAACTGTTGGAACAGTTCAACATTGCAACAAGCTAAATATCTTATGTTGTGCTTCTTATTTCCTTTGTCGATTTACCACTTTCTAATGTTGGGTTTTATTGTGATTTAACTTATATAATTTGAAAATATTACAAAATATTTAAAATGGTCAACATTGAATGGAAAGTGGAGGGTGGGAGGGGGGGGGGAGGGTAGGGAATTATACCAATGTCCTATGAATAAAACACATACTATTTAGAAATGATATAATTCAGAACAAAGAACCACTCCATAAAAGTACCATTATCTATGATATATGGATGTTGAAAAATAAAGAATAGAAAAGTATGTTCATAACCAGAAATAAAAGGTTTTGTGGTTCTGATGCTTTTTCATGCCCATTGATTTTACATGACATGAATTGTTCTTGAGATATCGTGTTTACAAGCTATCTTCCCCACCCACTATGCATATTAATGCTATTCAAGATTTTTAAAAATGAACACGTACAAACTAGCTAACATCATATTTCTACTAAATATAAAACAAAACTGACATTGTTCAAATGTGAGCATTTCAAGATTGTTACATTAGGCCCCGCCTACTCATTTATGTGCAGGATATCACAACCAAAAACAATAGGGCACAACTACAGACCATGGGCTATCTGTGTACCACACATGACAATAGGGCATATCTACAGACCAAGGGCTATTTGTGTACCACACATGACAATAGGGCACAACTACAGACCATGGGCTATCTGTGCACCACTCATGACAATAGGGCACATCTACAGACCAAGAGCTATCTGTGTACCACACATGACTTCAATCCAGTTTATTGTTCTTGAGATATTGTGTTTACAAGATCTTTTCAACAAAATCATATTTAGCTCCGCCCACTACGCATATTAATGAAATCCATCCTACTTATCGTAGTAGGGGTGTTTACGAGAATTATACTTACCTGTCATACTATAAATATGTACTCTCTCAGTTATGTGCTCTATTATCGCACCTTACACCAAACTAAAAACCGCAGTTACCATACCTACTGCACCTTATCACTCACATCACATCCCATACGACTCATACTCTAGCACCGCCAGCCGGGACTAACCAGGGAGGTGGATGGGAAGTATGACAGGTAAGTATAATTCTCGTAAATACCCCAGCTACGCTAAGTGGGGTGGATTTACTTCAAATTATAGCTTACCTGTCATACTATAAATATGCACAGACTCCCACCGCTCTGCGGGGAAGGTGGGCAACAGTCCTGCCCCTACAAAGGGGGACAAGGGGGTGGGGGGTAACTGCAGCAAAGTATGACAGGTAAACTATAAGAAGCAAAAGATGAGAAAAACTCACCATAGAAAGTGCCCCTGGATCACAGGTAAGAAGAGCTTCTCGCCCGAACGGCCGGAGCACAGACAGCCCGTGTGACCGGTCCTTCATCCGAAGACACATCTCGCAATAGGATGTCGTGAATGTGGATGCTGTTTTTCAAACTGCTGCGACCATTCTTTCCCAGATGTCGACTCCCCAAAATAGTGACAGCGAGGTGGAAATCCCCCGATTTGAATGAGCTCGGATATTACACTCACTCTGAGCCAAACGGACTCGTCCAACTTAATGACCTCCACCAGCCACCTCGATATCCTATCAACCGATACAGGAGCGTGGGATTTATTTAGGGATATAAACAATCTGTCATGCCGTCTCCCAGAAGAGACGGTGTCGCTTAAATGTAACGACGCAGCACTCTCACGGGACTCCAAACCCGATCTGCCGCAACTCCCGAGAACATCTCGATCTTGCCAAGTAAATCGGTTTTGGTTGAAATTCCAGCGTCTGGTTCTTGGCCAGAAACACGGGATCAGGAACCAGGCGCACATCGTTTTTAAAACGAAGGTGTCCCTCCTTGATAGACAGCGCATGTAAGGCGCTCCACCGCCTAGCTGAAGCAGCGCTAACAAAAACACAGCTTTGAGCATAACATGTATTAACGAGGCCATAGTAAGCGGTTCAAAAGGAGTGGTGGCCAAAGCTTCTAGAACGGCCGACATGTTCCATGGTGGAGCTAAGGTTCTTACCGTTGGCCGACGAAGGAACAGGCCCTTGACCAGTCTGAGGAGGTCAGGAGAGTCCGTCACCGACGTGCCATCGGCGAAACCTGTATGGATAGTGGCTATAGCCGATCAATAACCCTTAATGGAGGAAATCTACATCCCGTCATTAAAGAGGGACAACAAGAAATCCGCAACTTGCCCTACAGAGGTCGAAGTTGATGCAATTTGTCGGTCCGCACACCATTTGGCGAAGATTCAAATCCTTCCCGAATGCATAGCCACAGTGGACCTCCTTCGAAAGTTCGCAGCCACATCTGCAGCTTCCTCCAAAAACCCCTTTGCAAGAGGGGATTCGCTGACAGAGGCCACACAGTCAGGCGCAAATTGGCTGGGCAGTCGTGAAGCCTGCCTGAGCCCGGAATTCAAAGAAGATCTGATCGGACCGGCAGAAGCCAGGGTTGATCGACTTACAGCCGGAGCAATGCTGGGAACCACGCTTGACGCAGCCAGAGAGGGGCTACTAGTAGTAGGCTCCTGCAGCCGTCCGTCTGGAGCTTCGACAGAACGTGGGCCACTAGCGCGAACGGTGGGAAGGCATAACCCACCAGTAGCTTGCGAATGCGTCGACCCGCCACGCTCGTGGATGGGGGTCCAAAGTTAGAAGCTTGTGGTTGTCCGGGGAAGTGGACAGGTTTATCTCCAGCAACCCATACCGCGCCCCAATCAACTGGGTCACAGACAGGAGAAGAGACCATTCCGTCGGTGAGTCTGACAGACGGGACAGAAGGTCCGCTACTGTGTTCTCCTTCCCCGGCAGGTGTACTGCCTGTATGGAGACCTTGTGGAGCCTGCGCCACATCAAGAGTTCCTTGGTCAGTTGCCACAGGGGGGCTGATCTCGTGCCGCCCTGGCGATTGATTTACGCCACCACTGTGGTGTTGTCTGTCCGTAAAAGGACACTCTTGCCGCGGATTAGCTCCACAAACTGGAGGGCTGCCCTGCGGACTGCTTCCAGTTCCAAGATATTGATATGACGCTCCAGCCATGGACCCGTCCAATACCCTGCTGCCATGTGGGTGCCTAAGTGGCCACCCCATCCCGAAAGGAAAGTGTCCGTAACCAAGGTAACGCTCTCCCTCGGAAAGGTAAAAGGCATGCCCACCGTGAGGTGGGTAGGGATTTGCCACCATGCAATGGCCGCTGCGACATCGGCCCAGAGTGGTACTGGGACAGAGAGGTCGCACGTTGACGGATCGAAGAAGCGGAGCAAATGGAACTGAAGGTCTCGCATGTGGAATCGGCACCATGGCACGGTATCCACCAAACTGGCCAGGTAACCCAGAAACACTAGCCATGCATGCGCTGTGGACTGGGGTTGCTGCCTGAGCAGTGGGGCACCTTCGTGGACTGCTAGGATTCGTTCTGGAGTCGGACGAGCGATCCCCCTCTGGAAATCCAGAATCGCACCTAGGAACCGAGGAGATTGGGACGTTACCAAGTCCGATTTCTCCTGGTTGATTATCCATCCGGAGGCTTTTGCCTCCTGAACTACCCTTTGTGTATCTCGCGAGGCTGTGTGACGATCCGGTGCCACTATGAGCCAATCGTCCAGATACATGTACACCTTTACGCCGAGTCGTCGCAGGTGCGCCCCGAACACTCGGGTGACCCTGGTAAATACCCTTGGGGCCGTGGAGAGCCCAAAAGGTAGAGTCTGGAACTCGTACATCCGACGTGCTACCGCGAACGTTAGAAACTTTCTGTGGTTTGGGTGGGCGGGGACGTGAAGGTAGGCGTCTGTCAGATCAACTGACGTCGCCCACCAACCTTGGTGTAGCATGGGTAGAATTGAAGAGTCTCCATGCGGAAATGCGTGGGCATACGAAGCAATTCAGTGGTTTTAGGTTTAATATGGGCCTCCACTTCCCGCCTTTCTTGGGGGCGAGGAAGAAGGTCGACATGAAGAAACCCGCTGGTAGGGTGTGTGGTTTTAAGACTGCTCCCTTTACCAGAAGTTTCGCGAGCTCTTCCAATAATGGCCGAGCAAGCTCAGTGTCCTGTGGCACGGGTGTCGTTCTGTACACGCCCAGATTTAGTGGGGTGTCTGTGAACTCCACCTGATAACCCTCCTGAATTGTTCGTAGGACCCACGCATCGGGCAAAATCGTGGACCAGGCCGTCCCGAACTGACCTAGGCGGCCCCCTACCCGACCTGCTGGTAGAGAGCTTGCCTGGGGCGCGTCCAAAACGCTTCTCTGATCGGGGTTTCGCAGCGCGTTCCGCCGATGGCGTGAAGCTGCGACCCCCCCCCCCTCCCCGAGTCACGGTGACCTGCCCAAGATTTTGTCCAGTAGGAACTTGCCCCCTGCCAGGAGGACCACTGGGCCTACGTCTCCGGTTCTTGCTTCGTGCAGAGCCAGGAGAGCGGCCGCCCCTAGACGGGGTTGAGAAGTGGTCGGCACAGAAAGGGCCTTGCTCAACAGCTTTTGAGTCTTACGAAGGGCGTCCTGGCGTTGAGCCTGTCGGGACACTATGTACCCAAAATGGCCCGCGAAAAGAATGGGGCCCTCATGGGGGAGACTCCGTAGGTCGGCCAGGGTGGCGTCGCTAAGGCCCAGGAGAGAAAGTACGTTTCCGCGCCTCTCGACGTTCAGCCGGGCGGAAATTCGGGACAGCTGATCCACAGTCGCGTCTACCAGGCCTGAGATCCCCCGTAGCAGGGGTTTAATGCGCTCTGATAAGCCCTTGGAGGGCTCCACAGTGCATCTTACACATTCGGCCACCCAAAGCGCCAAGCCTAGAAACTTGATCCCCGCCTTGGCGGCACGATGAAGGGCGCGGAGAGTCTCTTTGTGGTGCTGCAAAAATGCATCGCGCAACCTTGGACCGCGTCCTTCACCCACCGTAACGCGCCGGGACTTGGGCACTGAAGGAGATCGAGGACTTCCTGCGGAATTGGGTGGGACCGAATGCAGGACTGATAATCCACCTCGCAAACACTGACTTGGCGGTTCCAAGTCCTTGGGGTAGGACGTCCAATCTTGTGTTGGCGTCCTCGCCCATGCCTGGAAACGCGTCCCTACCAACGTTTTTAGGGGGAATCTACAAATCGGGGCCGTAGATTCCGTCCCAGGCGCCACCGGAACCAGCTGGTGAAGCTGATGGTGCCAGGACGCTTCTGCTGGCACTCCTGCCTTGAAGATCATACTCAGCTGGGAATGCATCGAGTTTAGGAGGTGAGTAATGTTACACTTGACGGGCAGTGGAGCCGTCGTAGGGGCAGAAGGAAACAAGTCCCTTTCCACCAGAACTGGCCTGTTTCCTGACAGTTCTCCCAAGTGTGACATCCCGGCCAACAGGTCAGGAGCCAGAGCCACTGCAGGGAACACAGAGTCCCTGGGGTGCGGGTCCTGGGACACAGGAGCGGCCAAGGGCATGTCCAGGTCCGAAAACTCTTTATCCGGCGGGTGGACTGACAGCATGTCATCGTCCGGCAAATAGGAGCGAGGCTGGCTCTCCGTCACCGATGGTGATAGGATCCGAGAGTCCGAGGAAGTATGGGTGGAGCCGACCAATGATTGAACAGTGTATGAGCCGGTTCTTCCCATTAGGCTTTGAGTCGTGCGAAGCCCTGCTGCACTAAAGCAGCAAAATCAGGGGCGCCCATGGGCTGCCGGCCTGTGGGAGAATCATGCCCATATCCTCGTGACCAGGAGCAAGACCTGCGTCGGCGTCGACGAGGTGACCTGCATCGGCGTCGACGAGGTGACCTGCGTCGGCGTCGACCTGCGTCGGCGTCGACGAGGTGACCTGCGTCGGCGTCGACGAGGTGACCTGCGTCGGCGTCGACAAGGTGACCTGCGTCGTCGTCGACGAGGTGATCTGCGTCGGCGTCGATGAGGTGACTTACTCCTGCCTCTTTCTCGGTCCCTACCACGGGAGTGAGAGCGGGATCTCGAACGGCGGGATGGAGAGCTTCAAGAGCTCTTGGTCCGTGACCGGGAGCAGCGCCCCTGCGTCTGGACCCGCGCAAAGTGCTACAGACACTCTGTGACCTGCTCCGGGAAACAGACTCAGAGGGACGAAGTGCCCGTGGTGACTTGCTGACTGACGCGGGCACACTCGTGTGGTGGCTCGGTTGGTCTACAGCCGGGTCCCCGGCCATCACCGCCAACCCCAGGTAGGGAGCGGAGGGAGGCAGAGGGGGCGACAGGCGCCCACAGGGTGTGGGACCCGCTGACGGTGATGTCAAACGGGTCACGAGCTCTTTGGCTGCCGAGGCCTTGGCAGTCGGCGCTTGAAAATTGTCCAAGTCAGACCAAAGCTGTGCATCCCACGCTCGACAGATGGAACATGTCTGGGCTCTGCTGCAGAGGCGGTAGCGATAACAATCCGGGTGGCCGTCCCCCCCCCAAAACAGTGCCATAAACTGCCGGCATTTAGAGCACTGTTTAGGCCATGAGGGGGCCATTACCGGCCAAGGCCGGGCACGGTTTTGACTTGTTAGACCCGCTAATGGGGAATAAAATCAGACCGCGACTGGAAATCTGCAGAAGCCGGAACTGGCTTGGCAGAGACTAAACCCATACTGGGGTGAGCCGGTAACGAGGCCGTCTGTGAACAGGCTTGTAAAATCAACCTACCGGTATCCGCGAACGGAAACCGTGGACGGATCAACCCGCTTGCGGGAGATCCGAAGAGTGATAGTGGTCTAGTCGGAGCCGGGGTAACCAACCTGCTCACAGACTACTTTGACGGACTGAATCCTTACACGGGAAGGTCGGACCTTTACATATGTATATAGACGGAATTGACACTCGCTCTTCGATGTCAATTCCGTCTGAGAGGGTAAGAGACTAGTCGGGACGACAGGCGCCTGTCCTACCTTGAACAGGGAAGTCAGACCAACACAGACCCTTTCTTGAGAAGTTTATAACTACTTCCCTTATTGGCCTCAATTTGGATTTATTCCACTTGAGGACAGAGTGGGGGGATAATTTTTTTTTATAAGGAAGCTCGAAACAAGGAGGCCAGATACAAAAATGTTTAACGCTGACAAAGTCAGAATTTTTCCAAAATTAATGCCCTTATATACGCCTCTCTAAGCGAGAGACTAATTATGGGCCTAAGAGGAAAATATCCCACCCTTCGCAGCTCGCTGGCTACGAGAAACGAAGGACTTCGAACAACTTTGAACTTGCAGATCTGTACAAAAAAAAATCTATGTTATTTTCCTACAGGCCTATCTCAAGCCAACTCCACTGCACCCTTGGCTCTAACTCAGAAAAGAGAGCCGCAATCAACAATATATACAATCAATGTAACATGAGGCTGGCTATGTATAAATCCACCATCTTGCTTAATGCAAACTCAATAGAAAAGCTATACTAACGTGAAAAGTAATGGGTGAAAAATCAGAAGGATAGGCTTATGATCTGTTAGAGACTCTAATTCCTGTAATTCATATAACAATACAAATATATCTTTGAAATAAACCCAAGCAAGGTTCCAACAAAGGAAAGGAAAAACCTGGCAGGGAGAGGAGCCGGACTTGCCGGATCAAACCTCTTACGGTTTCGCAAACAAAACGAAGGACCCGCTCCGAAGTGTCTATATGTGGTGTATACTGTAGGGCCTACGACGATCAGATAATACCATGTAAATATCTTTAAAAATACGAAGTTACGAAATAGGAACGATATTACCAAGAAGCTTCAGGCGTTTAAAATCCACAGTACTTGTGCTAAAAAAGCACGAATCCGTGGCGGAATAATTATGAAAGAAAACACAATAAAATTTGTAAACACTCTGGGAAGCAACAACGCGTCTCTTCACAACAGCGCGCAAGAGAGATATGAGTTGTATGGGATGTGACGTGAGTGATAAGGTGGAGTAGGTATGGTAACTGCAGTTTTTAGTTTGGTGTAAGGTGCGATAATAAAGCACATAACTGAGAGAGTGCATATTTATAGTATAACAGGTAAGCTATAATTTAAGTAAATTCAATGTTTTTATGCAATGAGCACATGCACACTAGCTAACAGCATAATCATTACGTGAGTGTTCTGATGTTCTTTCTGTTCCCCTGAGTATTAACTTTTCAAAGTGATTTGATGTTGGTGTTGTTCCTAGTGATTAAAGAATTGCAAATGTCACACCTATTTAAAAAGAAGGGTGACTACAGTTTGCCCTGTAACTATAGGCCAGTGAGTCTTACTAGTGTTGTGTGCAAGGTCATGGAGTCCATTGTTAAGGATGTTGTACTAGATCATTTACTGGTCAATGGGTTCTTGAATTTGTCCCAGCATAGGTTCTTACCTAAGAGGTCTTGTGTTTCCAATTTATTGGAGTTTCTTGATGATATTACTAAACAAGTTGATTCCGGTCATAATGTGGATGTTATCTATTTAGACTTCCAAAAAGCATTTGATAAGGTTCCGTTTAGCAGGCTCAGGTTGAAAGCAAGAGTGTGTGGTGTGGAGGGAAAACAAGGCAGTTGAATAAATTCTTGGTAAATTGACAGGTCACAAAGAGTTGTTGTTAATGGTGAAGTATCTCCATGGAAGAAGGTTACAAGTGAAGTTCCTCAGGGTTCTGTATTGGGTCCGCTTCTTTTCTTAATCTTCATTAATGATATTGACTCCAGGATTTGTAAATTTGATGATGACACTAAGCTGTACACTGATCTGGATAAGTTAGTTTCTTGGCATGGCAGATGTCATTCAATATTGATAAATGCAAAGTTATTTATTTTGGTTAGAACAATTTGGTTTTTGATTACAGCATGAATGGTTCAAATCTTGGTTGTGTTGATCAAGAAAGGGATATAAGTGTTGTCATTACTAGTAATTTGAAGCCTTCTAAACAGTGTGCTTTAGCAGCTGCAAGGGAAAATAGGATGCTTGGTTTGATTAGAAGAAATTTTTGTTTTCGTGGTAGAGAGGTTGTCCTTAAGTTTTGTAAGCATTTAGTCAGGCCTCACCTTGAGTATGCTATTCAGGCTTGGAGTCCCTTTTATGAAAAGGATAAGTTCATTTTGGGGAAGGTTCAGCAAAGAGCCACTAGACTTATTCCCGAAGTAAGGAATCTCTCTTATGAATCTAGGTTGCGAATTCTTGGTTTGAACATGCTTGAGTAGAGAAGACTATGTGGCGATATAATTCAGGTTTTTAAATTTCTATCTGGTAGTGATGCTTTAACTTCCTGTAATTTCTTGCAAGTTTCAGATAATCCTCATGTGACACGTGGTTACAGTTTGAAGTTAACCAAAGAGTTCTCACGGATAGATACTCGGCATTTTAGCTTTTCGCAAAGAGTTGTTAATGAGTGGAATGGTTTACCTAAGTGGGTGGTTAGCTGCAATTCTGTTCACAATTTCAAATTCAACATTGATAAGTTCTTTACTAACTCTGGAAGTCTTTGATTTTCTTGGGTTTTTTTTGGCGGTGGTGGTAGTTTGGGCTTTTGATGGGGGTGTGATTCCCCTTCTTAGCCTGTCATCTTGTTATGTTATGTTGTACTGAATATGAAACAAAACAGACACATGATTGTTAAAATATAAACATTTCAAGATTTTTACATTAAGCTCCACCTACTCATTAATATGCAGGACATCACCACCAAAAACAATAGGGTGCATCTACAGATCATGGGCACCTATGTACCAAATATGACATGAATCGAGTTTACTGTTCTTCAGATACCGTACTTGTAAGCTCTTTTCAACAAGATCATGTCAAGCCCTGCCTTCTATGCATATTAATGAAATTCAACATTTTTGTACCATGGACATGTATGTACACATCAGATAACATCATAATTACACCAAATATGAAACAAAGCAGACATGCTGTTGTTAAAATATAAATGTTTCAAGATATCTACATTAAGCCCCACCTTCTCATTAATATGCACGACATCACCACCAAAACCAATAGGTCAAATCTATGAAGCGTAGGCTATCTGTGTACCACATATGACATCAATCGGGTGTATCGCTTTTGAGATATCATGCTTACGTGCTTGCTGTCACAGACACACATACATATACATACATATACACACACATACGCCGACATGACAGCACAGGTTCCTTATGTATTGGCATTAGAACTAAAAAGAAGTACACAATTTTATGTAGTGTTCCAAAGAGTTTTGTACATGATTGTAGCCAAAGGATAAAACCCTTTGAAGGTGATGTGTATCATATCCAGAAGGCGATGTGCATCGTACCACCGAGGGGGATATGTATTGTACCTCTGAGGGGGATATGTGTCGTACTACCAAGGGGGATATGTATTGTACAACCGGCGGCAATATGTATTGTACCACCAAGGGGGATATGTATTGTACCACCAAGGGGATATGTATCGTACCACGGAGGGGGATATGTATCGTACCACCGAGGGGGATATGTATCGTACCACCGAGGGGGATATGTATCGTACCACCGAGGGGGATATGTATCGTACCACCGAGGGGGATATGTATTGTACCACCGAGGGCAATATGTATTGTACCACGGAGGGGGATATGTATCGTACCACCGAGGGGGATATGTATCGTACCACCGAGGGGGATATGTATCGTACCACCGAGGGGGATATGTATCGTACCACCGAGGGGATATGTATTGTACCACCGAGGGGATATGTATTGTACCACCGAGGGGGATATGTATCGTACCACCGAGGGGGATATGTATCGTACCACCGAGGGCAATATGTATTGTACCACCGAGGGGGATATGTATTGTACCACCGAGGGGGATATGTATCGTACCACCGAGGGGGATATGTATCGTACCACCGAGGGGGATATGTATTGTACCACCGAGGGCAATATGTATTGTACCACCGAGGGGGATATGTATCGTACCACCGAGGGGGATATGTATCGTACCACCGAGGGGATATGTATTGTACCACCGAGGGGGATATGTATTGTACCACCGAGGGGGATATGTATTGTACTACCGAGGGCAATATGTATTGTACCACGGAGGGGATATGTATCGTACCACCGAGGGGATATGTATCGCACCACCGAGGGGATATGTATCGCACCACCGAGGGGATATGTATCGCACCACCGAGGGGATATGTATCGCACCACCGAGGGGATATGTATTATACCACCGAGGGCAATATGTATTGTACCACGGAGGGGGATATGTATCGTACCACCGCGGGGGATATGTATCGTATCACCGCGGGGGATATGTATTGTACCACCGAGGGGGATATGTATCGTACCACCGAGGGGGATATGTATCGTACCACCGAGGGGGATATGTATCGTACCACCGAGGGGGATATGTATCGTACCACCGAGGGGGATATGTATCGTACCACCGAGGGGGATATGTATCGTACCACCGAGGGGGATATGTATCGTATCACCGCGGGGATATGTATCGCACCACCGCGGGGATATGTATTGTACCACCGAGGGGATATGTATCGCACCACCGAGGGGATATGTATCGTACCACCGAGGGGGATATGTATCGTACCACCGAGGGGGATATGTATCGTACCACCGAGGGGATATGTATCGCACCACCGAGGGGATATGTATCGCACCACCGAGGGGATATGCATCGTACCACCGAGGGGGATATGTATCGTACCACGAGGGGATATGTATCGTACCACCGAGGGGATATGTATCGTACCACCGAGGGGATATGTATCGCATACCACCGAGGGGATATGTATCGCACCACCGAGGGGATATGTATCGCACCACCGAGGGGATATGTATCGCACCACCGAGGGGATATGTATCGTACCACCGAGGGGATATGTATCGTACCACCGAGGGGATATGTATCGTACCACCGAGGGGATATGTATCGTACCACCGAGGGGATATGTATCGCACCACCGAGGAGGATATGTATCGCACCACCGAGGGGATATGTATCGCACCACCGAGGGGATATGTATCGCACCACCGAGGGGATATGTATCGCACCACCGAGGGGATATGTATCGTACCACCGAGGGGGATATGTATCGTACCACCGAGGGGGATATGTATCGTACCACCGAGGGGGATATGTATCGTACCACCGAGGGGGATATGTATCGTACCACCGAGGGTGGTGTGTGACGTACCACCGAGGGTGGTGTGTGTCGTACCACCGAGGATGGTGTGTGTCGTACCACCGAGGGTGATGTAAATCATACCACGAGGGTGATGTAAATCATACCACCGAGGGTGATGTGTGTCGTACCACCGAGGGTGATGTGTGTCGTACCACCGAGGGTGATGTGTGTCGTACCACCGAGGGTGATGTGTGCTGCACCACCGAGGGTGATGTGTGTCGTACCACCGAGGGTGATGTGTGTCGTACCACCGAGGATGATGTGTGCCACACCACCGAGGGTGATGTGTGTCGTACCACTGAGGGTGATGTAAATCATACCACCGAGGGTGATGTGTGTCGTACCACTGAGGGTGATGTGTGTCGTACCACCGAGGGTGATGTGTGACGTACCACCGAGGGTGATGTGTGTCGTACTACTGAGGGTGATGTGTGTCGTACCACCGAGGGTGATGTGTGTCGTACCACCGAGGGTGATGTGTGACGTACCACCGAGGGTGATGTGTGTCGTACCACCGAGGGTGATGTGTGTCGTACCACCGAGGGTGATGTGTGTCGTACCACTGAGGGTGATGTGTGTCGTACTACTGAGGGTGATGTGTGTCGTACCACCGAGGGTGATGTATGTCGTACCACTGAGGGTGATGTGTGTGGTACCACCGAAGGTGATGTGTATCATACCTTGATGTTCCCTTCAGCTGACCCACTGACAAAGAACTCCTCACTTGGGTCTACAGCCAAACTCCTGATGCAGGACTCATGTGCCTGAAATGTTTGTCGTAGCTTGCGTTGACGGACATCATACAGGCAGATTTCACCCTTCCTACTACCCGATATGATTGTTTGTTGCCGAGGGCAGTAGACAATGCAGGGGCATCCACCATCATGACAGACAAAAGCTACAAAAAATTTGATTGTAATGAAAGGTCATGAAGTATTTGTTTGTTTTAAGTACTTATTAGGAAGAATATCAAACTCAGTATTAAAAGTCTTTAAATTGAGAAAAAGAGCATTGAATTGTGACTGCAGTATGTTTGGGTCCCATGGATTGAAGTAAGGAGTGAATCTCCAGAGTGAATCTTCAGAGTGAATCTCCAGAGTGAATCTCCAGAGTGAATCTCCAGAGTGAATCTCCATGCTTGTTCAACAATTGCAATCAATTCTAACATTAATATTTGCTTTGCAACCTCTTGATTGTCCCCACCCAGGCCACATATGGTAAACTGTTTGTGGTAGTGAGCAAATAATAGAAACACTCACCATGTACCATACATTTCCGTTTGGACATCAGAGTGTCCCACAAGCAAATATTTTTATTGTCTGCTGACAGCCCAGCACTGGCTAGAAAACTTGAACTTCCCAAGAAACAAAAATCATATGCTGACTTGGTGTGACACTGTGTGCTCTGTGGAAAAAAAAGAAATTGAGATGATTGATGAACAATAAATACAGTGAAGACCATCTTGAATAATCTAAATGCACACGATGGAACTGAATAATAATAATAATAATAATAATACGTTTCATATACTGCTTTCCTACAATCGCACTTAAAAAGCTTACACCTTTTGTCCCACAAGTTGAAACCTTTCTCAAGTCCCTGAGACTTCTCAACTGTGCAGTCAGCACAGTGCAGTCAGCACAGTGCAGTGCAGTCAGCGCAGTGCAGTGCAGTCAGCGCAGTGCAGTCAGCTCAGTGCAGTCAGCTCAGTGCAGTCAGCGCAGCCAGCACAGCGCAGCCAGCACAGCGCAGCCAGCACAGCGCAGCCAGCACAGCGCAGCCAGCACAGCGCAGCCAGCACAGCGCAGCCAGCACAGCGCAGCCAGCACAGCGCAGCCCAGCAGCGCAGCCAGCACAGCGCAGCCCAGCGCCCAGCCAGCAGCCAGCGCCCAGCCAGCACAGCGCAGCCAGCACAGCGCAGCCAGCACAGCGCAGCCAGCACAGCGCAGCCAGCACAGCGCAGCCAGCACAGCCAGCACAGCGCAGCCAGCACAGCAGCCAGCACAGCGCAGCCAGCACAGCGCAGCCAGCACAGCGCAGCCAGCACAGCGCAGCCAGCACAGCAGCCAGCACAGCGCAGCCAGCACAGCGCAGCCAGCACAGCGCAGCCAGCACAGCAGCCAGCACAGCGCAGCCAGCACAGCCAGCCAGCACAGCCAGCAGCCAGCACAGCGCAGCCAGCACAGCGCAGCCAGCACAGTGCAGCCAGCACAGTGCAGCCAGCACAGTGCAGCCAGCACAGTGCAGCCAGCACAGTGCAGCCAGCACAGTGCAGCCAGCACAGTGCAGCCAGCACAGTGCAGCCAGCACAGTGCAGCCAGCACAGTGCAGCCAGCACAGTGCAGCCAGCACAGTGCAGCCAGCACAGTGCAGCCAGCACAGTGCAGCCAGCACAGTGCAGCCAGCACAGTGCAGCCAGCACAGTGCAGCCAGCACAGTGCAGCCAGCACACCTGCTATGTTCCATTACTCTGAGCACCAAGCAAGAGGGCAGCAGGTTCCATTTTTAAAAGTCTTTGGTATGATCCGGCCCGAAAATGAACTCGCGACCTGCCAGCTGAAAAGCAAGTACTCTACCAATTTAGCTGTCCAGTCGGAATGTCTCCTTAAAATAGATATTTAAAGTAACCTTGGACCTTATATATCTATTGCTTTTCTTCGTAGCATAGTGTGTATATGTGTTTAGGGACACAAGTACAACCAACTTAATATTTGATACTGTGAAAAAAAGTTGGTCCTAAATTATTAAAAAGGTTATATAAAGTTGGTCCTAAATTATAAAAAATGTTATATAAAGTTGGTCCTAAATTATTAAAAAGGTTATATAGTTGGTCCTAAATTATCAAAAAGGTTATATAAAGTTGGTCCCAAATTATTAAAAAGGGTATATAAAGTTGGTCCCAAATTATTAAAAAGGTTATATAAGGTTGGTCCTGGATTGGTTGACACCAACAAGTTAACATCCCAAATTCTTGCAACAATCTTTATCATCTAACAACAATTTTGTCTGTGTCGAGTGATTCTTACGTTTCATCTTGGAGTAACTTGCCCAGTAATGTTTGTTGTCTGTGTCGAGTGATTCTAACATTTCATCTTGGAGTTACTTGCCCAGTAAGGTTTGTTGTCTGTGTCGAGTGATTCTAATATTTCATCTTGGAGTTACTTGCCCAGTAAGGTTTGTTGTCTGTGTCGTTTCATCTTGGAGTAACTTTCCCAGTGAGGTTTGTTGTACGTGTCGAGTGATTCCAACGTTTCATCTTGGAGTTACTTGCCCAGTAAGGTTTGTTGTCTGTGTCGAGTGATTCTAACGTTTCATGTTGGAGTAACTTTCCCAGTGAGGTTTGTTGTACGTGTTGAGTGATTCCAACGTTTCATCTTGGAGTTACTTGCCCAGTAAGGTTTGTTGTCTGTGTCGAGTGATTTTAACGTTTCATCTTGGAGTAACTTGCCCAGTAAGGTTTGTCTGTGTCGAGTGATTCTAACATTTCGTCTTGGAGTAACTTTCCCAGTAAGGTTTGTTGTACGTGTTGGGTGATTCTAACGTTTCATCTTGAAGTAACTTGCCCAGAGGGGTTTGTTGTACGTGTCGAGTGATTCTAACGTTTCATCTTGGAGTATACTTGCCCAGTAAGGTTTGTTGTCTGTGTCGAGTGATTCTAACATTTCATCTTGGAGTTACTTGCCCAGTAAGGTTTGTTGTCTGTGTCGAGTGATTTTAACGTTTCATCTTGGAGTAACTTGCCCAGTAAGGTTTGTTGTCTGTGTCGAGTGATTCTAACGTTTCATGTTGGAGTAACTTTCCCAGTGAGGTTTGTTGTACGTGTCGAGTGATTCCAACGTTTCATCTTGGAGTTACTTGCCCAGTAAGGTTTGTTGTCTGTGTCGAGTGATTTTAACGTTTCATCTTGGAGTAACTTGCCCAGTAAGGTTTGTTGTCTGTGTCGAGTGATTCTAACATTTCGTCTTGGAGTAACTTTCCCAGTAAGGTTTGTTGTACGTGTCAAGTGATTCTAACGTTTCATCTTGGAGTAACTTGCCCAGTAAGGTTTGTTGTACGTGTCGAGTGATTCTAACATTTCATCTTGGAGTAACTTGCCCAGTAAGGTTTGTTGTACGTGTCAAGTGATTTAACGTTTCATCTTGGAGTAACTTGCCTAGTAAGGTGTGTTGTCTGTGTCGAGTGATTCTAACGTTTCATCTTGAAGTAACTTGCCCAGTAAGGTGTGTTGTCTGTGTCGAGTGATTCTAACGTTTCATCTTGGAGTAACTTGCCCAGTAAGGTTTGATTTGCAGTAAGGTTTGTTGTACGTGTCGAGTGATTTTAACGTTTCATCTTGGAGTAACTTTCCCAGTAAGGTTTGTTGTCTGTGTCGAGTGATTCTAATATTTCAATTGGAATAACTTACCCAGTAAGGTTTGTTGTCTGTGTCGAGTGATTCTAACGTTTCATCTTGGAGTAATTTACCCAGTAAGGTTTGTTGTCTGTGTCGAGTGATTCTAACGTTTCATCTTGGAGTAACTTGCCCAGTAAGGTTTGTTGTCTGTGTCGAGTGATTCTAACGTTTCATCTTGGAGTAACTTGAACAGTAAGGTGTGTTGTACGTTTCGAGTGATTCTAACGTTTCATCTTAGAGTAACTTGCCCAGTAAGGTTTGTTGTACATGTCGAGTGACTCAACATTTCATCTTGGAGTAACTTACCCAGTAAGGTTTGTTGTACGTGTCAAGTGATTCTAACGTTTCATTTTGGAGTAACTTGCCCAGTAAGATTTGTTGTACCTGTCGAGTGATTCTAACATTTCATCTTGGAGTAACTTGCCCAGTAAGATTTGTTGTACGTGTCGATGATTCTATCATTTCATCTTAGAGTAACTTGCCCAGTAAGATTTGTTGTACGTGTCGAATAATTCCAACGTTTCATCTTGGAGTAACTTGCCCAGTGAGGTTTGTTGTACGTGTCAAGTGATTCTAACGTTCATCTTGGAGTAACTTTCCCACTAAGGTTTGTTGTACGTGTCGAATGATTCCAACGTTTCATCTTGGAGTACCTTGCCCAGTAAGGTTTGTTGTACGTGTCGAGTGATTCTAATATTTCAAGTTGGAGTAACTTTCCCACTAAGGTTTGTTGTACGTGTCGAATGATTCCAACGTTTCATCTTGGAGTAACTTGCCCAGTAAGGTTTGTTGTACGTGTCGAGTGATTCGAACGTTTCATCTTGGAGTAACTTGCCCAGTAAGGTTTGTTGTACGTGTCAAGTGATTTTAACGTTTCATTTTGGAGTAACTTGCCCAGTAAGGTTTGTTGTACGTGTCTAGTGACTCTAACATTTCATCTTGGAGTAACTTACCCAGTAAGGTTTGTTGTACGTGTCAAGTGATTCTAACGTTCATCTTGGAGTAACTTTCCCACTAAGGTTTGTTGTACGTGTCGAATGATTCCAACGTTTCATCTTGGAGTACCTTGCCCAGTAAGGTTTGTTGTACGTGTCGAGTGATTCTAATATTTCAAGTTGGAGTAACTTTCCCACTAAGGTTTGTTGTACGTGTCGAATGATTCTAACGTTTCATCTTGGAGTAACTTTCCCAGTAAGGTTTGTTGTACGTGTCGAGTGATTCGAACGTTTCATCTTGGAGTAACTTGCCCAGTAAGGTTTGTTGTACGTGTCAAGTGATTTTAACGTTTCATTTTGGAGTAACTTGCCCAGTAAGGTTTGTTGTACGTGTCTAGTGACTCTAACATTTCATCTTGGAGTAACTTACCCAGTAAGGTTTGTTGTACGTGTCGAGTGATTTTAACGTTTCATCTTGAAGTAACTTGCCCAGTAAGATTTGTAGTACGTGTCGAGTGATTCTAACATTTCATCTTAGAGTAACTTGCCCAGTAAGGTTTGTTGTACGTGTCGAGTGATTTTAACGTTTCATCTTGGAGTAACTTGCCCAGTAAGGTTTGTTGTACGTGTCGAGTGATTTTAACGTTCCATCTTAGAGTAACTTGCCCAGTAAGGTTTGTTGTCTGTGTCGAGTGATTCTAACGTTTCATTTTGGAGTAACTTGCCTAGTAAGGTGTGTTGTCTGTGTCGAGTGATTCTAACATTTCATCTTAGAGTAACTTGCCCAGTAAGGTTTGTTGTACGTGTCGAGTGATTCTAACGTTTCATCTTGAAGTAACTTACCCAGTAAGGTTTGTTGTCTGTGTCGAGTGATTCTAACATTTCATCTTGGAGTTACTTGCCCAGTAAGGTTTGTTGTCTGTGTCGGGTGATTCTAACATTTCGTCTTGGAGTAACTTGCCCAGTAAGGTTTGTTGTCTGTGTCGAGTGATTCTAACATTTCGTCTTGGAGTAACTTTCCCAGTAAGGTTTGTTGTCTAGGTCGAGTGATTCTAACGTTTCATCTTGGAGTAACTTGCCTAGTAAGGTTTGTTGTACGTGTCGAATGATTCCAACGTTTCATCTTGGAGTAACTTTCCCAGTAAGGTTTGTTGTACGTGTCAAGTGATTCTAACGTTTCATGTTGGAGTAACTTGCCCAGTAAGGTTTGTTGTACGTGTCAAGTGATTCTAACGTTTTATCTTGGAGTAACTTACCCAGTAAGGTTTGGTGGTAGTTGGGCTGTTCATTCCCATCTGCCACAGACACAGGTGACCGTTGTCATCACTCACACCAAACTGTTGTGAAAAAAAAATCATCAAATATAAAATGAATCACCTTATGACTGATGAATCACCTTATAAGTGATGAATTACCTTATGACTGATGAATCACCTTATGACTGATGAATCACCTTATGACTGATGAATTACCTTATGACTGATAAATCACCTTATGACTGATGAATCACTTTATGACTGATGAATCACCTTATGACTAATAAGTCATCTTATGACTGATGAATCACCTTATGACTGATAAATCATATTATGACTGATGATGAATTATCTTATGACTGATGAATCACCTTATGACTGATGAATCACCTTATGACTAATGAATCACCTTAAGACTGATGAATCACCTTATGACTGATGAATCACCTGATGACTAATGAATCACCTTATGACTGATGAATCACCTAATGACTGATTATTCACCTTATGACTGATTAATCACCTTATGACTGATTAATCACCTTATGACTGATTAATCACATGACTGATTAATCACCTTATGACTGATAGCTTTATCAGTCCCTAAAGGATGAGTTAATTGGTCACCCATGTATGATGCAAGACACAAAAACAAGCAGAATTGCAAAAACTATGTTGGCACCTTGCTCTGTTCGAATACAAAGTATTTACAGATGCCACAGGGATGTGAAAATAACTGGTGGGGAAAGTCTACAAAGTGAATTCATTTCCTCCATTTCTAGCCAGACATTTATCTTATAAATATGAAATCAATATTTTCTTTGCCAAATGAAAAGGAAAAAAATGATTCAGCAAATGGTACATTAAATTATTAAACTCTGTTTTATTCACATCTGCCATATCATCAAATGGTTGCATGCAAACACATGCCACTCCTGAAGAATGTGATAGCACTTCTAGTCTGCTTTCATACACTTTTGACAATTTGTGAGACCATTTTGTTCCCTTCACTGCCTGCTTTTGCTTAAGATGGTCAAGAACAATGACCATATCCTTAATTTCATTTACCAAAGCTCTAGCAGACAACATATCCAATCCATATGAACCGAGAACAAGTAAAAATGCAACACAAATTCCAAAAGAAAATGCTCAATTGCTTTCTACTCATCACAAAGAAACCCTTCAGATTGAACCATGTAGACACTGGAACAGCTTACTCTGTGGAGGACGCAGATTTTTGACCTATTAGGAGCTTTTGATGAACAGCATGTATACTTGCCAAGCTATGGAGGAGCAAAGGTTGAGGAAGTATAACATATGCAGCTACACACATTCTACATCTTCAACTGTCATCTGTATTGGTAAACATGGGAGAGCTGTATGGACAGCTACACACATTTTACATAATAAACTGTCATCTGTATTGGTAAAGATGGGAGAGCCATACGGACAGCTACACACATTTTACATATTAAATTGTCATCTGTATTGGTAAAGATGGGAGAGCCGTATGGACAGCTAAACACATTTTACATATTAAACAGTCATCTGTATTGGTGAAGATGGAAGAGCCGTACGGACAGCTTAACACATTTTACATATTAAACAGTCATCTGTATTGGTAAACATGGGAGAGCTGTACGGACAGCTACACACATTTTACATATTAAACAGTCATCTGTATTGGTGAAGATGGAAGAGCCGTACGGACAGCTTAACACATTTTACATATTAAACAGTCATCTGTTTTGGTAAATATGGGAGGGCCGTACGGACAGCTACACACATTTTACATATTAAACAGTCATCTGTATTGGTGAAGATGGGAGAGCCATACGGACAGCTACACACATTTTACATATTAAACTGTCATCTGTATTGGTGAAGATGGGAGAGCCGTATGGACAGCTACACACATTTTACATATTAAACTGTCATCTGTATTGGTAAAGATGGGAAAGCCATATGGACAGCTAAACACATTTTACATAATAAACTGTCATCTGTATTAATGAAGATGGGAGAGCCGTATGGACAGCTACACACATTTTACATATTAAACTGTCATCTGTATTGGTGAAGATGGGAGAGCCGTATGGACAGCTACACACATTTGACATATTAAACTGTCATCTGTATTGGTGAAGATGGGAGAGCCGTATGGACAGCTACACACATTTAACATATTAAACAGTCATCTGTATTGGTGAAGATGGGAGAGCCGTATGGACAGCTACACACATTTAACATATTAAAGTGTCATCTGTATTGGTAAAGATGGGAGAGCCGTACAGACAGCTACACACATTTAACATATTCAATAGTCATCTGTATTGGTGAAGATGGGAGAGCCGTATAAACAGCCACACACATTTAACATATTAAACTGTCATCTGTATTGGTAAAGATGGGAGAGCCGTATGGACAGCTACACACATTTTACATATTCAATAGTCATCTGTATTGGTGAAGATGGGAGAGCCGTATGGACAGCTACACACATTTAACATATTAAACAGTCATCTGTATTGGTAAAGATGGGAGAGCCGTATGGACAGCTAAACACATTTAACATATTCAATAGTCATCTGTATTGGTGAAGATGGGAGAGCCGTATAAACAGCCACACACATTTAACATATTAAACTGTCATCTGTATTGGTGAAGATGGGAGAGCCATATGGACAGCTACACACATTTAACATATTCAATAGTCATCTGTATTGGTAAAGATGGGAGACACATTTAACATATTGGTCATCTGTATTGGTGAAGATGGGAGAGCCATATGGACAGCTACACACATTTAACATATTAAACTGTCATCTGTATTGGTGAAGATGGGAGAGCCATATGGACAGCTACACACATTTAACATATTAAACTGTCATCTGTATTGGTGAAGATGGGAGAGCCATATGGACAGCTACACACATTTTACATATTAAACAGTCATCTGTATTGGTGAAGATGGGAGAGCCATATGGACAGCTACACACATTTTACATATTAAACAGTCATCTGTATTGGTGAAGATGGGAGAGCCATATGGACAGCTACACACATTTTACATATTAAACAGTCATCTGTATTGGTGAAGATGGGAGAGCCATATGGACAGCTACACACATTTTACATATTAAACTGTCATCTGTATTGGTGAAGATGGGAGAGCCATATGGACAGCTACACACATTTAACATATTAAACTGTCATCTGTATTGGTGAAGATGGGAGAGCCATATGGACAGCTACACACATTTAACATATTAAACTGTCATCTGTATTGGTGAAGATGGGAGAGCCATATGGACAGCTACACACATTTTACATATTAAACAGTCATCTGTATTGGTGAAGATGGGAGAGCCGTATGGACAGCTACACACATTTAACATATTAAACTGTCATCTGTATTGGTGAAGATGGGAGAGCCATATGGACAGCTACACACATTTAACATATTAAACTGTCATCTGTATTGGTGAAGATGGGAGAGCCGTATGGACAGCTAAACACATTTAACATTTTAAACAGTCATCTGTATTGGTGAAGATGGGAGAGCCGTATGGACAGCTACACACATTTTACATATTAAACTGTCATCTGTATTGGTGAAGATGGGAGAGCCGTATGGACAGCTACACACATTTTACATATTAAACTGTCATCTGTATTGGTGAAGATGGGAGAGCCGTATGGACAGCTACACACATTTTACATATTAAACTGTCATCTGTATTGGTGAAGATGGGAGAGCCGTATGGACAGCTACACACATTTTACATATTAAACTGTCATCTGTATTGGTGAAGATGGGAGAGCCATATGGACAGCTACACACATTTTACATATTAAACTGTCATCTGTATTGGTTTACACATTTTACATATTAAACTGTCATCTGTATTGGTGAAGATGGGAGAGCCATACGGACAGCTACACACATTTTACATATTAAACTGTCATCTGTATTGGTGAAGATGGGAGACTGTCATCTGTATTGGTGAAGATATGGACAGCTACACACATTTACATATTAAACTGTCATCTGTATTGGTGAAGATGGGAGAGCCGTATGGACAGCTACACACATTTTACATATTAAACTGTCATCTGTATTGGTGAAGATGGGAGAGCCGTATGGACAGCTACACACATTTAACATATTAAACTGTCATCTGTATTGGTGAAGATGGGAGAGCCGTACGGACAGCTAAACACATTTAGCATATTCAATAGTCATCTGTATTGGTGAAGATGGGATTTAATTTAACATATTAAAGTGTCATCTGTATTGGTAAAGATGGGAGAGCCGTACAGACAGCTACACACATTTAACATATTCAATAGTCATCTGTATTGGTGAAGATGGGAGAGCCCTATAAACAGCACACATTTAACATATTAAACTGTCATCTGTATTGGTAAAGATGGGAGAGCCGTATGGACAGCTACACACATTTCAAAGTCATCTGTATTTGAAATGGGGAGTCATCTGTATTGGTAAAGATGGGAGAGCCGTATACACACATTTAACATATTCAATAGTCATCAGCGTATAAACAGCCACACACATTTAACATATTAAACTGTCATCTGTATTGGTGAAGATGGGAGGTATAGACAGACAGCACACATTTAACATATTGGACAGCTACACACATTTAACATATTAAACTGTCATCTGTATTGGTAAAGATGGGAGAGCCATATGGACAGCTACACACATTTAACATATTAAACTGTCATCTGTATTGGTAAAGATGGGAGAGCCGTACGGACAGCTACACACATTTAACATATTAAACTGTCATCTGTATTGGTGAAGATGGGAGAGCCATACGGACAGCTAAACACATTTAACATATTAAACTGTCATCTGTATTGGTGAAGATGGGAGAGCCATATGGACAGCTAAACACATTTTACATATTAAACTGTCATCTGTATTGGTGAAGATGGGAGAGCCGTACGGACAGCTACACACATTTTACATATTAAACTGTCATCTGTATTGGTGAAGATGGGAGAGCCATATGGACAGCTACACACATTTTACATATTAAACTGTCATCTGTATTGGTGAAGATGGGAGAGCCGTATGGACAGCTACACACATTTTACATATTAAACTGTCATCTGTATTGGTGAAGATGGGAGAGCCATATGGACAGCTTAACACATTTTATATATTAAACTGTCATCTGTATTGGTGAAGATGGGAGAGCCATACGGACAGCTAAACACATTTTACATATTAAACTGTCATCTGTATTGGTGAAGATGGGAGGGCCGTACAGACAGCTACACACATTTTACATATTAAACTGTCATCTGTATTGGTGAAGATGGGAGAGCCGTATGGACAGCTACACACATTTAACATATTAAACAGTCATCTGTATTGGTGAAGATGGGAGAGCCATACGGACAGCTACACACATTTTACATATTAAACTGTCATCTGTATTGGTAAATATGGGAGAGCCGTATGGACAGCTACACACATTTTACATATTAAACTGTCATCTGTATTGGTAAAGATGGGAGAGCCATATGGACAGCTACACACGTTTTACATATTAAACTGTCATCTGTATTGGTGAAGATGGGAGAGCCATACGGACAGCTACACACATTTTACATATTAAACTGTCATCTGTATTGGTGAAGATGGGAGAGCCGTATGGACAGCTACACACATTTTACATATTAAACTGTCATCTGTATTGGTAAAGATGGGAGAGCCATATGGACAGCTAAACACATTTTACATATTAAACTGTCATCTGTATTGGTGAAGATGGGAGAGCCGTATGGACAGCTACACACATTTAACATATTAAACTGTCATCTGTATTGGTGAAGATGGGAGAGCCGTACGGACAGCTAAACACATTTAACATATTAAACTGTCATCTGTATTGGTGAAGATGGGAGAGCCGTATGGACAGCTACACACATTTAACATATTAAACTGTCATCTGTATTGGTGAAGATGGGAGAGCCGTATGGACAGCTACACACATTTAACATATTAAACTGTCATCTGTATTGGTGAAGATGTCAGCTAAACACATTTAACATATTAAACTGTCATCTGTATGGTGAAGATGCCTGGACAGCTACACACATTTAACATATTAAACTGTCATCTGTATTGGTAAAGATGGGAGAGCCGTATGGACAGCTACACACATTTTACATATTCAATAGTCATCTGTATTGGTGAAGATGGGAGAGCCGTATGGACAGCTACACACATTTTACATATTCAATAGTCATCTGTATTGGTGAAGATGGGAGAGCCGTATGGACAGCTACACACATTTAACATATTAAACAGTCATCTGTATTGGTAAAGATGGGAGAGCCGTATGGACAGCTACACACATTTAACATATTCAATAGTCATCTGTATTGGTGAAGATGGGAGAGCCGTATAAACAGCCACACACATTTAACATATTAAACTGTCATCTGTATTGGTGAAGATGGGAGAGCCGTATAGACAGCTACACACATTTAACATATTAAACTGTCATCTGTATTGGTAAAGATGGGAGAGCCATACGGACAGCTACACACATTTAACATATTAAACTGTCATCTGTATTGGTGAAGATGGGAGAGCCATATGGACAGCTACACACATTTAACATATTAAACTGTCATCTGTATTGGTAAAGATGGGAGAGCCGTACGGACAGCTACACACATTTAACATATTAAACTGTCATCTGTATTGGTGAAGATGGGAGAGCCATATGGACAGCTAAACACATTTAACATATTAAACTGTCATCTGTATTGGTGAAGATGGGAGAGCCATATGGACAGCTACACACATTTTACATATTAAACTGTCATCTGTATTGGTGAAGATGGGAGAGCCGTATGGACAGCTACACACATTTTACATATTAAACTGTCATCTGTATTGGTGAAGATGGGAGAGCCGTATGGACAGCTACACACATTTTACATATTAAACTGTCATCTGTATTGGTGAAGATGGGAGAGCCATATGGACAGCTTAACACATTTTATATATTAAACTGTCATCTGTATTGGTGAAGATGGGAGAGCCATATGGACACTGTCATCTGGACACACATTTTACATATTAAACTGTCATCTGTATTGGTGAAGATGGGAGACAGCCATCTGTATTGGTGAAGATGGGAGAGCCATGGACAGCTACACACATTTTACATATTAAACTGTCATCTGTATTGGTAAGATGGACAGCTACACACATTTTACATATTAAACTGTCATCTGTATTGGTAAAGATGGGAGAGCCGTATGGACAGCTACACACATTTTACATATTAAACTGTCATCTGTATTGGTGAAGATGGGAGAGCCATGGGACAGCTACACACATTTTACATATTAAACTGTCATCTGTATTGGTGAAGATGTATGGACAGCTACACACATTTTACATATTAAACTGTCATCTGTATTGGTAAAGATGGGAGAGCCATATGGACAGCTAAACACATTTAACATATTAAACTGTCATCTGTATTGGTGAAGATGGGAGAGCCATCTGTATTGGTGAAGATGGGTATGGACAGCTACACACATTTTACATATTAAACTGTCATCTGTATTGGTGAAGATGGGAGAGCCTGTCATCTGTATGGACAGCTACACACATTTAACATATTAAACTGTCATCTGTATTGGTGAAGATGGGAGAGCCATATGGACAGCTAACACACATTTAACATATAAACTGTCATCTGTATTGGTGAAGATGGGAGAGATGGACAGCTACACACATTTAACATATTAAACTGTCATCTGTATTGGTGAAGATGGGAGAGCTACACTGTATTGGTGAAGATGGGAGAGTATGGACAGCTACACACATTTAACATATTAAACTGTCATCTGTATTGGTGAAGATGGGAGAGCCATGGACAGCTACACACATTTAACATATTAAACTGTCATCTGTATTGGTGAAGATTTGGACAGCTACACATTTTAACATATTAAACTGTCATCTGTATTGGTGAAGATGGGAGAGCCGTATGGACAGCTACACACATTTTACATATTAAACTGTCATCTGTATTGGTGAAGATGGACAGCTACACACATTTAACATATTAAACTGTCATCTGTATTGGTGAAGATGGAGATGGACAGCTACACACATTTAACATATTAAACTGTCATCTGTATTGGTGAAGATGGGAGCTACACACATTTAACATATTAAACTGTCATCTGTATTGGTGAAGATGGGAGAGCCATATGGACAGCTACACACATTTACATATTAAACTGTCATCTGTATTGGTAGAAGATGGGAGAGCCATGGTGAAGATGGACAGCTAAACACATTTTACATATTAAACTGTCATCTGTATTGGTGAAGATGGGCTACACACATTTTACATATTAAACTGTCATCTGTATTGGTGAAGATGGGAGAGTATGGACAGCTAAACACACATTTTACATATTAAACTGTCATCTGTATTGTGAAGATGGGAGAGCCATATGGACAGCTACACACATTTAACATATTAAACTGTCATCTGTTTTGAAGATGGGAGATATGGACAGCTACACACATTTACATATTAAACTGTCATCTGTATTGGTGAAGATGGGAGAGCCATATGGACAGCTACACACATTTACATATTAAACTGTCATCTGTATTGGTGAAGATGGGAGAGCATCTGTATTGGTGAAGATATGGACAGCTACACACATTTTAACATATTAAACTGTCATCTGTATTGGTGAAGATGGGAGAGCCGTATGGACAGCTACACACATTTTACATATTAAACTGTCATCTGTATTGGTGAAGATGGGAGAGCCATATGGACAGCTACACACATTTTACATATTAAACTGTCATCTGTATTGGTGAAGATGGGAGAGCCGTATGGACAGCTACACACATTTATCATATTAAACTGTCATCTGTATTGGTGAAGATGGGAGAGCCGTACGGACAGCTAAACACATTTAACATATTCAATAGTCATCTGTATTGGTGAAGATGGGAGAGCCGTATGGACAGCTACACACATTTAACATATTAAAGTGTCATCTGTATTGGTGGACAGAAGATGGGAGAGAGCGTATGGACAGCTACACACATTTAACATATTAAACAGTCATCTGTACAGACAGCTACATATTAAACTGTCACACACACATTTTTCACATATTCAATTAGTCATCTGTATTGGTGAAGATGGGAGAGCCGTATGGACAGCTACACACATTTAACATATTAAACTGTCATCTGTATTGGTAAAGATGGGAGATATGGACAGCTACACACATTTTACATATTAAACTGTCATCTGTATTGGTGAAGATGGGAGAGCCATATGGACAGATGGGAGAGTCATCGTATGGACAGCTACACACATTTTACATATTAAACTGTCATCTGTATTGGTGAAGATGGGAGAGCCGTATGGACAGCTACACACATTTAACATATTAAACTGTCATCTGTATTGGTGAAGATGGGAGAGCCGTATGGACAGCTACACACATTTAACATATTAAACTGTCATCTGTATTGGTGAAGATGGGAGAGCCGTATATGGACAGCTACACACATTTACATATTAAACTGTCATCTGTATTGGTGAAGATGGGAGAGCCATACGGACAGCTACACACATTTAACATATTAAACTGTCATCTGTATTGGTAAAGATGGGAGAGCCATATGGACAGCTACACACATTTAACATATTAAACTGTCATCTGTATTGGTGAAGAAGATGGGAGAGCATCTGTATTGGTGAAGATGGACAGCTACACACATTTAACATATTAAACTGTCATCTGTATTGGTAAAGATGGGAGAGCCATATGGACAGCTACACACATTTAACATATTAAACTGTCATCTGTATTGTGAAGTGAAGATATGGACAGCTACACACATTTAACATATTAAACTGAGCCATATGGACAGCTAACACATTTAACATATTAAACTGTCATCTGTATTGGTGAAGAAGATGGGAGCCAACACATTTATATATTAAACTGTCATCTGTATTGGTGAAGATGGGAGAGCCATATGGACAGCTAAACACATTTAACATATTAAACTGTCATCTGTATTAAACTGTCATCTGTATTGGTGAAGATGGGAGAGCTACACACATTTTACATATTAAACATGAAGATGGGGACAGCAGCACACATTTAACATATTAAACTGTCATCTGTATTGGTGAAGATGGGAAGACGGACAGCTCTGGACAGCTTTTACATATTAAACTATCATCTGTATTGGTGAAGATGGGAGAGCCATATGGACAGCTACACACATTTTACATATTAAACTGTCATCTGTATTGGTAAAGATTATGGACAGCTACACACATTTTACATATTAAACTGTCATCTGTATTGTAAAGATGGGAAGATGGACAGCTACACACGTTTTACATATTAAACTGTCATCTGTATTGGTGAAGATGGGACAGCTAGCTAACACATTTTACATATTAAACTGTCATCTGTATTGGTGAAGATGGGAGAGCCATGGACAGCTACACACATTTTACATATTAAACTGATCTGTATTGGTAAAGATGGGAGGGCCGTATGGACAGCTAAACACATTTTACATATTAAACTGTCATCTGTATTGGTGAAGATGGGAGAGCCATATGGACAGCTAAACACATTTTACATTTTAAACAGTCATCTGTATTGGTGAAGATAAACTGTCATCTGTATTGGTGAAGATGGGAGAGCCATATGGACAGCTTAACACATTTTATATATTAAACTGTCATCTGTATTGGTGAAGATGGGAGAGCCATACGGACAGCTAAACACATTTTACATATTAAACTGTCATCTGTATTGGTGAAGATGGGAGGGCCGTACAGACAGCTACACACATTTTACATATTAAACTGTCATCTGTATTGGTGAAGATGGGAGAGCCGTATGGACAGCTACACACATTTAACATATTAAACAGTCATCTGTATTGGTGAAGATGGGAGAGCCGTACGGACAGCTAAACACATTTTACATATTAAACTGTCATCTGTATTGGTGAAGATGGGAGAGCCGTATGGACAGCTACACACATTTTACATATTAAACTGTCATCTGTATTGGTAAAGATGGGAGAGCCGTACGGACAGCTACACACATTTTACATATTAAACTGTCATCTGTATTGGTAAAGATGGGAGAGCCATATGGACAGCTACACACGTTTTACATATTAAACTGTCATCTGTATTGGTGAAGATGGGAGAGCCATACGGACAGCTACACACATTTTACATATTAAACTGTCATCTGTATTGGTGAAGATGGGAGAGCCATACGGACAGCTACACACATTTTACATATTAAACTGTCATCTGTATTGGTAAAGATGGGAGAGCCGTATGGACAGCTACACACATTTTACATATTAAACTGTCATCTGTATTGGTAAAGATGGGAGAGCCATATGGACAGCTAAACACATTTTACATATTAAACAGTCATCTGTATTGGTGAAGATGGGAGAGCCGTATGGACAGCTACACACATTTAACATATTAAACTGTCATCTGTATTGGTGAAGATGGGAGAGCCGTACGGACAGCTAAACACATTTAACATATTAAACTGTCATCTGTATTGGTGAAGATGGGAGAACCGTACAGACAGCTAAACACATTTAACATATTAAACTGTCATCTGTATTGGTAAATATGGGAGAGCCGTATGGACAGCTACACACATTTAACATATTAAACTGTCATCTGTATTGGTGAAGATGGGAGAACCGTATGGACAGCTACACACATTTTACATATTAAACTGTCATCTGTATTGGTGAAGATGGGAGAACCGTATGGACAGCTACACACATTTGACATATTAAACTGTCATCTGTATTGGTGAAGATGGGAGAGCCGTATGGACAGCTTAACACATTTAACATATTAAACAGTCATCTGTATTGGTGAAGATGGGAGAGCCGTATGGACAGCTACACACATCTAACATATTCAATAGTCATCTGTATTGGTGAAGATGGGAGAGCCATATGGACAGCTTAACACATTTAATATATTAAACTATCATCTGTATTGGTGAAGATGGGAGAGCCATATGGACAGCTTAACACATTTAATATATTAAACTATCATCTGTATTGGTGAAGATGGGAGAGCCATAAGGACAGCTACACACATTTTACATATTAAACAGTCATCTGTATTGGTGAAGATGGGAGAACCGTATGGACAGCTACACACATTTGACATATTAAACTGTCATCTGTATTGGTGAAGATGGGAGAGCCGTATGGACAGCTTAACACATTTAACATATTAAACAGTCATCTGTATTGGTGAAGATGGGAGAGCCATATGGACAGCTACACACATCTAACATATTCAATAGTCATCTGTATTGGTGAAGATGGGAGAGCCATATGGACAGCTTAACACATTTAACATATTAAACTATCATCTGTATTGGTGAAGATGGGAGAGCCATATGGACAGCTACACACATTTAACATATTAAACAGTCATCTGTATTGGTGAAGATGGGAGAGCCATATGGACAGCTAAACACATTTTACATATTAAACAGTCATCTGTATTGGTGAAGATGGGAGAGCCATATGGACAGCTTAACACATTAAACAGTCATCTGTATTGGTAAAGATGGGAGAGCCATATGGACAGCTACACACATTTAACATATTAAACTGTCATCTGTATTGGTGAAGATGGGAGAGCCATATGGACAGCTTAACACATTTAACATATTAAACAGTCATCTGTATTGGTGAAGATGGGAGAGCCATATGGACAGCTACACACATTTAATATATTCAATAGTCATCTGTATTGGTAAACATGGGAGAGCCGTATGGACAGCTACACATATTTTACATATTAAACTGTCATCTGCATTGGTAAAGGTTTTATAAGGTGTTACTTTGGTGAGATTAATATTTTTATTACATGTGCAAAATTGAGCTCCCTCACTATATATCAAAATGATGCACTCTTACCTTATTCCCCTGATCGCTGACTCTGATTTGAGAAACCTTTGGGTACTGCCCCGTGCCTCGGTGGGTATATAGCTTCTGGTTATGACCCCACTCCCACATGTGGACGCTTCCATCGTTTGAACCACTCAAGTCTGGGAAGTAGAAATAATGGGATTTCTTCACTTACATGACAAAATCACAATTCTATTTCAAATCAACTTAAACCAACTCCACAATGAAAGAAGATTATTGAAAGCTTTGGGACCATCCATGAAGTATGTGTGCATGGTACGGCAAGATGGGACCATCCATGAAGTATGTGTGCATGGTACGGCAAGACGGGACCATCCATGAAGTATGTGTGCATGGTACGGCAAGATGGGACCATCCATGAAGTATGCATGTGCAAGATGGGACCATCCATGAAGTGCGGCAAGATGGGACCACCCATGAAGTATGTGTGCATGGTACGGCAAGATGGGACCATCCATGAAGTATGTGTGCATGGTACGGCAAGATGGGACCACCCATGAAGTATGTGTGCATGGTACGGCAACATGGGACCATCATGAAGTATGTGTGCATGGTACGGCAAGATGGGACCATCCATGAAGTATGTGTGCATGGTATGGCAAGAAGACGCAGAGAACCCAAACAATTATCTAAAGCAGCCACGAACATAGAACACATAAACTAACAAAGCATATCGTTATAAAAAAGCTAAAAAGGTGTTAAATGGTTTTGAATTCATTGTATGCGTACACTCTCCCACCATAACTTGTATGCTATTGTATCTCCCCATGCATGGTGCATACATACTGATAAAAAGCCTTTTTTATTTACTTGGTGGCACTATTTCATAAGATATGGATATGCCTGACTGAATGTACACGTAAAAAATGGATATGTCAGACTGAATGTACTCCAAAACAATGGATATGCCTGACTGAATGTACTACTAAACAATGGATATGCCTGACTTAATGTACTACTAAACAATGGATATGCCTGACTGAATGTACTACTAAACAATGGATATGCCTGACTGAATGGACTACTAAACAATGGATATGCCTGACTGAATGTACTACTAAACAATGGATATGCCTGACTGAATGTACTACTAAACAATGGATATGCCTGACTGAATGGACTACGTAAACAATGGATATGTCAGACTGAATGTACTACTAAACAATGGATATGCCTGACTGAATGTACTACTAAACAATGGGTATGTCTGACTGAATGTACTACTAAACAATGGATATGCCTGACTGAATGGACTACGTAAACAATAAATATGTCAGACTGAATGAACTACATAAACAATGGATATGCCTGACTGAATGGACTATGTAAACAATGGGTATGCCTGACTGAATGTACTACTAAACAATGGATATGCCTGACTGAATGTACTACTAAACAATGGATATGCCTGACTGAATGTACTACTAAACAATGGATATGCCTGACTGAATGTACTACTAAACAATGGATATGCCTGACTGAATGGACTACTAAACAATGGATATGCCTGACTGAATGTACTACTAAACAATGGATATGCCTGACTGAATGTACTACTAAACAATGGATATGCCTGACTGAATGGACTACGTAAACAATGGATATGCCTGACTGAATGTACTACTAAACAATGGATATGCCTGACTGAATGGACTACGTAAACAATGGATATGCCTGACTGAATGGACTACATAAACAATGGATATGCCTGACTGAATGGACTACGTAAACAATGGATATGTCTGACTGAATGGACTACGTAAACAATGGATATGTCTGACTAAATGTACTACTAAACAATGGATATGCCTGACTGAATGGACTACGTAAACAATGGATATGCCTGACTGAATGTACTACTAAACAATGGATATGCCTGACTGAATGGACTACATAAACAATGGATATGCCTGACTGAATGGACTACGTAAACAATGGATATGTCTGACTAAATGTACTACTAAACAATGGATATGCCTGACTGAATGTACTACTAAACAATGGATATGCCTGACTGAATGTACTACTAAACAATGGATATGCCTGACTGAATGGACTACGTAAACAATGGATATGCCTGACTGAATGTACTACTAAACAATGGATATGCCTGACTGAATGTACTACTAAACAATGGGTATGCCTGACTGAATGTACTACTAAACAATGGATATGCCTGACTAAATGTACTACTAAACAATGGATATGCCTGACTGAATGTACTACTAAACAATGGATATGCCTGACTGAATGTACTACTAAACAATGGATATGCCTGACTGAATGGACTACGTAAACAATGGATATGCCTGACTGAATGTACTACTAAACAATGGATATGCCTGACTGAATGGACTACGTAAACAATGGGTATGTCTGACTAAATGGACTACATAAACAAAGCAGCAAATGCACCATTAACACTCCAGTCATTTGCATCCCAAACAGTATTTAAATATTTTCATAGGGGTGCAATAATGTCAGTCCAGTAAACTCTTTTGACTTACCGTGGCTACCTGGCCAATACTGAAAAATTTCCACTTTCCCACTGCTAGCTTAATAATAAATTTGATGATTTAATCTAAAATGATTTAGACCTGGATGTAAGGTATGTTCTATCTCCATCTTCCTCAATCCCAATTTTCTAAAGTTTCCTTTTCTTCATTTCAACTATATCCCTCACTAAGATACAAGCTGTGATTGATTCAGACCTGGATGGGGTATGTTCCATCTCTGCCATCCCCATCCCAATTTTCTAGTGTTTCCTTTTCTTCGTTCAACTATATCCCCCACCAAGATACAAGCTGTGATTGATTTAGACCTGGATGGGGTATGTTCCATCTCTGCCATCCCCATCCCAATTTTCTAGTGTTTCCTTTTCTTCATTTCATTTATATCCCTTACCAAGATACAAGCTGTGATTGATTTAGACCTGGATGGGGTATGTTCCATCTCTGCCATCCCCATCCCAATTTTCTAGTGTTTTCTTTTCTTCATTTCAACTATTTTCCTTACCAAGATACAAGCTGTGGTTGATTTAGACCTGGATGTAAGGTATGTTCCATCTCTGTCTTACCCCATCCCAATTTTCTAGTGTTTTCTTTTCTTCATTTCAATTATATCCCTTACCAAGATACAAGCTGTGACTGATTTAGACCTGGATAGGGTATGTTCCATTTCTGCCATCCCCATCCCAATTTTCTAGCGTTTCCTTTTCTTCATTTCAAGTATATCCCTCACTAAGATACAAGCTGTGATTGATTTAGTTTGTTTGTTTGATGAGGGCTTAACGGCACCACGACAACGAGGGTCAAATTGTGCCTGAGAGGTCAGATCATTTTAGAGGTAGAAAGAAAAGAAAACAGGGAGAGAATGAGAGAAATTCAAGAACAAAAGTCAGAAAGCTGTGATCGAGAGAGGAGGTGCATGGGTGAAACAAAACAAAGTAGGGAGGGGGTGGAAGAGGAGAATTAAATATGGTTGTAGAGGGAAGCTTGATGAAGGAAGGAGATGATTTTATCCAGAGGATTTTTTTGAAAGAATTGTGGGGAGCGAGGGAAGCTCTGGGAAGGTTGTACAGGGGGCAAGCAAGGAGAACGTGATGGATAGTGAGGATGCAGTGACAATTGTTACAGAGGGGTTGGGGGGAACCAATAAGGAGGTGGGAGTGAGTGAGGTGGGTGTGACCAATTCTAAGACGGGTAATATGAACATTGTCTAAACGAGAGAGGTTGTTGATGGTGGATTTGATCGGGATTGTGGGCTGGATGACATAGAGTTTGTTATCAATTTGGGAGTTCCATGAGGTTTGCCAGCAGTCACGAACAAGGGAAGCGATAAGCGGTTTGATGTCAAAGAGGGTTTTGGGAAAAGGGGTAGAGAGGAGGTTGAGGGCAAGCTTAGCAGCTGCATCAGCCCTGTCATTGCCAGGGATGCCAACATGGCTGGGTATCCAGAAGAAAAGAACCCTTTTCCTGCAGAGGGTGGGAGAAAAGAGTTTCCAGAGGAGGAGGTGGCAAGTGAGGTTATCCCATTTAAGATTGAGTAATGAAGTAATAACAGCCTTTGAGTCAGGGAAAATGGCAAAGTGGCTGAGAGGAGAGTACTCAATAAAGTTGAGGGCGAGGAGAATGGCCTTAGCCTCGGCAGAAAAGATGGATGAGTAGTCAGGAAGTCTGCTACTGAGGGTGATGTCTTGGATGATGGCAGTAGCAGCTGTCTTGTTGCCTTCCTTGGAGCCATCAGTATAGATGGAGGTGTAATTTGAGAGTTGGTCTTTGATTTGGTTGTGGAGATTGATGAAGAGGTTAGGGTGGGTTTGAGTTTTGTGATGAGTGGAGAGGCCCAGGTGGACAGAGGGGAGGGGGGTGGCCCAAGGAGGAAAAGTGGGCCAGGAATAGGTGCCGAGAGTGGCGGGGTTGATACCGAGATGGAAGAGGTCTGATTTAATGCGTAAGCTGAAGGGAGGGGGATAGGGTTTTAGTCCTATCAAAGAGGGAGGAGAAATTGGGGTACCTTATGAGGTTGTAAACAGGATTCTGGGTGTTGGTGAGGACTCTAAAAGCATAGGAGATGCTAAGCTTTCTACGTCTAAGTAGAAAGGGGAATTCATTGGCTTCAAGATGAAGGCTGGTGATTGGGGAGGTCCTGTAGGCTCCTAGACAAAGCCTGAGGGCTTCATTTTGGATGGTGTTGATGTGGTTGAGGTATGAATTGTGAGCCACACAGTAGACAATATTGCCATAGTCAAGCGTGGCACGAATGGTAAACCTGAAAATTTTGAGGAGAGCATAGCGGTCCGCTCCCCAAGTGGTGTTGGAGAGGAGTCGGGAGAGGTTGAGGGAGCTGTTGCATTTTAGTTTCAGGTAGGTGATGTGTTGCTTGTAGGTGAGCTTGGGGTCTAGAGTTAGACCCAGGAACCTTGTGTGTTCAACTTTAGGGATGCGATTCCCATTGAGCACAACGTTCGGGTTGGGGTGGAGGTTGTTGAAATGACAAAAGTGCATGCAGACTGTCTTGTCTTTGGAGAATTTAAAACCGTTATTGTTGCTCCAGACTTGCAGCTGGTTGAGGCTGATTTGGAGCCTATTTTCAACAATAGAAAAGCTAGAGGAGAAGTAGAAGATGGTGAAATCATCCACGTAGAGGGTACGTTTGATGCTGGGGCCAAGGTTATTCGCGATGTCATTAATGCTCAGGTTGAAGAGAGTGGGAGAGAGGATGCTGCCTTGGGGGACGCCCTCTTCTTGGAGGTACAAATTGGAGAGGGTGTGGCCAATACGAACTTGGAACTACCTGGGTGAGAGGAAGGTTTGAATAAAGATGGGGAGGTGGCCTCTGAGGCCGATGGTGTGAAGTTTGCGGGTAAATTGATTTAGACCTGGATGTAAGGTATGTTCCATCTCTGTCTTACCCTATCCCAATTTTCTAGTGTTTTCTTTTCTTCATTTCAACTATATCCCTTACCAAGATACAAGCTGTGGTTGATTTAGACCTGGATGCAAGGTATGTTCCATCCATATCCCTCACCGCTGTTATTTGTTTTACTTTTCTTCGTTGGTTTGATAATTACTCCATACAGCTTTGTAGTTTGATAATTACTCCATACAGCTTTGTAGTTTGATAATTACTCCATACAGCTTTGTAGTTTGATAATTCCATACAGCTTTGTAGTTTGATAATTACTCCATACAGCTTTGTAGTTTGATAATTACTCCTTACAGCTTTGTAGTTTGATAATTACTCCATACAGCTTTGTATCAATTGTGCATATTCAGGCGCTTGCATACATAATGCTTCTGCTGTGTATGTGACTTTTGTAAATTCAAAAAAGTGATTAATTTTCTAATTTTCACAACTGATTTATATGGGAAGCTTTGCAAGTTTTGATGTCTATTTCTGCAAGATTAAGTTTCTAATCAAACATTGTTGATATTTTATACTCTACCTTATCCAAAGATACAGCATTACTTGTCTTAATAATAAATATAAAACACAATAAATTGTGGGACATGTTTATCACTGATAATGAGCTAATATTACTGAATATAATGCTCCATATCTGTTGCTAACCATAATGAACAGACCAAATGAGTTCCACTTACAGTAAGGTAGACTTGGATGAGCTGCTAGCCTTCTGATGTGATAAAGAGGTCTCTGTGAGATCTGTGCAAAGAAAAGGTCACTAAGGATTAGGTCACACAGGCACAAAGACAAACACAACTGTGATGTCTTGTCATTTCAGAGGTGTTGAACATACAAAGTTGTATGAAAGAACTGCTGTTGAATATCTCCTGTAGGAGAGTGCTATACATTAATTGTCACTTTAGTTAAGTGAATAAAAAATTTGCAATTTTGAAGAATGTGAGACAGTGATGTTATTTGTAGTCTGATTTCAGTCATTACTTTTTACATCTGTTTGAGATACTTGAACTCATCTTTGTACATTTTATTGATTGATTGATTGATTGATGTAATTTGGCATTTCATCAACAGCAAAGAACATCCAAGCCAGAGAGGTTGCATATCAATATCAAATAATTGATGCTATTTTATTGAAGGTAAACTAAAAGCTGTGAAAAACAAAGTTGGAGAAACAAGAGTAGATAGTGGTGAAGAAGAAATCACTTGTAAAGATTATAATTCAATTCCAGAGTTCTGTTTTTGTGAATTTTACTTGTTCTTTTTTTTTGGTAGTGTTGAAGCTTTGAAGAGCAATTTTTTTGAAAAATTAAAAATGAAACAAATTGTCATACAATATTTGTGCCACGCCCTGTTTGTCCACCACCCATCATATCTGCGCTGCCATCGTTGTATGTTGAGCTGGGTACATGAATGTATGGAGATGACGATGTCTTGCTCATCCCGCCTCTGGTGGATAAGGAGGAGCTGGATTCCACTTTATGCATCACTAAGAACTCATCATCAGTGTTCCTGGAGCAGTGTTCAAAGAAAAAAGATGAACATTATTTTTCCTATCTGTGACTGGATCAAAATGATTATGAAACGTTATTGTTAAAACGGAAATTCATTTTTTGTTGTTCTGTTAAAAGAAGTGTGTTGCGAGAGGAATAATAAATCTCAAGTTAATAACATCACTGAGTGAATTCTAACTGCCATTGGAATCTTTGAATTTCATGTCGCATATTATGTTTTCTCTCTTCAACTAAAAAATCCTCAACTGACAATTTTCACAAAAAGACAATTCAATCAGTCTCAATTCACTATCTGCGGCACCGTCATAGACCACACAACTGTCAGACCACACAACCATCATAGACCACACAACCGTCATAGACCACAAACCCGTCATAGACCACACAACCGTCATAGACCACACAGCCGTCATAGACCACACAGCCGTCATAGACCACACAGCCGTCATAGCCACACAGCCGTCATAGCCACACAGCCGTCATAGACCACACAGCCGTCATGGACCACACAGCCGTCATGGACCACACAGCCGTCATGGACCACAGAGCCGTCATGGACCACAGAGCCGTCATGGACCACACAGCCGTCATGGACCACACAGCCGTCATGGACCACACAGCCGTCATGGACCACAGAGCCGTCATGGACCACACAGCCGTCATGGACCACACAGCCGTCATGGACCACACAGCCGTCATGGACCACACAGCCGTCATGGACCACACAGCCGTCATGGACCACACAGCCGTCATGGACCACACAGCCGTCATGGACCACACAGCCGTCATGGACCACACAGCCGTCATGGACCACACAGCCGTCATGGACCACACAGCCGTCCTGGACCACACAGCCGTCCTGGACCACACAGCCGTCCTGGACCACACAGCCGTCCTGGACCACACAGCCGTCCTGGACCACACAGCCGTCCTGGACCACACAGCCGTCCTGGACCACACAGCCGTCATGGACCACACAACCGTCATAGACCACACAACCGTCATAGACCACACAACCGTCATAGACCACACAACCGTCATAGACCACACAACCGTCATAGACCACACAACCGTCATAGACCACACAACCGTCATAGACCACACAACCGTCATAGACCACACAACCGTCATAGACCACACAACCGTCATAGACCACACAACCGTCATAGACCACACAACCGTCATAGACCACACAACCGTCATAGACCACAACACCGTCATAGACCACAACACCAATATACAACCATCATAGACCACACAACAAATATATGCTCACCCAGAACTACATAAAACGTAGAGATGGGTTTGTACAGAAGGGGAGCTGCAGACCAACAGGCAGCAAGACAAACAATGGGGGAGGGGAGAGAGCTTACAAAAGAGTTAAGGCACAGTACATAATATACAAAATATCTGTTAATACTTTGCACTGTTTTTCCCTTACAAAATCAGTAAAATATTTAAATTTCTGTGCATATTTAATAACGGAACCAGATATCGCAAGCGATACAAATCCTCTCGCAGCTAATAACACTGTTTCCACCCTCTGTCACAACTGCCATTCCACCCTCTGTTCCACATGATGTCCCATCATACATTCCTCCAAACAGAATATCATTTGTGCAATTCAGATATCATTCCACCACATGACCCATATGCCATCACACCTGCAATCAAGATGACATCCCACCATATGCCTTGCCATCCTGTCCCATATACCATGCCACCCTGTCCCAAATGCCATCCCTCATACATACCATGTGACCCTGTCCCACATGCCATCCCTCCATGTACCACATGCCATCCTACCCTGTCCCACATGCCATCCCTCCCGTTACCACAAGCGATCCCACCCTGTCCTACAGGCCATTTCATCCTATTCCACATGATATCCCACCCTGTCCCATATGCCATACCACCTGAAATCCAGAAGACATCCTGTCTCACATGCCACCCGTCCCACCCCACCCCGTCCCACCCCACATGCCACCCCGTCCCACCCCCATGCCACCCGTCCCACCCCCATGCCACCCCGTCCCACCCCACATGCCACCCCCCGTCCCACGTGCCACCCCGTCCACGTGCCACCCGTCCACCCCTTCCCCGTGCCACCCTTTCCCACCCCTTCCCACATGCCACCCTTTCCCACCCCTTCCCACATGCCACCCCTTCCCACATGCCACCCCTTCCCACATGCCACCCTTTCCCCACCGTCCCCCATTCCCCACCGTCTCCCATTCTCCCACCGTCCCCTGTTCACCCACCGTCCCCCATTCACCCACCGTCCCCATTCACCCACCGTCCCCCATTCACCCACCGTCCCCCATTCACCCACCGCCCCATTCACCCACCGTCCCTTATTCACCCACCGGCCCCCATTCACCCACCGGCCCCCATTCACCCACCCGCCCCATTCACCCACCGGCCCCATTCACCTACCATCATCCTTTCACCTACCATCATCTTTTCACCTATTACCCCACCCACCTTTTGTCATCCACTCATCTACCAAATATACTCTTAACCAACTCATCATTCCAACCATTACTATAAACTCCACTCACTCCATTGCACCACAGCTCCCCCTCCTTACCCCACCCTTGACTTTAATCTAACACTCCCAATAAATAACATGCTCAACTAGTTTCTCCTTATAAACCAGATAGGGCTGATCTATGTACCAAATCAGAGTGCAAGTTCATTGCAAATTAATTTAAAGATTATCATAAGTCTATTATGTTTGTCTCCACTCTGTTCAAGAAAAGATTTGTTTTTTTGCTATTCATTCCCAAGCCACTTCATTATAAATTATATTTGGCGGTCAATTCTTTTCCTCTGCTTTTTTTCTTTTCATGCTAGAACAAATCCTTTAATCGCTAATCAAGTCTGGAGTGCATTTGTTCTAAGCTACTTCAATGCAAGTCTCCATAACACAAATCGCTTTTCATAAAAACAGTTGGAATTCTTTTCCTTGAGCTGAAATCTTTTGTACCCCAGTAGCTGAACAATGCATGAGGTCGGACGGACGAAAGGTCGGACGGACGGAAAGTCGGACGGACGGAAGGTCGGACGGTCTGACGGACGGTCTGACGGACGGAAGGTCGGACGGAAGGTCGGACGGACGGAAGGTCGGTCGGACGGGCGGAAGGTCGGACGGACGGAAGGTCGGACGGACGGAAGGTCGGACGGACGGAAGGCGGAAAAAGGTCGGACGGACGGAAGGTCGGACGGACGGAAGGTCGGGCGGAAGGTCGGACGGACGGAAGGTCGGACGGACGGAAGGTCGGACGGACGGAAGGTCGGACGGACGGAAGGTCGGACGGACGGAAGGTCGGACGGACGGAAGGTCGGACGGACGGAAGGTCGGACGGACGGAAGGTCGGACGGACGGAAGGTCGGACGGACGGAAGGTCGGACGGACGGAAGGTCGGACGGACGGAAGGTCGGACGGACGGAAGGTCGGACGGACGGAAGGTCGGACGGACGGAAGGTCGGACGGACGGAAGGTCGGACGGACGGAAGGTCGGACGGACGGAAGGTCGGACGGACGGACGGACGGAAGGTCGGACGGAAGGTCGGACGGACGGAAGGTCGGACGGACGGAAGGTCGGACGGACGGAAGGTCGGACGGACGGACGGAAGGTCGGACGGACGGAAGGTCGGACGGACGGAAGGTCGGACGGTCGGACGGACGGAAGGTCGGACGGACGGACGGAAGGTCGGACGGACGGAAGGTCGGAAGGTCGGACGGAAGGTCGGAGGGAAGGTAGGACGGACAGATGGATGGACGGACGGAGAGTAAAGATACTATATTCTCTATTCACCAACTTCGTTGGCAAGGGGATTAATAATGATTTACTACCATTCTAAGATTTGGCCACCAATGGAGCAAGACTTCACAAAAGTGATACCACATAAAACATGGCAGGCAATAATACCACAATCTTATATACTGCTTTTCTACCACTGTACTCAAAGTGCCAATACCATTTTGTGCAGCTGACCAGATGAGTTCTCAAGACCCCTGTGGACTACACTCAAGTGTTGAGCCAACAGAATGCAACAGTGGTTAAACCAATCAGGTAATATGACCCTGCTTCAACCACATATGCTGAGCATCAAGCAAGAGGCAGCAGATGGGTCTTCTACCAATTCAACTTGCCCATTAGTATAAACCAATAAAGATAACCTTATTAATGAAAGAATACGGCTGTTAGTTTTTAAACAATACGATATACACCAGACATGAACAAAGACAAAAATATAATTACCTCTTTTAGACCTTTTAATGTACTATGTTTAAACTTCCAACATTTCCTGACTTACAAAATTTGCTTCCAGAAAATCCATTATAAAGTACATTATAAATTTGTACTCATTTAACTTTTAGATAAAACGCTTTGATACAATTTCTTTGTGGTAAAGGTGAACTTCATCCAAAAGAATGATAAGTAACTCATTTTCTACGGACATTTTCATTCTACTTAGCCAGCATGACCTATCACTTTAGGTTTCATACACAATAATACTGACTCACATTTAGAGAATGAATTTGGAAAACAAATCAATATAAAACATTGGCTAGCCACTTGTGGTTCATACTGACCCCCTTCTTCACCTACCCCCTTCTCCACCTACCCCCCCCCTTCACCACCTACCCCTTCTCCACCTATCCCCCTTCTCCACCTATCCACCTACCCCTTTCTCCATCTACCCCCTTTCTCCACCTACCCCCTTTCTTCACCTACCCCCTTTTCCATCTACCCTCCATTTTCCACCTACCCCCTTCTCCACCTACCACCTTCTTCACCTACCTCCCTCTTCCACCACCCCCTTTTCCACCTACGCCTTCTCCACCTACCCCCCTTATCCACCTACCCCCTTATCCACCTACCCTCATCTTCCCCGGAAAGTATACACAGTAAATGAGACTTGAAGTTTGATGCTCAACAGACCATATAAATAACATTTACCAAGAAGAAGTTGAAGTCGGAAATCAAGCAACATACAAATTGACAAGTGAACGGCAGTTCATAATGAACAATCCATCCCCTCTCCCTCATAAAAACATAGCAAATATCAGAATATTATTATATCATTATCCTTAAAACAGTAACCTATAATGAATATCAGAATATCAATATATCATTATCACCAAAACAGTAACCTATACTGAATATTAATATATCATTATCATTAAAACAGTAACCTAAAACAAATATCAGAATATTAATATATCATTATCATTAAAACAGTAAGCTATATAAAATATCAAAATATTAATATATCATTATCATTAAAACAGAAACCTATATCAAATATCAGAATATTAATATATCATTATCATTAAAACAGTAACCTATATCAAATATCAGAATATTAACCCTTACTCTACCACGCGGCGATAATATCGCCGTTTTTGAAACTTACCTTTTTCCAAAAATAACATCAGGACCTTACCAAAATTCTATAGAAATGCAAATAGTTTCATTGCAAAGATCTCGGAAAGATCTTTCACAAAATTGTATATTTTGAGGGGGTCTATACTTACAAATTTTGTGACTAGAGTGACTCTAGTTACCCTCAGAATATTAATAAATCATTATCATTAAAACAGTAACCTATAGCAAATATCAGAATATTAATATATCATTATCATTAAAACAGTAACCTATAATGAATATCAGAATATTAATAAATCATTAAAACAGTAACCTATAACGTATATCAGAATATTAATATATCATTATCATTAAAAGAGTATTCTATATCAATTATTAGATTATTAACCCTTACTCTACCACGCAGCAATAATATCGCCGTTTTGAAACTACCTTTTTCCAAAAATAAAATCGGGACCTTACCAAAATCCAATAGGGGTGCAAATAATTTCCTTGCAAAAATCTCGAAAAAATCTTTCATAAAAGTGTATTTTTTTTTTGGAAAGGGAGGGGGTCTACACTCACAATTTTTTCCAAACATTCAGAAATTTCACTTTTTGTTTAAAATGTCCCGAAAAGATGCTTAGAAAATAAATTTAGATATTTTCTTTTTATATATAATATGTAGACAAGTCATATTGTCCAAATCTAATCACATTTTGCTCATACCTGGTCATTATTCTTAAATTATTTGTAAAAAATGTAAAATGTTAGGATTTTTGGTAATTTTTTTACCCTTTTTGTTAAAAAATTGTGTGATCTACCCTATATCGTAATGAAAAGTTTAAAACACCATTCTGTAGCGTAAACAACGTGCTTTCACATGAATTGCTGCAATAAAAGACATACCCCCTCGATCAATGCTAAAACGTTTTAAAGCTATAACACTCGCGTTATTTTTAGATTTTTTCGACATTTACGTTGAGACGGCCTGGACCCAACCCAGAAGAGGCCTAAAGATTATCAGAACCAGCTCAAATGATTTTTTCAAATTTCTAAAATTGCGAGTACATTTTTCAAACTTCAGCTTACTAACGTGACTCGTTAGGCTTAACTTTAGACATAGCTAATGTTAGTTCCAATCCGTTCAAAATCAAGCAAAAACAGTGTAATTTAGCTGGGATTATTTACTTGTAAGGATTATAAAGAAGTAAATGGGTCACTAAAATCTGATGTGATTAACATGAATTGTCTTTATTATAGTAATTTTGGATGAAACTTTATTGATCAATCTTCAATTTGTAGTGCAACAGTGCCCATATACCTATTTCGCGAATTCTCGATTCCATGTTGTGAGGTTGTGGGTGCAGTGGAGTAGGATTACAATTTCAAGGAAAGGGTCCCATGTTGTTGGAAACAGACACATGATGGGGCAAGAGACCAATGGTGGGGGCCAAGCTGTCCCATGTATGGGAAAATTATTTTCTTTGAAGCAATTTGGATCCTGGAAGAGGGCCATATATATATATATATATTTTTTTTTTTGGGGGGTGGGGGGATGGCATTTCCCTGGTTCCCCCTCCCAATATAAATAAACCAGAACCCCCACTCCACTTCCAGCCCCTGTATTTCCTTGGAAACAGTTGAAATTGTATTTCTCTGAAGGATTTTCCTGTATTTAGACAAATTTGTTGACATTTCATATGCGATACCAACTGTCACTGAAGAATACCAAGTTTGGCAACGTCAACATAATTACTGATGCTCTGAACCATTTTTGAGTACCTTTTCACCGAGAATTCCTACAGGAATCAACAAAAGTAAGTTTCTACAAGACTCAGTATATCCTGAATGAATATAAGTATTTTCAAAGCTTCCAATGGCTAAAATGGGCTCATAAACTGAAAATTTCCAGCCTGTGCATAATAAATTAGGTAAATTAGCTAATTTGCATATCATTTGCATAACATCTTTATTGCATTATTGGTGTTAACATTTTCTTTTTATATTATATTAGTTTTGTGCATTATAGAAAGGAACAATGCATGTATATAGGAAAGTATAGTGCCAAATCCTATCAGATAGATTTTTGGCAAAATCAGAGGGTTTTTTTCGGTCAAAAAGGTCAAAAACATTAAAATTGACGTATGAATTTTTTTTCTTGCTCCAAAAAAATCAGGAGTACTATTAAATGAAAGGTCCTTCTTTCAAAAATTAATAAATTCTAGCAATAATTTGTTTTCCAATTAGCCACAAGCAGAATATCACAAAGATAGCAGTTTTAGGACATCTAATAATCTGAATTAATGACCTTATTTGCATACATTTGCATATTTGACAAGAGAATTATGCAAACCAACGCAAAGTTCAAAGTCTTAGCTTTCATATAACATAACCTTATTACAGAAGAAAATTGAGATAAATTTGTGAAAAGCCCCCTGTCCAAAACGTTCCCTAAAATAACACTTGTAAACTCAAATGCTTTGGTAGAGTAAGGGTTAATATACCATTATCATTAAAACAGTAACCTATATCAAATATCAAAATATTAATATTTCATTATCATTAAAACAGTAACCTAAATCAAATATCAAAATATTAATATATCATTATCATTAAAACAGTAACCTATATCAAATATCAGAATATTAATTTATCATTATCATTAAAACAGTAACCTGTATCAGATATCAGAATATTGATATGTCATTATCATTAAAAGAGTAACCTTTAGCAAAATCAGAATGTTAATATATCATTATCACCAAAACAGTAACCTATATCAAATATCAGATTAATATATCATCATCATTAAAAGGGTAAGATATAGCAATATCAGAATATTAATATACCATTATCACTAAAACAGTAACCTATATCAAATATCAAAATATCAATATCATTAAAACAGTAACCTTTATTAAATATCAGAATATTAATATATCATTATCATTAAAACAGTAACCTATATCAAATATCAGAATATTAATTTATCATTAAAACAGTAACCTATATCAGATATCAGAATATTAAAATCATTATCATTAAAAGAGTAACCTATAGCAATATCAGAATCTTAATATATCATTATCACCAAAACAGTAACTTACATCAAATATCAGATTAATATATCATTATCCTTAAAACAGTAACCTATATCAAATATCAGAATACTAATATATCATTATCACTAAAACAGTAACCTATAACGAATATCAGAATATTAATATATTATTATTAAAACAGTAACCTATATCATATATCAGAATATCAATTTATCATTATTATTAAAACAGTAAGCTATATCAGATATCAGAATATTAATATATCATTATCAAAAAAAAAAGTAACCTATAGCAATATCAGAATGTTAATACATCATTATCACTAAAACAGTAACCTATATCAAATATCAGATTAATATATCATGATCATTCAAACAGTAACCTATAGCAAATATCAGAATATTAATATATCATTATCACTAAAACAGTAACCTATAACGAATATCAGAATATTAATATATCATTATCACTAAATCAGTAACCTATATCAAATATCAGAATATTTATATATCATTATCATTAAAACAGTGACCTATATCAGATATCAGAATATTAATTTACCCCGCTAAGCGTAGTGGGGAGATTTACGAGACTTATACTTACCTTCCATGCTATTAATATGCAATATGGTCACATGACCTGATTCTAACGCACTTCTAACTGACTTTAAAAACGTAGTGACCAGCTCAGCCCTGACCTCCATATAACCTCTACTAACCCTCACTTAACATTCCACCAAAGCCTGAACAGAGGGAGGGCGGGCCGGGATGCATGGAAGGTAAGTATAACTCTCGTAAATATCCCCGCTATGTTTAGCGGAGTAAATTTACTTCTAGTTATACCTTACCTTCCATGCTATCAATATGCAATCAGATCACAACCGAGAATAGGAAGGAAGGGAGTTCAGGTCGCAGCACTGAACAAGAGCCTGAACAATGGCCAAAATAAAAAGGAACGAATTAAACGTGCCAGAACAGTGGCCGAAATCCGTTAGTGAGCGACTAAGATGTTAAAAGATTTAGCGTAATAACTCCAACTGAATGAGAGAACATGAACAATTGAAAGCGAGAATACTCACCTCAAAAAAGGGGTGGTCCTCTTCTTGACAGAACGGCCCTTGCAACTCCGCCTTGATAGTCTGGTATATCCTGCAGATGTACAGAGACGAACGTGGCTGATGTTTTCCATAGAGTAGCACGAAGAATCTCGTTGATGGGAACCCCACCAAAAAGCACAATTAATGTAGCTATGCCTCCTACCTGATGTGCCGTAACTGATAGATCCATGAATAACGCGGATTTATTGTATGTGAATGCCTGAACAATCCAACGTGAAATCGTATCACGCGAGACAGCGCAATGCGGATTTTGTAAGGACACAAATAAGGCAGTGACGTCGTTCCGAAAAGATTGCGTACGCTTAATATAGTGTTTGAGACAACAAACGGGCCACCAGGCCTTCTCCTCTGCCGTGTCAAAAAACGTAGCGAGTGACGGAGGGAAAATAGGTTCCAGTAAAAATTGAAATGTTTGGTTCTTGGCTAAGAAGGCTGGGTCGGGCATGAGTCGAACTCCCCCTGATTTAAAGCAAATATAGCCCTCTTTAAGGAAAAGCGCGTAAATGGCGCCTCTGCATCTAGCAAAGGCCACGGAGAGTAAAAATACTGTTTTGATCGTCAGTTTCTTAAGGGGATATTCTGACAAAGGCTTAAATGGAGCCCGTGTTAATGTCTCGAGAACCACCTGCATATCCTAAGGGAAAGCGAGGTTCTGAACTGAAGGTCTTTGTAAGAACACTCCTTTAATTATTCTTTCCAGAGGCTGCACATTGGTGACGGTCGAGCCATCTAGAAAGCCCCAGTGGATAGCTGCTATGGCTGTCCTGAACCCCTTAACTGTATTGATGGAGTTATTCAGATTAAACTGGACCAACAAAAAATCCGCTACGTCACCAAGAGGCACCGTATGCGAAGAAACCGATCTATCCTGGCACCAGTCTCGGAACATTCCGAGTCTGGAAGCATACACCCCCAAAGAAAAAGACCTCCAAGCTTCCGGCTGCCACTGGGGCAGCTGCCTCCGAAAGACCCTGCAACACAAGGAATTTGCAGGGGCCACACAGTCAAATGGAGTGCTCTTGGATTGTGTTTGTTTGATGAGGGCCTAACGGCACCACGACAATGAGGATTAAATTGTGCCTGAGAGGTCAGATCATTCTAGAGGAAGGAAGGAAAGGAAACAGGGGGAGAATGAGAGAATTCAAGAACAAAAAGTCAGAAAGCTGTGATCGAGAGAGGAGGTACATAGTTGAAACAAAAAGAAAGTAAAGAGAGGGGGTGGAAGAGGAGAATTAAATATGGTCGTAGAGGGAAGCATGATGAAGGAAGGAGATAATTTTATCCGGAAGATTTTTTTGAAAGAACTCAGCAATTGAGTGGTGGGAAGCGAGGGAAGGTCTGGGAAGGCTGTACAAGGGGCAAGCAAGGAGAACGTGATGGATTGTGAGGGTGCAATGGCAATTGTTGCAGAGGGGTTGGGGGGAGCCAAGGAGGTGGGAGCCAATAAGGAGGTGGGAGTGAGTGAGGTGGGTGTGTCCTATTGTAAGACGGGTAATATGAACGTTGTCGATACGAGAAAGGTTGTTGATGGTGGGTTTGATCAGAATGGTGGGCTGGATGACGTAGACTTTGTTATCAATTTAGGAGTTCCATGAGGTTTGCCAGTGGTAACGAACAAGGAAAGTGATAAGTGGTTTGATGTCAGAGAGATTGTGGGAAAAAAGGTGGAGGAGGGGGTGTTGAGGGCAAGCTTAGTGGCTGCATCAGCCCTGTCATTGCCAGGGATGCCAACATGGTTTGGTATAAAGAAGAAAACACTTTTCCTGCAGAGGTAGGGCGAAAGGAGTTTTCGGAGGAGGAGGTGGGATGTGAAGTTTTCCTATTTAAGGTTGAGTAAAGAAGTAAGAACAGCCTTTGAGTCGGGGAAAATGGCAAAGTGGCTGAGCGGGGAGTACTCAATAAAGTTGGGGGCAAGGAGAATGGCCTTTGCCGCAGCTGAAAAAATAGACGAGTAGTCGGAGTGTCTGCTACTGAGGGTGATGTCTTGAATGACGGCAGCAGCAGCTGTCTTGTTGCCTTCCTTGGAGCCATCAGTATAGATGGAGGTGTAATTTGAGAGTTGGTCTTTGATTTGGTTGTGGAGATTGATGAAGAGGTTAGGGTGGGTTTAAGTTTTGTGATGAGTGGAGAGGCCCAGGTGTACAGAAGGGAGGGGGTGGCCCAAGGAGGAAAAGTGGGCCAGGAGTAGGTGCCGAAAGTGGCGGGGTTGATGCCGAGATGGAGGTCTGATTTAATGAATAAGCTAAAGGGAGGGGATAGGGCTTTAGTCCTATAAAAGAGGGTGGAGAAATTGGGGTACCTAATGAGGTTGTAAACAGGGTTCTGGGTGTTGGTGAGGACTCTAAAAGCATAGGAGAGGCTAAGCTTTCTACAGCTTAGCAGAAAGGGGGGTTCGTTAGCTTCAACATTAAGGCTGGTGATTGGGGAGGCCCTGTAGGTACCCAAACAAAGCCTGAGGGCTTAATTTTGGATGGTGTTGATGTGGGTATGAATTGTGAGCGACACAGTTGACAATATTGCCATAGTTTAGCTTGGCACGAATGGTGAGCCTGAAGATTTTGAGGAGAGCATGGCGGTTCACACCCCAAGTGGTGTTGAAGAGGAGGCGGAGAAAGTTGAGGGAGCTGTTGCATTTAAGTTTCAGGTTGGTAATGTGTTGCTTGTAGGAGAGCTTGGGGTCTAGAGTTAAACCCAGGAACTTTATGTGTTCAACAATAGGGATGTGATTGCCATTGAGCACAAGGTTCGGGTTGGGGTGGAGGTTGTTGAAATGACAGAAGTGCATGCAGACTGTCTTGTCTTTGGAGAATTTAAAACCGTTATTGTTGCACCAGACTTGCAGCTGATTTGGAGACTATTTTCAACAAGAGGAAAGCTAGGGGAGGAGAAGATGGTGAAGTCGTCCATGTAGAGTGTACATTTGATGTTTGGGCCAAGGTTGTCCGCAAGGTTGTCCGCGATGTCATTAACGCTCAGGTTGAAGAAAGTGGGAGAAAGGATGCTGCCTTGGGGGACGCCTTCTTCTTGAGGGTAGGGGTTGGAGAGGGTGTGGCCAATACGAACTTGGAACTGCCTGGGTGAGAGAAAGTTTTAAATAACGATGGGGAGATGGCCTCTGAGGCCAATGGTAAGAAGTTTGCGGATAATGCCGTATTTCCGAGTAGTGTCGAAAGCTTCTCGAGGTCAAAAAAAAGATGGCAATGAGGTGTTTCTTTTTTTTTTGCAAGGGATTCCCGGATAGTGGTGTCGAGCGTAAATAACTGGTCTAGGATATTGCGACGTTTCCGAAAGCCGCTTTGGTGAGGGGAGAGAATTCTGTTGGTCACAAGGGACCAGTTTAGTCTCTGATTAATGATCCTTTCCATAATTTTACAAAGACACCAGGTGAGGGCGATGAAGTGGTAGCTGGAGGAGTCAGTACTGTCCTTCCCCGGTTTAAGGACGGGGGTGACAATAGCTGTCCTCCAAGGGAGAAAGGAGTGCGAGGACCAAATGTGGTTGAAGATGGTGAGTAGGGTAGTGGTGGCCTTGTTGGGGAGGTGTTTCAGGAACTGGTAGGGGATGTTATCTGGGCCCTTGGAGGTGCAGCCAGCGTCGTAGATGGCTTGGTTTAATTCAGAAAGGGTGAGAGGGGTGTTGTAGCTCTTGGAGTTGTCGGAGGGAAAGGTAATACTCTGGGATTCATCGCGAGCTTTTTTTAGTTTTAAAGGCATTGGAGTAGTTGGTCGATAACGAGATATTGTTGAAAGATGCGGCGAGGTGGTTAATGATGTCCTTTTTCGCGGTGAGGTCACCATTCCAGGAGAGATGGGAGGCCTGCCCACCCTGCCATGGAAGCTGTTAACCATTGTCCAAATCTTCTTAGTGGGGGTGTTGGTGGTGAGAGAAGAGATGAAATTGTTCAAAGTGTTGGTTTTACTGTCCTTAATAATGCACCTGGCCTTGGCACCGCTGATGCAAAAGAGGTTGATGTTGTGGGTGGTCGGGTTAGTTTTGAAGTTTCTGAGGGCTCTTTTCCTGTTCTTGATGGCAGTTTTGCAGTCATCAGAGAACCAGGGGTTGGGGGAATGATTAGGGGGTTTGGAGATTTTGGGAATTGAGCAGGTGGCAATATTGATAAGGATATTACTGAAGTTTGACATGAGATCCTCGCCCTCCAGGAGATGGGGGAGAGGTGTGAGTCACAGAAGGTTTCGAAAAGGGGTCAGTCAGCCTTCTCGAGGTTCCAATTTGGGGTGTGGTCAGTGGGGGTTTAAAGGTTGGAGTGAATAGGAAGAGGGTAATGATCACTACAACAGAGGTCAGCAGTGACTCTCCAGCTAAAATCAAGGAGCTTGGGGGAACAGATAGACAGGTCAATACAGGTAAGGGAGCCTGTGGCAGGGTAAAGGTAGGTCGGGGAGTTAGTGTTGAGCAAGGAGAGGCTGTGCTGACGAAGAGTGTTCTCGATGAGCTTGCCTCTGGGGGTGGTGGTAAGAGAGCCCCACAGAGGGTTGTGAGCGTTGAAGTCACCAAGAAGGATGAAGGGGGAGGGGAGCTGAGAGATGAGGTTGTTAAGGGCTGGTTGGCTGAATGTCGGTGTTGAGGGGGAGATAGATATTGCAAAGAGTGAAAGTTTTGTGGAGGGAGATAGATATACAGATGGCCTGAAGGTCGGTGTGCACATGAACAGGACTGTGCGAGATATCGTGTCTTACGAGAATGGAGACGCCCCCACAGGCCCTGTCGGCGTCCACTTAAAGTTTGTGATAGCAAGCAGAGTTGTTGAGGGAGTAATAGTCAGTGGTTTTCAAGAAAGTTTCTTGTAGGCAGAAGACGACCGGGTTAAAGGTGGTGGCCAGAAGGTCAATTTCTTTAGAATTGGCCTAAAGGCTCCTTATGTTTCATTGTATGTTGAGAATGTTATTTCTATCGTTTATGTTGCACGCCATAAGGAGGCATAGGGTTATCTTGAGGAGGATCTGTTTGGTCTGAGTTGGTTAATTTTCTTTTTGGATTTGTCCCTATTTCTTTTTTTTTTTTTTTGTGTTAGGGGGTGCATTATTGGTTTTGGAGGAGATAACGCTCGAGTAGGATAATTTAGTGTGCAGTGAAGCGAGAAATTGCTTACTGGCCTCTGGGTATGTGATGTTGGGGTTAGGGGATTTTAGTTTGGTTATTTGTTTTTCTTAAAGCCAGGTGGGGCAGTCTTTAGAGAAGGAGGAATGGTTTGCTGGATGGGTACCGCTGCAATTTGTGCAGTGTGGGGTGCTGGTGCAGGAGGTGCTGTCATGGTCTAGGGCTCCACAGTTGCCACAGCGCACTTGGCTGCGGCAGGAGTTTTTCCCATGGCCATACCTCTGGCACTTATGGCAACGGAAGGGTTAGGGATATAAGGGGTACCTGGGATCCTTAAGTAGCCTGCTGTTATGTGGAAGGGGAGACTTGGTGTGGAAAAAGTTAGGAAAATGGTGTTAGTGGGTGTTTCGGCACCGTCTCTCTTGAGGACGAGACGACGGGCTTCTGTGACATTTTGGTTGGTTAGTTCATTTAGGAGGTCTTCATCAGTTAGGTAGGCCAGCTCCCTGGATCTGACCACACCTTTACTGTAGTTTAGGGAACGGTGGGGGGTGACAGTAACGTCAATACCTGTATTAGCTAGGGTTTTAATCTTGAGGAGGGTGGTAGCTCGAGTATCTCTGGTGCATTGCACCAGGGGATTGCCGGATCTGAGGGTGGAGACTTTAGGGAGGGTACCGAAAAGGCCTTGGAGTGCCTTGTGGATTAGAAATGGGGAAACTTTCTTGAAACTATCTTCTTTATTTGTGGCCTGTATTATAAGGATTTTAGGGATTGGGGCGGAATAATGGTTAACAGTGGTAGTAGGTGGGTCATGGGAAGGGGAGGGAGGGTCAAGATCAAGGTCAAGGCAAAAGTGTTTAGTCATCGTGAAAAAAAAAACCAAGGGCCGAGACCCGAGGCAGCTAGAAAAAAAATGGCTGAACTACTATGTTAGGACCGCTATACTTGCACCAAAGGTGCGAAAATCTGGTCAGAACGAAAAGGAACGAAAGGGAAAATATAAAAGGAAACAATCTCACCGAGAACAAAAGCCCATCCACAGAGAAATAATCCGAAAATAATGATATAAAACAAAATTTGTGCAAAGTAAAGTGAAAAACGAAGCGAAATATTAAGAAAGAAAAGAATCAGATAGAAGTCACGTCGCTCTCGTTGCACACCAATATGGTATCTATCTGTCCAATGGAACCGTATGGAACCATCCAATGGCACCGTACCGACCCGTGAACACAGGCCTCGGAACCGTATGGAACCGTCCAATGGAATCGCACAGGCCCGTAAACACGGGCTGCGGAACCGTATGGAATCGTCCAATGGAAGCGTACGGACCCATAAACACCGGCCTCGAAACCGTATGGAACCGCCCAGACCCGTAAACACGAGCCGCGGAACCGTATGAAACCGTGCAATAGAACCATACGGATTCGTAAACACGGGCCTCGGAACCGTCCAATGGAACCGCCCAAAACCCGTAAATACGGGCCGCCGAACCGTATGGAACCGTCCAACGGAACCGTGCTAATCCGTAAACACGGGTCTTATCTTTCTTTTACCTTCTCCACTCTAAGTGACGTCCACTCGGGACGCCCCTCAGAGGTTATCTTATCTTACCATCTCAACTCTAGAAGACGTCCACTTGAAACGCCACTAAGAGGTTATCTTATCTCTCTCTTATATTTTTACCTCTAGGTGACGTCCACTCGGAACGTCACTAAGAGGATTATCTTCTCTCTCTCTGAACTATTTTAACTCTAGGTGGCGTCCACTCGGAACGCCACCTTGGACGCAACCCCACTGAGTTAATCATTCTCAATACAATTTCTGAAAAGAAAAGAACATACATTTAAAAATGCGTACATATTTTATAACAAATTCAGCAATAGCGCCCCTACTGGGGGAAGTACCAATGATCCTACCATCACGCTAAAAAAGAGAGACGAGGCATAGCAAATGAGTGCATCAAAAAAAAATTCAGAGAAAAAATCTCTATCTGGAAATTTTTAAAAACCCCAAAAAACGCATCCAACGTAAAAACTTTACAAGCGCCGGGGTAACGTGGAAAACACAAACCACCGAGTACAAACTACTGAGTACTCGATGTCTGTAAAGATAAAAAGAGAGACTAGCTTCCCTGTAAATAGGACGTCAGAGAGACCCCCTCCGGTCTCTCCAAAGCCCCAAAAATCAAACTAGAAAATTAAAAACTTTGTCTTTAATTTATGTAAGAAAAAGGAAAATACTCATACACTGGTAACTAGAGCACACCTGGTGCTGTAGGACCTAAAATACCCGCCACGAGAGTAGGACACTCTCGAACTAGCCACTCGCTTTGTACGAATAGAGACAAAAACCCGCTATCGTAAGTGTAGGCTACACGGATAAAGTCGTGTAGGTCGGACCGAAGAAATCTCTGACCCATAGCTACCTCGTCTTACCTCGAAAGACCTGAACAGGCGAACCGGATGAGAAAGGGCAGCGTAAAAACCCTCCAGGTAGAAACTGCAAAGGAGAAAAGAGTTAGAAAAAGGTTAAATGAAATAAAATAAAAATGACCAGTTTCAGCGATGTTGTAGCAAACAACGCGCACAAAAAAAGTGAGGCATAGTAGATAGGTATTATGGAGGTCAGGGCTTGGCTGGTTACTACGATTTTAGGATCAGTTAGAAGAGCGTTAGAATCAGGTCATGTGACCAGATTGCATATATTAATAACATGGAAGGTAAGGTATAACTTGAAGTAAATATATATATATATAAACTCCTTTGATTAACCATAACTCAACAGCTTCTTTTTTCTTTCAAAAATCAAACATTTCTTTACTTAGAAAAGAGAAAATGGAGTATCCAACCAAGACCTGTAAAGGATGCTAGCATTATACAGTCCATTACTGACAGGTAATAGGCAGGTGTGAAGCAAATCACTGAATCTAAGGAACAGAAAGTGGATACAGAGACACAAAGAGAAGGATATGGGATCCCAGGGAGATCTAAAGCAAACCCAGAAAATGTACAAGCATCCCTCAGGGCTACTACAATCAAGCTTTTCTAATCATCCATGTATTACAGGAAAGATGGATAGGTGATGTGAAGATTTGTCAATGTGTAAGCACTTTATGCAAAACCCATGGTATCATGTTGCACTGTGATGTGAAGATTTGTCAATGTGTAAGCATTTTATGCAGAACCCATGGTATCATGTTGTGCTGTGATGTGAAGATTTGTCAATGAGTAAGCACTTTATGCAGAACCCATGGCATCATGTTGCGCTGTAATGTGAAGATTTGTTAATGTGTAAGCACTTTATGCAAAACCCATGGCATCATGTTGTGCTGTGATGTAAAGATTTGTCAATATGTAAGCACTTTATGCAGAACCCATGGCATAATGTTGCACTGTGAGGTAAAGATTTGTCAATGTGTAAGCACTTTATGCAGCACCCATGGCATCATGTTGCACTGTAATGTGAAGATTTGTCAATATGTAAGCACTTTATGCAGAACCCATGGCATCATGTTGTGCTGTGATGTAAAGATTTGTCAATATGTAAGCACTTTATGCAGAACCCATGGCATCATGTTGCACTGTGAGGTAAAGATTTGTCAATGTGTAAGCACTTTATGCAGAACCCATGGCATCATGTTGTGCTGTGATGTAAAGATTTGTCAATATGTAAGCACTTTATGCAGAACCCATGGCATCATGTTGCACTGTGAGGTAAAGATTTGTCAATGTGTAAGCACTTTATGCACAACCCATGGTATCATGTTGCGGTGTGATGTGATGATTTGTCAATATGTAAGTGCTTTATGCAAAACCTATGGCATCATGTTGCACTCTGATGTGAAGATTTGTCAATGGGTAAGCACTTTATGCAGAGCCCATGGCATCATGTTGCACTGTAATGTGAAGATTTGTCAATGTGTAAGCACTTTATGCAGAGCCCATGGCATCATGTTGTGCTATGATGTAAAGATTTCTTAATATATTAGTGCTTTATGCAGAACCCATGGCATCATGTTGCGCTGTAATGTAAAGATTTGTCAATGTGTAAGCACTTTATGCAGAACCCATGGCATCATGTTGCGCTGTGATGTGAAGATTTGTCAATATGTAAGCACTTTATGCAGACCCCATGGTATAATGTTGCGCTGTAATGTGAAGATTTGTCAATGTGTAAGCACTTTGTGCAGAACCCATGGTATCATGTTGCGGTGTGATTAGATGATTTGTCAATATGTAAGTGCTTTATGCAGAACCCATGGCATCATGTTGCGCTCTGATGTGAAGATTTGCCAATGTGTAAGCACTTTATGCAGAACCCATGATATCATGTTGCACTGCGATGTGAATATTTGTCAATGGGTAAGCACTTTATGCAGAACCCATGGTATCATGTTGCGCTGTAATGTGAAGATTTGTCAATGTATAAGCACTTTATGCAGAACCCATGGTATCATGTTGCACTGTGATGTGATGATTTGTCAATATGTAAGTGCTTTATGCAGAACCCATGGCATCATGTTGCGCTCTGATGTGAATATTTGCCAATGCGTAAGCACTTTATGCAGAACCCATGGCATAATGTTGCACTGTGATGTAAAGATTTGTCAATGTGTAAGCACTTTATGCAGAATTCATGATATCATGTTGCACTGTGATGTGAAGATTTGTCAATGTGTAAGCACTTTATGCAGCACCCATGACATCATGTTGCACTGTGAGTGAAGATTTGTCAATATGCAAGTGCCTTATGCAGAACCCATGGCATCATGTTGCGCTGTGATGTGAAGATTTGTCAATGCGTAAGCACTTTATGCAGAACCCATGATATCATGTTGCGTTAATACTAAGACACTTACACTTTGAAAGATCTTGTAAAATCTTCAAACCTGGAATGAAATTGAAAGAGAATATTCAAAGAGACATGAACACACAGCTCCTAGTCAAACTAACCTAGTTGTTGGGTAGTACTGAGCCTAAGAATTATTAAAAGTCTGCAAAAGAAAGGTTAACACAAATTTAAATAACTAGCTCAAAATAATCAAATTTGGGGAATGTCTGCAAATATGCAAAATATTAAATTTGATTGAAACAACTTGATATGTGGGAATGACATTAAAACCCAGATCAAAATTCTTCTTAAGTGTCCCTTCATTTCTTGGCACTAAAATCAAATTTACTCTGAAAATCTCATTATAACCCTTTCCCAAAATAGCATTGTATGACTAAATATTTTGTTTTCTTTTTAATATTACCACAATGCCCCCCATATGAATAATGGAAAAGCTATTAAAGCTCATTCGCACAGTATAATGTACAGGTTATTGTAAAGGGGACCTGCGATGCTTTTTAATTTACTTTGGTAAGGGTTAATATGTCGGATAAGGACTGGACCTATGCTGCACATAATCTGAGTAAGACAAGGAATAATGGTGACCATTGTCAAACAGGAGACCTGTGCTTTACTAGATTTCATTCTGACAGGAGTTAAGTTTCTTGTCAAGTCACAAAGGATTTTTAAAAATGAGCTAGTGGCCAAAAGTTCTGCTGTGTAATAATTTATAACAAAAATTCAAAGACAATTTTTGTACCTTCTAGATACAGATGAATCTTCAGCTTCTTCCTCAAACCAGTACGGAATGTTTGGACCCAACAACAAGGATATGTCCAATTCCAGCAATCCACGATTTGTAGAGAGAACAATTGTTGTCGGAGTTGACTAAAAGCAAAAAGGAGAAACATCCAACAATTATCAATTAGTGGTGCCGTGAAGTTGTTTCTAAAAAATACTTGAGTGTGCACTCTCTGTAAACTTTTAGTTGCATTTTTGTCTAACACTAAGGTCTTAGCGCACCCAGAAAATTTGTCTTCTTTGTTTTTTTAAAAGCCTTTGAATCCAAAGAACAATAATTTTTAATTTTGTAAAGCTTGAATCTGTTAAAATACATTCAATACCCACAAATAAAAGCAGATTACTGAGAGCAAATTGATAGAATTTGGGCCTATGTGCAGACCTACATGCCTATGTGCAGACCTACATGCCTACGTGCAGAACTACATGCCTACGTGCAGACCTGCATGCCTACGTGCAGACCTACATGCCTACGTGCAGACCTGCATGCCTACGTGCAGACCTACATGCCTACGTGCAGACCTACATGCCTACGTGCAGACCTGTATGCCTACGTGCAGACCTACATGCCTACGTGCAGACTTATGTGCAGACTTACATGCACACCTACATGCCTCGTGCAGACATGCCTACGTGCAGACCTACATGCCTACGTGCAGACCTAACTGCCTATGTGCAGACCTACATGCTTACGTGCAGACCTACATGCTATGTACGTGCAGACCTATGTGCAGACTTGCAGACCTATGTGCAGCCTTACATACCTACGTGCAGACCTACATACAGACCTACATGCCTACGTGCAGACCTACATGCCTACGTGCAGACCTACCTGCCTACGTGCAGACCTACATGCCTACGTGCAGACCTAAGTGCCTATGTGCAGACCTACATGCCTACGTGCAGACCTACATGCCTACGTGCAGACCTACATGCCTATGTGCAGACCTACATGCCTATGTGCAGACATGCCTATGTGCAGACCTACATGCCTACGTGCAGACCTATGTGCAGACTTACATGCCTGCGTGCAGACCTACATGCCTACGTGCAGACCTACATGCCTACGTGCAGACCTACATGCCTACGTGCAGACCTACCTGCCGACCTACATGCCTACGTGCAGACCTACATGCCTACGTGCAGACCTACATGCAGACCTCCGAGTGTCAAAACAAATGATAGTACAAAAGGGAGCCCTGAATGTTTATTTCCTTCTTGATAAAATTTCAGTTAAATTCACATAAAACTGCCCCAGTTACCTGATTGGGCAACTAAATATGAATATTCAACAACAACAGTACAAATCTGAAGGTAAGTTTCTTGCTACTAAAATTGTTAATTTGCAATCCCCCTTTAGCCATCCAACTTATTATTTTCACTTCTATAAACTTGAACTAATATAGAGAATGATGTTGGTGTACACAAGTAACACAGTGGTACATACATAGCAACATTTTGTGATACCAGACACCTGGGACAAACAATTTAAACTTCAGCATTTGATATATGCAAGTGAAGCACACCAACTGTACTATGAAACATTAATTACTTACACACAGTATTACACAACTCCTTAAAATAGAAAGACCCCTGAAACAAGTTTCTTCACAATTTGTTTGTCTTGTGACACTGCTATGGATGCTTACATCTGATGCAGATAACTCAGAAATTAAACTACTGTATGATGCTTTCCCCAAAACTACATTTCATCCAGTCACTAGGACCCAACTCATGAACCCCTATAAATAGGAACTTTTACCAGAACCCTTTTGCATCATATTCATGAAACTCTAGACCTACACCACATTTGTGACATCCCAGTCATCCAACCCTGGAACTAAACCTTAATTATGACACCCCAGTCATCCAACCACTAGAAGTGGAATGCTCTTAAACCAAATCATGAAACACAGTTTATCCAGGGACGTGTAAAGAATACGTTGAAACCCAACCCTCGGAACCCTGACTAATTCAGAGACCAGAAAAGATTTGTCTTGTACCCAACTCATAAACTCCAATTAATCCAGGGACCAGTAAAAAACCATGTTGTACCCAGCTCATAAACCTCAATTTTTCCAGGGACCAGAAAAGAACCATCTTGTACCCAACTCAAAGACCTCAATTAATCCAGGGACCACAAAAAAATTGTCTTGTACCTAACTCATTAACTTCAATTAATTGAGGGACCAGAAAAGAACCGTCTTGTACCCAACTCATAGACCTCAATTAATCCAGGGACCTGTAAAGGACATGCAAAAACCCAACCCAAGAAGCCCTGACTAATCCAGAGACCAGAAAAGAACCGTCTTGTACCCAACTCATAGACTCCAATTAATCCAAGGACGAGTAAAGAACTGTCTTGTACCCAACTCATAGACTTCAATTAGTCCAGGAACCAATAACAAACCGTCTTGTACCTAACTCGTAGACCACACTTAATCCAGGGATCAGAAAAGAACCATCTTGTACCCAACTCATAGACCCCAATTAATCCAGGGATCAGAAAAACCACCTTGTACCTAACCCATAGACCTCAATTAATGCAGGGACCTGTAAAGGACATGCAAAAACCCAACCCAAGAAGCCCTGACTAATCCAGAGACCAGAAAAGACCGTCTTGTACCCAACTCATAGACTCCAATTAATGCAGGGACCAGAAAAGAACCGTCTTGTACCCAACTCATAGACCTCAATTAATGCAGGGACCAGTAAAGGACATGCAAAAACCCAACCCAAGAAGCCCTGACTAATCCAGAGACCAGAAAAGAACCGTCTTGTACCCAACTCATAGACTCCAATTAATGCAGGGACCAGTAAAGCAAGAATCGTCTTGTACTTACCTCAATAGACCTCAATTAATCCACAGACCAGTAAAAAACGTCTTGTATCCAACTCATAGACCTCAATTAATCCAGGGACCAGAAAAAAATGGTCTTCAGACATGTGAGTGATGATTTATAAAAGTAGCTGAAATGATCAATTTTCTCATCAAAATAGCCAAGTATTTTCAATTACGCAGGAAATAGGTGAAATTAGTTTGGAAAATAGCTGCAATCAGCTAAATAACTGAAGTCTCACATAATGAAGTTGATCAATTTTCTCATCAAAATAGCTCAGTATTGTCAATTATGCAGAAAATAGGTGAAAATAGCACAGAAAATAGCTAAAATCAGCAGAAAATAGGTGAAATTAGTTTGGAAAATAGCTGCAATCAGCTAAATAGCTGAAATCTCACATGCTGAAATTCATCAGTTTTCTCATCAAAATAGCTAAGTATTGTCAATTATGCAGAAAATTGGTGAAATTAGCTTGGAAAATAGCTGAAATCAGCTAAATAGCTCACATGCTTGGGTCTTGTACCCAACTCATAGACTCCCAATTAATCCAGGGACCAAAAAAGGACTGTCTTGTACCCAATTCATAGACTACAATTAATCCAGGGACCAAAAAAGAACCGTCTTGTACCCAATTCATAGACCCCAATAATCCAGGGACCAGTAAAGAACCATCTTGTACCCAGCTCATAGCCTCCAATTCATCCAGGGACTAGAAAAGAACCATCTAGTTCCCAACTCATATACCCCAATTAATCCAGAGACCAGTAAAATTCTGTCTTGTACCTAACTCATAGACCCCAATTAATCCAAGGACGAGTAAAGAACTGTCTTGTACCCAACTCATAGACTTCAATTAGTCCAGGAACCAATAACAAACCGTCTTGTACCTAACTCGTAGACCACACTTAATCCAGGGATCAGAAAAGAACCATCTTGTACCCAACTCATAGACCCCAATTAATCCAGGGATCAGAAAAACCACCTTGTACCTAACCCATAGACCTCAATTAATCCTAGGGATCAGAAAAGAATCATCTTGTACCCAACTCATAGACCCCAATCAATCCAGGGACCAGTAAAATTGTCTTGTACCCAACTCATAAACCTCAATTATTCCAGGAATCAGTAAAAAACCATCTTGTACCTAACCCATAGACCTCAATTAATCCAGGGATCAGAAAAAACCCATCTTGTACCCAACTCATAGACCCCAATCAATCCAGGGACCAGTAAAATTGTCTTGTACCCAACTCATAGACCTCAATTAATCCAGGGATCAGTAAAAAACCATCTTGTACCTAACCCATAGACCTCAATTATTCCAGAGACCAGAAAAAGAACTGTCTTGTACCCAACTCACAGACCTCAATTAATTTAGGGACCAGTAAAGATCTGTCTTGTGCTCAACTCAAAGACCCCAATTAATCCAGGGACCATTCAAAAAAACATATTGTACCCAACTCATAGACTCCAATTAATCCAAGAACCAGAAAAGAACCATTTTGTACCCAACTCATAGACCAATTAATTAATTAATCCAGGAACCAGAAAAGAACTGTCTTGTACCCAATTCACAGACCCCAATTAATCCAGGGACCAGAAAAGAACCATCTTGTACCCAACTCACAGATCCCAATTAATCCAGGGACCAGAAAAGAACTCACCTTAAACCCATACCAAGAAACCCTAATTAATTCAGGGACCATAGCCTATTAGAAAGAATTAAATTCTGGGCAGGGTTTTGGTGTTATTGCTGCTTAAACTATGAGGAATTTGTAATACATGAAATGTTTAATTTATCATTCTTTAATGAGCCACTGGAAATATATTCCTGAATTGTATAGAGGGTATGCCACAGACTCAGGATGTTTGATCATAAATGGATGCCCCTTCCTCCCAACCCCATCAAACAATTATCACAGACAATTAAAATACAAGGGATTCACTAAAGAAAAAGTCATAGATTACACATTAGCATCACAATGTTCATACTTAAAAAGCTGTAAAGAATCCACTACTGATGTAGCCAGATCCATGATGTAGCCAAATCCACTAATGATGTAGCCAGATCCACTAATGATGTAGCCAGATCCACTAATGATGTAGCCAGATCCACTACTGATGTAGCCAGATCCACTAATGGTGTAGCCAGATTAACTTTAAGCTGTAGAGCGACAAGCTTAGTTCCACTAATGATGTAGCCAGATCCACTACTGATGTAGCCAGATCCACTAATGATGTAGTCAGAGCCACTAATGATGTAGCCAGATTAACCTTAAGCTGTAGTGCGACAAGCTTAGTTCCAACTAATGATGTAGCCAGATTAGCTTTAAGCTGTAGTACGACAAGCTTAGCTCCACTAATGATGTAGCTAGATTACTGTAGTACGACAAGCTTAGCTTGCATGCACAATAATGATATTTAGACCCTACTTCTCTATGTGCCCACGACCTCACTACGAGCAACTAAAATGCCTAACGATTGTTTTGAAGGCGCGATGTAAGGTAGGGTGTGCCCACAACCTCACTACGAGCAACTGAAATGCCTAACGATTGTTTTGAAGGCGCGATGTAAGGTAGGGTGAGGAAACATGTGAGGTGTATGGAGAAGAGAGGATTTATATCATGCAAACTACACGCATATACAAAGGGAGAACAATGAACGACAACCCTTAATGCAAATCTTTTTGAGGTTCAAATGTTTTGTGTCTGGAAGTTTGGAACAAATCAATACCAAAGGTAATATTTATCCCCAATCATTAGCATACACATGGAAGGCTGGGGTTCATAAGGGCATGCGCCCCTTCCTAAATAGCATATTTTACATGCAAATTTATAATGGTAAATTTGTTTACATGTTCCATTGCCCCCTAACCCTTAACACAATTGAGCTATACACCCATAATCATTAGACATACGAGAAAAAGTAATCAACACTAAAAAGGGTTCTCAATGGTAGAAGAAACCATTTATATGCCACCCTAATAATTATTGAGAACATTGCTTTACATCATCAAATACTCTTCCTCTCATAGATTCTTACAGACAGTTATTCGTCGTTAAGGCTTTTTGCAAAGAATTGTTAATGAGTGAAATGGTTTGCCTGAGTGGGTAGTTAGTTCCAAATCTGTTCACATTTTCAAGGTCACCATTGATAAGTTCTTTACTAACTCTGGGCGTCTTTGATTTTGTTGTTGTGGTGGTGGTACTTTGGGCTTTTTATGGGGTGACTAACCCTTCTTAGCTCATAATCTTGTTATGTTATGTTATCTTATCAAGTCTGAAGCAACAACCGTATGAGGTACGAGTGTATGGAGCATGGGGCCAACTATTATATCATCAAATACTCTTCATCTTTTCAAGTCTGTACGAGGTAGGAGTAAATGGAGCGTGGGGCCAATAGCAGCTGATGAAAATTGTACTTCTTTTCATTTATAAAAGCACTTACATTTGTGAAAAGAAGAAAATGGGAAAAGGATTTAAAAGGTTTAAACATAATATTGACAATTGCACACATCATAGAAAAGCTTTGCAAAAGAAAGGTGGAAGCAAATATGCTAATGGAGGGGAGTATGTTGTGGACGTTATGTGAAAGGCACTAACTGAGGCTATATGTGAAAGGCACTAACTGAGGCTATATGTGAAAGGCACTGACTGAGGCTATATGTGAAAGGCACTAACTGAGGCTATATGTGAAAGGCACTAACTGAGGCTATATGTGAAAGGCACTAACTGAGGCTATATGTTAAAGGCACTAACTGAGGCTATATGTGAAAGGCACTGAGGCTATTTGTGAAAGGCACTAATGAGGCTATATGTGAAAGGCACTAACTGAGGCTATCCAATATCTTTTGAAGGATTATATATATATCAAACACCAAGTGTACAGATGCACCTCCTCCTTTTAAATTTCCTTATTATTTTCCAAGCATCGAAGGAATGAAAACTGTTTCTGGTCCCCAACCAATGCCACAAGGTGTGTTATAAATAGGGTCCTAAAAATTCCATTGAAACAAAATATTCTTTTGCTAAAATGTACTTCCAAAAACAGGCTTTCAAGTATTTTCAGCCACCAGAAACACAGGGCTTCGTCCATTGATCCAACCACTGTCATTTTGGTTTTTTCTTAGCTATATACTTATATCAAAGGCATGAGCATGGAAGCCAACGAAAAACAATGTGTAATCAATGGGGGTCCTAATCATGCATTGAACCCAATTTTCTTGTGTTTCAAGATCTACACTGTGTTTGCATAAAAATACAAATTAAAATTTTAACATAAAATTGAAGCAATGCCATGGAAAATGCAGCACTTGCAGCTGCTCAGCCTACTGATACAAGACTTTGACTCGAGTTTGTTTGTTTCTTTGATGAGGGCTTAACAGCACCACGACAATGAGGGTCAAATGGTGCCTGAGAGGTCAGATTATTCTAAAAGGTAGGAAGGAAAGGAAACAGGGGGAGAATGAGAGATATTCAAGAACAAAAGGTCAGAAAGCTGTGATCGAGAGGGAAGGTCATGGTTGAAACAAAAACAAAGTAGAGAGGGGGTGGAAGAGGAGAATTAAATATGGTTGTAGAGAGAAGCATGATGAAGAAAGGAGATAATGTTTCGGAGGATTTTTCTGGAAGACTCAGCAATTGAGTTGTGGGGAGCGAGGGAAGCTCTGGGAAGGTTGTAAAGGGGGCAAGCAAAGAGAACGTGATGAATTGTGAGGGTGCAGTGGCAATTGTTGCAGAGGGGTTTGGGGGAGCCAATAAGGAGGTGGGAGTGAGTGAGGTGGGTGTGACCAATTCTAAGACGGGTAATATGAACGTTGTCGAAACGAGAGAGGTTGCAAATGGTGGATTTAATCGGAATTGTGGGCTGGATGACATAGAGTTTGTTATCAATTTGGGAATTCCATGAGGTTTGCCAGCGGTCACGAACAAGGGAAGTGATAGGCGGTTTCATGTCAGAGAGGGTTTTGGAAAAAGGGGTAGGGAGGAGGTTGAGGGCAAGCTTAGCGGCTGCATCAGCCCTGTCATTGCCATGGATGCCAATATGGCTGGGTATAAAGAAAAAAAAAAACACTTTTCCTGCAGAGGGTGGGCGAAAGGAGTTTCCGGAGGAGGAGGTGGGATGTGAAGTTATCCTGTTTAAGGTTGAGTACAGAAGTAAGAACAGCCTTTGAGTCAGAAAAAATGGCAAAGTGGCTGAGCAGAGAGTACTCAATAAAGTTGAGGGCGAGGAGAATGGCCTTAGCCTCGGCTGAAAAGATGGATGAGTAGACGGGAAGTCTGCTACTGAGGGTAATATCTTGAATGACGGCAGCAGCAGCTGTCTTGTTGCCTTCCTTGGAGCCATCAGTATAGATGGAGGTGTAATTTGAGAGTTGGTCTTTAAATGGTTGTGGAGATTGATGAAGAGCTTAGGGTGGGTTTAAGTTTTGTGATGAGTGGAGAGGCCCAGGTGGACAGAAGGGAGGGGGTGGCCCAAGGAGGAAAAGTGGGCCAGGAGTAGGTGCCGAAAGTGGCGGGGTTGATGCCGAGATGGAAGAGGTCTGATCTAATACGTAAGCTGAAGGGAGGGGATAGGGTTTTAGTCCTATCAAAAAGGGTGGAGAAATTGGGGTACCTAATGATGTTGTAAACGAGGTTCTAGGTGTTGGTGAGGACTCTAAAAACATAGAGAGGCTAAACTTTCTATATCTAAGTAGAAAGAGGGGTTTGTTGGCTTCAACATGAAGGCTGGTGATTGGAGAGGTCCTGTAGGCACCTAGACAAAGCCTGAGGGCTCTATTTTTGATGGTGTTGATGTGGTGGAGGTATGAGTTGTGAGCGACACAGTAGACAATATTGCCATAGTCAAGCTTGGCACGAATGGTGAGCCTGAAAATTTTGAGGAGAGCATAGCAGTTCGCTTCCCAAGTGGTGTTGGAGAGAAGTCGGAGGATGTTGAGGGAAGTGTTGCATTTTAGTTTCAGATTGGTGATGTGTTGCTTGTAGGTGAGCTTGGGGTTTAGAGTTAGACCCAGGAACTTGGTGTGTTTATCTTCAGGGATGCGATTGCCACTGAGCAAGAAGTTCGGTTGGGGTGGCGCTTGTTGAAATGACAAAAGTGCATGCAGACTGTCTTGTCTTTGGAGAATTTAAAACCGTTATTGTTGCTCCAGACTTGCAGCTGGTTGAGGCTGATTTGGAGCCAATTTTCAACAATAGGAAAGCTAGGGGAGGAGTAGAAGATGGTGAAGTCATCCACATAGAAGGTACGTTTGAGTTGGGGCCAAGGTTATCTGCGATGTCATTAATGCTCAGGTTGAAGAGAGTGGGAGAGAGGATGCTGCCTTGGGGGACGCCCTCTTCTAGGGGGTACGGGTTGGAGAGGATGTGGCCAATACTACGAACTTAGAACTGCCTGGGTGAGAGGAAGTTTTGAATAAAGATGGGGAAATGGCCTTCGAGATTGATGGTGTAAAGTTTGTGGGTAATGCCATATTTCCAAGTAGTGTCGAAAGCTTTCTCGAGGTCAAAAAATATGGTTATGAGGTGTTCCTTTTTTGCAAAGGATTCCCAGATAGCGGTGTCGAGCGTAATTAACTGGTCTAGGGTATTGCCACGTTTTTGGAAGCCACTTTGGTGAGGGGAGAGGATTCTGTTGGTCTCAAGGAACCAGTTTAGTCCCTGATTACTGATCCTTTCCATAATTTTACAGAAACAGCAGGTGAGGGCGATGGGGCGGTAGCTGGAGGGGTCAGTACCGTCCTTTCCCGGTTTAAGGACAGGGATGACAATAGCTGTCCTCCAAATAGGGGGAAAGGAGTGTGAGGACCAAATGTGGTTGTAGATGGTGAGAAGGGTAGTGGTGGCCTTGATGGGGAGGTGTTTCAGGAACTGGTAGGGGATGTTATCTGGGCCCTTGGTGGTGCAGCCAGCATCGTGGATGGCTTGATTTAATTCAGAAAGGGTGAGAGGTGTTGTAGCTTTCAGAGTTGTTGGAGGGAAAAGTGATTCTCCGGGTTTCATCGCAAGCTTTTGTGGTTTTGAAGTCATTGGAGTAGTTCGTCGAGGACAAGATGTTGCTGAAAGAGGTGGCGAGGTGGTTAACGATGTCCTTTTTCGAGGTAAGAATGTCACCATTTCATGGGAGATGGGAGATTTGCCTACTCTGCCGTGGAAGCTGTTAACCATTCTCCAAATCTTCTTGGAGGGGGTCTTGGTGGTGGGAGAAGAGATGAACTTGTTCCAAGTGTTGGTTTTACTGTCCTTGATAGTGCGTCTGGCCTTGGCACGGCTGATGCGAAAGTGGTTGAGGTTATAGGTGGTCGGGTTAGTTTTGGAGTTCCTGAGGGCTCTTTTCCTATTCTTGATGGCGGTTTTGCAGTCATCTGAGAACCAGGGGTTGGGGGATAATTTGGGGGTTTAAAGGTTTTGGGAATTGAGCAGGTGGCAATGTTGATAAGGATATTACTAAAGTTTGACATGGGATCCTCACCCTCGAGGAGATGGGGGAAGAGGTGTGAGTCACAGAGGGTTTCAAAAAGGGGCTAGTCAGCCTTCTCTAGGTTCCAATTGGGAATGTGGTCAGTGGGGGTTTGAAGGTTGGAGTGTATAAGAAGAGGGTAATGATCACTACCACAGAGGTTAGCAGTGACTCTTTAAGTAAAATCAGGGAGGAGGTTAGGGGAACAAATAGACAAGTCAATACATGTGAGAGAGCCTGTGGCAGGATAAAGGTAGGTCGAGGAGTTAGTGTTGAGCAAGGACAGGCTGTGCTAACAAAGAGCGTTTTCGATGAGCTTGCCTCTGGGGGTGGTGGTAATTAGCCCCACAGAGGGTTGTGAGCATTGGAAGTCCCCAAGAAGGATGAAGGGGGTGGGAAGCTGAGAGAGGTTGTTAAGGCTGGTTGGTTGAATGTTGGTGTTGGGAGGAAATAGATATTGCAAAGAGTGAAAGTTTTGTGGAGGGAGATAGATATACAGATGGCCTCAAGGTCGGTGTGCACATGAACAGGGCTGTGTGGGATATCGTGTCTAACGAGAATGGAGACGCCCCCACAGGCTCTGTCGGCGTCCACTTGATATTTGTGATAGCAAGCGAAGTTGTTGAGGGAGTAAAGGTCGGTGGTTTTCAAGAAAAAAATTTGTAGGCAGAAGATGACCGGGTTGAAGGTGGTGGCCAGAAGGTCTATTTCTACAGAATTGGCCTTAAGGCTCCTTATGTTCCATTGTATGATGTTGTGGGTGTTGTTGTAATTGTTTGTGGTGCACACCAAAAGGAGGCAGGGGGTTATCTGGAGGAAGATCTGTTGGGTCTGAGCTGGCTTGTTTTTTCTTTGAATCTGGTTTTTTCAGAGCGATTGTTTTTAAAAATTGGACAAGAATTATATGATTGGTGTGTTTTGGTAATCGAACAATTCATATTCTCTTCAGTGTCATGCATGTGGGTTTGGGTGGCGGGCTGTTTGTTGTTTGGTTCTTTTTTGGTTGGTTGTTTATTGGTTGGTTTGTTGATTGTTAGCCTGTTTTAGTTTGATGTTTGATGGTATTAGTGGTGTTGGTGTCGGGGCGGTGGGGGCTTTAGAGTAGGAAGGGAGGTTGAGGACAGAAGTGGTGGTGTGGATATTGGGTGTGGTTGGGTGGTTGGCAATGGTGATGGGCTTAGGACTAGGTAAGACAAGCCAGGTGAGGTCGGTTTGGGCATGTGAGTCAGTTTTAGTTGTTAGGGGTATTGTTGTTAGAGGAGACTACGTCCGAGTAGGAAGGCTTGGTGTGGAGGGAAGCGAGGAATTGTTTCCTGGCCTCTAGGTAAGTTATGTTGGAATTAAGGGTTTTAAGTTTAGTTATTTGTTTTTCCTGAAGCCAGGTGGGTCAGTCTTAAGAGAAGGAGGGATGGTTGGCTGGGTGATTACTGTCACAATTTGTGCAGAGTGGGTGTTGGTGCAGGAGGTGTTGTCATGGTCTGGGGCTCTGCAGTTAACACAGCATGCTTGGCTGCGGCAGGAGTCATACCTCTGGCAATTATAACAACGTAAAGGTTTGGGAATGTAAGGGGCGACTAGGATTCTTAGGTAGCCGGCAATGATGTAGGAGGGAAGAGTTGGTGTGGCGAAAGTAAGAAAGATGGTATTGGTGGGTGTTTCAGCTCCGTCTCTCTTGAGAACGAGACGACTGACCTCAATAACGTGTTGGCTTGCTAGTTCCTCACGAGGTCATCATCGATTAAGTAAGCAAGATCTCTGGTGCAAATGACCCCTTTGCTGGAGTTCAGGGAACGATGGGGGGTGACTGTGATGTCCATACTAGTGTTGGCTAGGGTTTTGGTGGAGAGGAGGGTGGTGGCTTGAGTGTCCCTGGTGGGGAGGGTACTGACAAGGCCGTAGAGCGCCTTATGTTTGAGGAAGGAAGAAACTTTTTTTAAAGCTTTCTTGCTTGTTGGTGGCATGTATAATTAAGATTTTTGGGATCGGGGTTGAAGAATGGTCAATGGAGGTAGCAGGTGGGTCACGGGGAAAAGAGGGAGGGTCAAGGTCAATGCACAAGCGCTTCGTCATAATGAAAGAAAAAATCAAGGGCCGAGAGACCTCAAGCAGCTAGAAAAAAAGTCGCGGAACTACTATATGAGAACTGCTGTTTTGACTCTAGACTCTCAACATTTCCTATATATGTGCAGTACTGCCATCGGTGGTAAATAGTTATGGCAGGCCACGCCCCCAATAAATATGATCTGCCTGTGCCAATGACCGAGCAATCGTCTCAGACACTAGGTATCACTTAGCTTACAACCACACTAAGTAATATTCTATTTTTTTGAAATATGCTATCTTGGGTAGCAAAAATAAAACTAGCACATTATGAGCAGTTATATGCATGCACTGGGGTTAAACAAGACTCATGTCCCAAGCAAATGAGTTTGTTACTTTGGTTTTAACAAGCAGATAAATAAACTTCTAGTAATATTACAAGTTAGTGTTTGTAAATTAATTTTTTCAATCAAATGCGCTTTTTAACATTTATAAGCAGTCAAAGGCATGCTCTTAATTATTTCCAAGAAAACAATCTTTATACTCTTTGAATCTGGGGTCAATAGTGTATTAAAATACTTCTCTGGAGTGGTTGACATACAGATAGATATATTCATGAGTGGTTGACATACAGGTACATATATTCATGAATGGTTGACATAAAGGTACATACATTCATAAGCACAAAATAATTTAGATACTGAGGAGGCGCATTCGCCCGTTGTCTTTTTTGAAACTTTGATTTTATTGTTACTTTGTATGACCTTCATTCTGAACAGGATACCGATATTCTTATAATTCTGCGAAGCATTATGATTGTACCTAAAGATGAGTTAAGAGTTGGTATCCCACAATAACATAATTTGACATGCCCTGATCACTGAGATGGACAAACAGGTTTGAGAGGACATAACTGTTCCTTTAAATTCCTCGACCTCACTTTTCAACTAAGTGTTCCTAAAGCAGTGAACATTCTTGGTGCTAACAACTTTATTACCATTATATCGTCAAGTCAATTTTCTTGCTTTTAAGTGTGACTTCACATTTGCAGAGTTTGATTTCTTCAGGTCAACTTCTGCCACTGCACTTAAAGTGTACAGATGTCAAACTAAGTGTCTAATCATTTATCTTCCATCCCACAACTTATTCTTATGAGACTTACTACTCGCAATGAACACTTAAGGACGCAGGAAGTACCAATCTCTTCCAAGGTTAAGAGTTTCTCATGGTGACATTCTACACCGTATCAAAACAACACATAGGCATCACTGCATAAGGACTTATGTGAAAAGAGTTGTGAAGGGCGTCTTCTACAGTTTTCTTAAGCAGGGTTTCACACGTTGTTATGATATTTAATGTGTTGTAGGCAGGAGAACTGCAGCCCAAGATTGACTCTTGTGGTAGAGCTCAGGGATGGAGTTGGAGGTGCAGGGGAGAGTTCTATGGGGTGAAGAGAGGGCTATCCAGGAGGCTGTGTGTCATGGTGACTTGTTAATTGCAGGAATTACAAAACAATAGTAGACAGACACACTCCCTCTAATGAGCTCACATGCAATTATGAAAACGATTCATGAGTTGGAGTCAAGTTATAAGGAGTTTAAAACATTTAAATTAGTTGCCTCAACTCTTCACCAAACTTTGATGTACAAACACTGGATACATAGGTGCATATATAATATCATAGGTTTCTTTGAAAACTTTCCATCATGTAAACAAGAGGGACATGTTCTGAAACTTGTAAGGATTAAATAAGTGCAACCATGGTAGAAACTCGATCCAAACAATCCCTGAACCAGATGAACATGCTGACATGCAAACCTGGTGTAACACACATTGACACTATGGCAATTACTTTGCTCAATGTGTGAGACTTGTTGTTCCTGTAACATTAAGAGATGATATCTGGTACCAATACTTAAAGTATAGGACCAACGTAGTATCTCCTGCTCAGACAAACAATGCTCAAAGTATAGGACCAACTTAGTATCTCCTGCTCAGACAAACAATGCTCAAAGTATAGGACCAATGTAGTATCTCCTGCTCAGACAAACAATGCTCAAAGTATAGGACCAATGTAGTATCTCCTGCTCAGACAAACATTGCTCAAAGTATAGGACCAATGTAGTATCTCCTGCTCAGACAAACAATGCTCAAAGTATAGGACCAACGTAGTATCTCCTGCTCAGACAAACAATGCTCAAAGTATAGGACCAATGTAGATCTCCCTCAGACAAACAATGCTCAAAGTATAGGAATGTAGTATCTCCTGCTCAGACAAACAATGCTCAAAGTATAGGACCAATGTAGTATCTCCTGCTCAGACAAACAATGCTCAAAGTATAGGACCAACGACCAATGTAGTATCTCCTGCTCAGACAAACAATGCTCAAAGTATAGGACCAATGTAGTATCTCCTGCTCAGACAAACAATGCTCAAAGTATAGGACCAATGTAGTATCTCCTGCTCAGACAAACAATGCTCAAAGTATAGGACCAACGTAGTATCTCCTGCTCAGACAAACAATGCTCAAAGTATAGGACCAACGTAGTATCTCCTGCTCAGACAAACAATGCTCAAAGTATAGGACCAACAATGTAAGTCAGAAAAACAATAGGAGTATCTCCTGCTCAGACAAACAATGCTCAAAGTATAGGACCAATGTAGTATCTCAGACAAACTGCTCAGACAAACAATGCTCAAAGTATAGGACCAATGTAGTATCTCCTGCTCAGACAAACAATGCTCAAAGTATAGGACCAACGTAGTACTCCTGCTCAGACAAACAATGCTCAAAGTATCAATGTAGTATCTCCTGCTCAGACAAACAATGCTCAAAGTATAGGACCAATGTAGTATCTCCTGCTCAGACAAACAATGCTCAAAGTATAGGACCAATGTAGTATCTCCTGCTCAGACAAACAATGCTCAAAGTATAGGACCAACGTAGTATCTCCTGCTCAGACAAACAATGCTCAAAGTATAGGACCAATGTAGTATCTCCTGCTCAGACAAACAATGCTCAAAGTATAGGACCAATGTAGTATCTCCTGCTCAGACAAACAATGCTCAAAGTATAGGACCAATCAGAAAAAGTATCTCCTGCTCAGACAAACAATGCTCAAAGTATAGGACCAATGTAGTATCTCCTGCTCAGACAAACAATGCTCAAAATGCTAGTATCTCCTGCTCAGACAAACAATGCTCAAAGTATAGGACCAATGTAGTATCTCCTGCTCAGACAAACAATGCTCAAAGTATAGGACCAATGTAGTATCTCCTGCTCAGACAAACAATGCTCAAAGTATAGGACCAATGTAGTATCTCCTGCTCAGACAAACAATGCTCAAAGTATAGGACCAATGTAGTATCTCCTGCTCAGACAAACAATGCTCAAAGTATAGGACCAATGTAGTATCTCCTGCTCAGACAAACAATGCTCAAAGTATAGGACCAATGTAGTATCTCCTGCTCAGACAAACAATGCTCAAAGTATAGGACCAATGTAGTATCTCCTGCTCAGACAAACAATGCTCAAAGTATAGGACCAATGTAGTATCTCCTGCTCAGACAAACAATGCTCAAAGTATAGGACCAATGTAGTATCTCCTGCTCAGACAAACAATGCTCAAAGTATAGGACCAATGTAGTATCTCCTGCTCAGACAAACAATGCTCAAAGTATAGGACCAATGTAGTATCTCCTGCTCAGACAAACAATGCTCAAAGTATAGGACCAATGTAGTATCTCCTGCTCAGACAAACAATGCTCAAAGTATAGGACCAATGTAGTATCTCCTGCTCAGACAAACAATGCTCAAAGTATAGGACCAATGTAGTATCTCCTGCTCAGACAAACAATGCTCAAAGTATAGGACCAATGTAGTATCTCCTGCTCAGACAAACAATGCTCAAAGTATAGGACCAATGTAGTATCTCCTGCTCAGACAAACAATGCTCAAAGTATAGGACCAATGTAGTATCTCCTGCTCAGACAAACAATGCTCAAAGTATAGGACCAATGTAGTATCTCCTGCTCAGACAAACAATCAAAGTATAGGACCAATGTAGTATCTCCTGCTCAGACAAACAATAGGACCAAAGTATAGGACAAACCTGCTAGTATCTCCAGACAAACAATGCTCAAAGTATAGGACCAATGTAGTATCTCCTGCTCAGACAAACAATGCTCAAAGTATAGGACCAATGTAGTATCTCCTGCTCAGACAAACAATGCTCAAAGTATAGGACCAATGTAGTATCTCCTGCTCAGACAAACAATGCTCAAAGTATAGGACCAATGTAGTATCTCCTGCTCAGACAAACAATGCTCAAAGTATAGGACCAATGTAGTATCTCCTGCTCAGACAAACAATGCTCAAAGTATAGGACCAAAGTATCTCCTGCTCAGACAAACAATGCTCAAAGTATAGGACCAATGTAGTATCTCCTGCTCAGACAAACAATGCTCAAAAGTATAGGACCAATGTAGTATCTCCTGCTCAGACAAACAATGCTCAAAGTATAGGACCAATGTAGTATCTCCTGCTCAGACAAACAATGCTGCTCCTGCTCAGACAAACAATGCTCAAAGTATAGGACCAATGTAGTATCTCCTGCTCAGACAAACAATGCTCAAAGTATAGGACCAACATAGTATCTCCTGCTCAGACAAACAATGCTATCTCCTGCTCAGACAAAGTATAGCTCAGACCAATGTAGTATCTCCTGCTCAGACAAACAATGCTCAAAGTATAGGACCAACGTAGTATCTCCTGCTCAGACAAACAATGCTCAAAGTATAGGACCAACGTAGTATCTCCTGCTCAGACAAACAATGCTCAAAGTATAGGACCAACATAGTATCTCCTGCTCAGACAAACAATGCTCAAAGTATAGGACCAACATAGTATCTCCTGCTCAGACAAACAATGCTCAAAGTATAGGACCAATGTAGTATCTCCTGCTCAGACAAACAATGCTCAAAGTATAGGACCAATGTAGTATCTCCTGCTCAGACAAACAATGCTCAAAGTATAGGACCAACGTAGTATCTCCTGCTCAGACAAACAATGCTCAAAGTATAGGACCAATGTAGAATCTCCTGCTCAGACAAACAATGCTCAAAGTATAGGACCAATGTAGTATCTCCTGCTCAGACAAACAATGCTCAAAGTATAGGACCAATGTAGTATCTCCTGCTCAGACAAACAATGCTCAAAGTATAGGACCAATGTAGTATCTCCTGCTCAGACAAACAATGCTCAAAGTATAGGACCAACGTAGTATCTCCTGCTCAGACAAACAATGCTCAAAGTATAGGACCAATGTAGTATCTCCTGCTCAGACAAACAATGCTCAAAGTATAGGACCAACATAGTATCTCCTGCTCAGACAAACAATGCTCAAAGTATAGGACCAATGTAGTATCTCCTGCTCAGACAAACAATGCTCAAAGTATAGGACCAATGTAGTATCTCCTGCTCAGACAAACAATGCTCAAAGTATAGGACCAACGTAGTATCTCCTGCTCAGACAAACAATGCTCAAAGTATAGGACCAATGTAGTATCTCCTGCTCAGACAAACAATGCTCAAAGTATAGGACCAATGTAGTATCTCCTGCTCAGACAAACAATGCTCAAAGTATAGGACCAACGTAGTATCTCCTGCTCAGACAAACAATGCTCAAAGTATAGGACCAATGTAGTATCTCCTGCTCAGACAAACAATGCTCAAGTATAGGACCAACGTAGTATCTCCTGCTCAGACAAACATTAAAAACCTTTTAAACGAGCTTTGTGAGTCCCCAATATGAGACAAATTCCAATGACTGAAATGTTGCGACATACATTTCATTCAAATACATATCACTAAAAGTACTAGTCTTGCTGTAACCAATTCCCAGTCACTTTAATCATGTGCTCATAACATTTCTCTTTAAAGTTCATTATCTTAGTTCTAAAATGAAGTATCAATAATTCTAATTTAATTGATTTATTTAGTGGACAGAACTTAAGATGATACTGTGATTTTCAAAGAATAGGCAAATGTTTTAATCCTATAAGATTAAAGAAGAAAAACCTTGTTGTAAGAGCAACCAGATATCTAATTAATTTTGGGTAGTTGAAAAAATGCAAATGTTACATGCAAGTAGAGTAGGTGAGTATTACATTCAGTTATGTTACAATAAGGCAGCACTTTTCTACACTTCAACAAGTTTCGCATACTGATTCTCTATCCACCTTACCAATTAGCCCTCAATCTACCTGGTGTAAACTTGATCTAAAATAAACATTTAAATCTACACCAGATATAAACTTGATCTAAAAGAAACATTTAAATTAACCTCTCTATCTACTGCTGAAGTAAACTTGATCTAAAAAAAACATTTCAATTAACCACCCCCAATCTACTATACTGCTGATGTAAACTTGATCTAAAAGAAATATTTAACTTAACCACCCTCAATCTACTGCTGATGTAAACTTGATCTAAAATAAACATTTAAATTAACCACCCTCAATCTACTGCTGATGTAAACTTGATCTAAAATAAACATTTAAATTAACCACTCTCAATCTACTGCTGATGTAAACTTGACCTAGAAGAAACATTTCAATTAACAACCCTTAATCTACTGCTGATGTAAACTTGATCTAAAAGAAATATTTAACTTAACCACCCTCAATCTACTGCTGATGTAAACTTGATCTAAAATAAACATTTAAATTAACCACCCTCAATCTACTGCTGATGTAAACTTGATCTAAAAGAAACATTTAAATTAACCACTCAATCTACTGCTGATGTGAATTTGATCTAAAAGAAACATTTAAATTAACCACCTTCAATCTGCTGCTGATGTAAACTTGATCTAAAAGAAACATTTCAATTAAACACCCTCAATCTACTGCTCATGTAAACTTGATCTAAAATAAACATTTCAATTAACCACCATCAATGTACTGCTGATGTAAACTTGATCTAAAAGAAACATTTAAATTAACCACTCTCAATCTACTGCTGAAGATCTAAAAGAAACATTTAAATAAACTTGACCTAAAAGAAACATTTTGATTAACTACCCTCAATCTACTGCTGATGTAAACTTGATCTAAAAGTAAATTATTTAAATTAACCACCCTCAATCTACTGCTGAAGTAAACTTGATCTACAAGAAACATTTAAACTAATCACCCTTAATCTACTGCTCATGTAAACTTGATCTAAAATAAACATTTCAATTAACCACCATTAATGTACTGCTGATGTAAACTTGATCTAAAAGAAACATTTAAATTAACCACTCTCAATCTACTGCTGAAGTAAACTTGACCTAAAAGAAACATTTTGATTAACTACCCTCAATCTACTGCTGATGTAAACTTGATCTAAAAGAATTATTTAAATTAACCACCCTCAATCTACTGCTGAAGTAAACTTGATCTACAAGAAACATTTAAACTAATCACCCTTAATCTACTGCTCATGTAAACTTGATCTAAAATAAACATTTCAATTAACCACCATTAATGTACTGCTGATGTAAACTTGATCTAAAAGAAACATTTAAATTAACCACTCAATCTACTGCTGAAGTAAACTTGATCTAAAAGAAACATTTAAATTAACCACCTTCAATCTGCTGCTGATGTAAACTTGATCTAAAAGAAACATTTCAATTAAACACCCTCAATCTACTGCTCATGTAAACTTGATCTAAAATAAACATTTCAATTAACCACCATTAATCTACTGCTGATGTAAACTTGATCTAAAAGAAACATTTAAATTAACCACTCTCAATCTACTGCTGAAGTAAACTTGACCTAAAAGAAACATTTTGATTAACTACCCTCAATCTACTGCTGATGTAAACTTGATCTAAAAGAATTATTTAAATTAACCACCCTCAATCTACTGCTGAAGTAAACTTGATCTACAAGAAACATTTAAACTAATCACCCTTAATCTACTGCTCATGTAAACTTAATCTAAAAAGAAACATTTAAATTAACCACCCTCAATCTACTGCTGATGTGAATTTGATCTAAAAGAAACATTTAAATAACCACCCTTAATCTACTGCTCATGTAAACTTGATCTAAAAGAAACATTTAAATTAACTACCCTCAATCTACTGCTCATGTAAAGTTAATCTAAAAGAACATTTCAATTAACCACCCTCAATCTACTGCTCATGTGAACTTGATCTAAAATAAACATTCAAATCTACTGGTGATGTAAACTTGATCTAAAAGAAACATTTAAATTAACCACCCTCAATTTACTGCTTATGTAAACTTGATTTAAAAGAAACATTTAAATTAACCACCCTTAATTTACTGCTCTTGTAAACTTGATCTAAAAGAAACATTCAAATTAACCACCCTCAATCTACTGCTCATGGAAACTTGATCTAAAAGAAACATTTAAATTAACTACCCGCAATCTACTGCTGATGTAAACTTGATCTAAAAGAAAGATTTAAATTAATCGCTCTCAATCTACTGCTGATGTAAACTTGATCTAAAAGAAACATTTCAATTAATCGCTCTCAATCTACTGCTGATGTAAACTTGATCTAAAAGAAACATTTAAATTAACCACCCTCAATCTACTGCTGATGTAAACTTGATCTAAAAGAAACATTTAAATTAACTACCCGCAATCTACTGCTGATGTAAACTTGATCTAAAAGAAACATTTCAATTAATCGCTCTCAATCTACTGCTGATGTAAACTTGATCTAAAAGAAACATTTCAATTAACCACCCTCAATCTACTGCTGATGTAAACTTGATCTAAAAGAACCATTTTAATTAATCTAAGTGAAGAAATGTTCATAACGGTCCACAATGGACAATCAAATCATTTCAAGATGATTTTTGTCCACTACTGATAATGAAACATAACATCATTCATTCTCAAATGAAAACACAACCTTTAGTTTAGAGGAAGGGGACAAAATTTCAAATTTAATCAACGACATAATAACAACATCATTGTGACATCAGGAATTACATAGGTTATATGTTGACCGCTTCAATTCATAACAACAAGGTTTGGTTTGTTGATGTTTAACGACACTGCGACAGTCAGAGTCAAAAGTGCCAAGTGTCATTAAAACAAAATTATCTTAACTATATTACCTTTCGACAAAAGTTGAAGTGTACAGTAAGTTATTATTCGCCTGGCTTCTACTTCAGTTGGGTTTTAATCATTTTGAACTTAAAACTTTTTACAAGCAATCAAGCAAAAGTAATACACATCCATTAATTGTTGTGAAAAGACTAACAAGACAGATATGTCCAAGAGATGTGCAATTACATGCCAAGCAAGTTAAGGCAGAGACATGCATTACCTTCATAACACCCTCATTCTCCATCTCAGGAGGTATCTTAACAATTAGTTGAAATGGACGAAGAAACAGAAGGATGAATTTGGATAGATTTGTTATACTTACCTTCCATGTTATAAATATGCAATCTGGTCCAATGACCTGAATCTAATGCACTTCTAACCGACCATAAAAATGTAGTTACCAGCCCAGCCCTAACCTCCATAATACCTCTAACATCCCTCACTTAACATTCCACTGAGGCCTAAACAAGAGAGGAGGTTGGTGGGCCGGGACACATGGAGGTTAGTATAACTCTTGTCAATATCCCTGCTATGCTTAGCAGGGTAAGTTTACTTCAAGTTATATCTTACCTTCCATGCTATAAATATGCAATTAGATTGCAACCGAGGAACGGAAGGGATTTCAGTTCAAAGCCCAATTATCAAAAGGCTGGTCCTAAAATTCACGCTAGTTTTATCCTACTTAAAGGATTAGATTCCTTATTCTCTTAAGGACGAAAACCTCTGAAAAGCAATTACTAAACCATAGTAAATAAGTCCTAGTTACAGTCAAACCGAACAGGTCACTACCCATTATCAGTAACTGAGGCAATCGCTGCATGAAAGGAGTTAGGTAACCCAAAAAACATGCCAATCGAGAGAGCGTTCGAAAACGATATAAACTTCATAGTAGTGTCTAAAATAATGCAACAAAAATCACCAAGTTCATCCATGAGATGGAACCACTTAGTAAATACACAATTGGGAACAAAGTGCGTGTTAGCTAATGTGAATAAACACGAACGTCGTAAAGTAGGTCTAGCAAATACAGGGGAATAAATGTGACATGTGTTTTCCAAACGGCTGCATGAATTATCCCGTGAAAGGGTCTATGCCTCTAAGCTGAGTGCATACCCTGGTTGTTCCATGAACATTGCCGACTATTTTTAGAAATTGCTTTGGACGATCCATCGTGAGTTAGTGTCTCGTGACACTGTCCAATGAGATCTCTGTAATGAAACGAAGAACGCTTTTGTAACGCCGGACATCTGCTGCGTACTTATAAAGCAATTTTAAAGACGTCAGACAGACGGGGGCACCGTACCCCATTTTCTGGTGGGTTTGAAGGTGTGGAAAGCGGAGGTACGAGTACTGGCTCCGGGCGAAAGATGAAAATGACCTTCTTTGGAAGGAAGCGCATGAAAGTTACTCTGTGCTTAGTAGAGTCCGCGGAAAGCAGACAACTTTTTTAAATGTCACCTCCTAAGTGGGCACGTGGGGGGGGGGGGGGGGTGGCTCGAGCAGGGCGTCCACCAGTGTGCCTAAGACAACTTGCATGACAGGGACGCAAGGGATGCAAGAATCTTGGAAGGTCTTTATAAGAAGATTCTTTCTGACTAATTTACCCAGTGGTTGTGAGTCTGTGACCATCAACCCAACTTAAAAGCCTCGGTGGATGGCTGCTACAGCTATCCTAGAGCCCTTGACTGTTCCATCCGAGTCTGGGAGAAGACCCAACCCAAAACAAACAGGAGGGGGGGGGGGGGATCATCGACTCCTCAGAAAAGCCTTGCTATGCCAAGGATTGGCAGACAGAGGCCACACAGTCAAAAGAAGTGCTCTGGGACTGTAGTGCAGTTTTCCGGAGTCCGGGAATGAGACAAAAGTCGTCTCTGACCAGAAGCTCGTAGGGGAAGCCTGCAAAAAGTTTGAGCAGCTAAGGGAACTGCAGTCGGCTGGGCCAAATGGGTGCTACTGGTCATACAACGCCCTGCTAAGTACCATCAGTACCAATATGAATGGCAGAAAAGGCATAACCCACGTAGTGAGTCCCTGTGATTGTAAATGCATCAACTCTAAAGCCCGCAAGTCAGGAGTCGGGACGCAGAGAACCGGTAGCTTGTAATCGTCCATGGACGGGGACAGACCTATGTCTGGGAGGCCAAATGTTGTCTAGATCGCTCTGGTCACCGGTGGTAAGCACGCCCATCCTGTGGGGGTTCCACTGAAGCTAGATGACAGATCCGTGATCATGTTCTCTTAGCCCAAAAGGTAAACAGCCTGAAAACTGACCAAGTTTTGTCTTGCACCAAAACGAGAGGAAGGATTCCAGAAACTCCTGGACTCTTGTTCCTCCCTGTTTGAAAGAGAGAAAGAGACCAAAACAGTGGTGCAATGTCTGTGTTTATCTGAACTGTTTTGCTCAGCACTAGTAGTTTCAGCATATGCCAAGTACCTGCCCAAGTTCTGTGAATGGGGACCATTTAAAGTGCTCCCCACCCCGTCCAAGACACATCCATCGCCACTGAACGTGAAGGTCTGACGGGTGGAAACTTCGCTCCTCTCGGCAGTGGAAGAGGCCACCGTCTGAAAGTGTGGGGCGGCAGTACTGATGTGTCCTGGAAGGAACCACAGAAGGTCTAGCAGAAGGGAACGCTGGTCCTTCATGTGAACTTGCACATCTAGGCTACGTCCACTGGACTGGCTAAGTTGTCTATGAGCATCAGCCAGTCTCTCGTCAGAGACGTTCACTGTGAGAGGAGGAAATCTGCTATCGCCTTCACGGCTAGCACTCTCTCCTCTATCAGCCGCAAATGGCCTTGTGTAAAGTGCAGGACGGTTGAGGTCTCCGTGAGACCATCTTTAGCCCGAGGGGTAGATTTCAAAGATGATGTCCTCCCTGCGACTCGCAAAGTCTGGGAGTGTTGAAAGTATGCATTGGTTGCTCCTGGTCGATGGTGCATAAGAGGTAGCAGCCTCTCCTCCATGGCCTGTGTGACCCAAGACAGAAGCCTGGATATTTAGGAGTCCAGGAAGGTAAGTAGCATCTTACCATGAATTATCTCTATTTTACTTCCCACGTCCACGCCTGGGCTTGGGTGGGAAGGAAGTGAGAAGTAAGGGAAGGACAGAAACTGTCCTCTCCGTTAGCGCTTCGTGCTTCTTTCTTGATCATTACTCTAGGACCTACTCCATTGTTGAGAGAAGTGAGCAAAATGCCGAACATCAGCGAAACCTGCAGGGGACGCTGTTGAGCATGGTGGATGAAGAGGCAGGGGAAGGCGGGGGTAAGAGGAAAGTCAAGCGGTGCTTCCCTTTTGCACTCTCATGGTGACTTTCTCTAAATGCCGCGCCTTAAGCCATGTGTAGTCTTGCCATGCCACTACATCGCAGCCATTGTATAGCGCGCAAGTCTGCAGGGGATCACATGGTCAGCTGTCATAGAACAACTTGCAGGTAAACCCTGAGCGGAGTTAACCAACCGCTTGCCAATGCCGCACCCGGGTGCATCTGGGGTGCGCCTGGCTATGCTGGACGCCCTACTTAGGATGCCCAAGCCGCAAGTAGAGTACTATGAAAATTGGAAAAGAATTCAGGCCATTACGTCCGATAAGCTATTCTTAACTTAGGGTTAACGTACGTCGTATGCACTACAGGCCGTTAACTCTGGAAAGCTCTTACAACAGTGGATCTGTGGAGCCCATGGTTACTGCTGTGGAGAGTATAAGGAGAATATTGTCTTTAAGTGTCAGCGTACAAAAACATTGCCGAGACGCTATGCGATGACAGAGGAGCAACATCGCAGGTGTGACTGCACATGTCACCTCCTGCTGTTAAAGTCTAGCATTAGAGAAACAGCATATAAAAAATGGGTTATTAGCCGATCCACATGAACAGTAGTGAGGAAAACTGTCTCCTCGCTACTCTTTTCAGGTGCCCACTGTAGACACAAGACCTTGCTGGTATGGGTCTAGGTTGGCTACAAATAAAGTTTGTTTAAACTTTACTGATTTTAAACCAATGAGTAAACCCGGCTGGTCATAGAGAACTGCGTGGTTGAAAAGTGTACAGACAACACAACGTTGTGGGTCTGACTGGTTCTATTAACCCTGGTCAACGAGTTAAATGGCAGGCCGTTAATGTAAGCCGTATACTAAATGGGCTGCTAACCGCCTGAGGCTTTAAGCTGTACAGCGGTTTCAGGTCATAAGACCGCGGAACTGCAAGTTTTTGGCTATGGCCCTGGCACCGTACGCTGTATGCAGGACAGGTTGTTAACTAATGAAAGTCCATTTGTCTGAAAAGGTTTAACAAAATGTTTTATAATATGCACCGTAAGCAATACGGGCTGTTACGTTGAACAGCTTCTTGCAACCGTGAAAGCATGGGGTCAGTGGCTATGGCCCGTCTGTTTATTAACTTGTTTAGGTATTTTAATATCTCGTTAACATACGTCGTATAATATACTGTCGTTAAGATAAAGAAGTTATAACTATTCAGATATAGTGTTAACGTGTGGTGTATACCATACCAATCGTCAATGTCGGACTGCTTTATAGCAACCATGGAACTGCGTAGCCGGCTAGAAGAAAATTCCAAACAGCGTAAAAACCTGCATGGTAGGAGCTGCAAGGATGAAAATTGTTACAAAAGGGTGAAAATTTAAAGAAATTTTTGGCCAGTTCCAGCGATGTTGTGACAGCAATGCTGAAAAGGAAGTGAGGGATGTTAGCGGTATTATGGAGGGCAAGGCTGGGCTGGTAACTACATTTTAGGTTGGTTAGAGGTACGTTAGAATCAGGTCTTTGGACCAGATTGCATAATTATAGCATGAAAGGTAAGATATAACTTGGAAGTAAATTCAGTAAGTTGGAACTTTTTCTATCCAAGTCATTTCCAGAATTATGACTTCTTTGTGACTTACAGGATATTGTTCTTTTTTCGCACTCAGAATGTGAAATTTTGAAGAAGAAAGGAACTAGCTTGTGAGGTTTATATTTTATTTCATAAACACATCGTTCACAAAATGACTGCATTGTTTCCAACACACATTTCATATCAAGTACATTACATAATTTTATGGAGGATTAACCTGACATGTTTGTGTTTTTATAGATTTTCTGTGATCAAATTATTCTCATTTCTTTTTTTTGTTCACAACAATTTTCAACACAATAAAATGACTTTTAATGCAAATCAACAGAATCCACCTTAAAACTTTTATCTCCAGGTAATGTTAAAAAACCCAAAAACATTTAAATCCTCAAAGAGTCAGGAATATGCAGATATAGCCAACTGACCAATCACAGACAGGGAAGAATCACACACCAAATGACCATGGACAAATGAGTTAAAAAAATAGGGTGAAATTAAGAGATGCGATTAGTGTTGAGATGATCATTCCTGGGAAATACGTACATTAAACTCTCCATTCATGGAAATATTCTTCCAATCAGCCTGTGAGAAAATTAGTTAAAACCATGCAAATGGTCATTAGGTCATTTCCTAAAAAATCTGATCCAACACATGAAAATATGCAAAGGGAATATCACAACAAAATCAAACAGAAGCAACAATTCAACACAAGATATTTAACATAATTAAAAATTTCAAAAATTGTTAAATATCTTAAAATCATTTTTTCATCTTCAATAGCGTTGTACATGGACTATACAATATATAAACAAGAAAACAAAAAAAAATCAATTCTAAAGTTGGTTAAATATGAACATGCTGATGAAACACTTGCATAAAGTATTGAACAAGACCATGTACAGTATGTCACAGAGAACACAAACAACTACATGGAACAATCACATGAGCTTATCAACAACACTGCACAACATCACCAGGCCTTGGAAAATTTCAACAAAAATGTTCATTGTTTCAAAAACTGGGAATTTAGTCCCACTTATGACAAAAATGACCAGTGTAAAATATGACCTTAAAAAAAAAAAAAGTATGAAAAATGACCTATAAAAATTGACCTGTGAAAAAATGACCCATGAAAATTGACCTGTTAAAAAATGACCCATGAAAATTGATCTATGAAAGTATGACCTATGAAAAAATTACCCCTAAAATATGACAAACAAAACTGACCTGTAAATGGGTCACTTCTACTGATTAGAGAATCCCAGGAGAACTTATATAACAAACCGACTTAGAGAAATATTGCTAAATTCAAAGTAGAACAGTCGTTTGAAGTTTCAGTATTTGCAAAGATATGGTTTGATGTTCAGGGCTTGATGTGGCCAAGATGGTGAGGGATGGTAGCAAATACTATTTTAATTCTGATATTTACACGAAACTCAACAATCTATATCGGTGCCATGTACAGATAAGATGGTACAAAATACTGGATCATTTTTCAGTGCACATACTGACATTTTTAATGGCAATGAATATTCATGAGAAAAAGAGGAAAGTTCTATGCTAGATTAAGAATTAGCATATTGTTGCTATAACAGCTCAAGCTTGCAATGATTACAAAATGACCTACTGCAATACCCTTCTTTGGGATTTGCATGAGTTGTGTGATTTTTTCATTTCTACTTCAATGGCTTTAGAGACAAAGTGGCTAATTTCCTTCAGCTTGACTATACCAAGAAGCGACAGTTAGAGGACTCTGGACATCTAGCAGATTTTAGATTTAAAAGAGCATGGAATTCTGAGTAGAATAGTTTTTGAAATTTGTAAAAAGCTTATAAGTTTTCAAGTTATGACTAAACAAAGTTTCATGATTCGTTAATTTGTCCGGAATTTGTGATATACTAAGCGGAACATATCTCAAAATCTTTATATAATTCTTTAAATTCTGTTCTTCAAAATCAGCTACTTGTGTTTTTCAGAATGTCTTTTCTAGATACATGATGATTCAGGGTGTGACAAAGCCCATCAAATTTGCATGAAGTCCAATTCTATATTCCAGACAACATTGGTTTTACAAAAGGTCATGAAGGATCCTTACACCACTGATGTCACACATTATTGCCCAAATAACAGCTAAGAATTGAAAATGCTGTAAATTGCTCAAATTGTAAGGAATCCTAATGGAATGGAATATATTGCTGTTCTATGGTTTCGATCATATTTTGTTTGTTTGTTTGATGAGGTCTTAACGGCACCACAACAACGAAGGTCAAATTGTGCCTGAGAGGTCAGATCATTTTAGAGGTAGGAAGGAAAGAAACCAGGGGGAGAATGAGAGAAATTTAAGAACAAAAGCCAGAAAGCTGTGATTGAGAGAGGAGGTGCATGGGTAAAACAAAAACAAAGTAGAGAGGGGGTGGAAGAGGAGAATTAAATATGGTTGTAGAGGGATGCATGCTGAAGGAAGGAGATTATTTTATCCAGAGGATTTTTCTGGAAGAACTCAGCAATTGAGTTGTGGGGAGCGAGGGAAGCTCTGGGAAGGTTGTAAAGGGGGCAAGCAAGGAGAACGTGTTGGATTGTGAGGATGCAGTGGCAATTGTTACAGAGGGGTTGGGGGAACCAATAAGGAGGTGGGAGTGAGTGAGGTGGGTGTGACCAATTCTAAGGCGGGTAATATGAGCGTTGTCGATACGAGAAAGGTTGTTGATGGTGGATTTGATCGGGATTGTGGGCTGGATGACATGGAGTTTGTTATCTATTTGGGGTTCCATGAGGTTTGCCAGCAGTCACGAACAAGGGAAGCGATAAAGCGGTTTGATGTCAGAGAGGGTTTTGGGAAAGGGAAGGGAGGAGGTTAAGGGCAAGCTTAGCGGCTGTATCAGCCCTGTCATTGCCAGGGATGCCAACATGGCTGGGTATCCAGAAGAAAGAACACTTTTCCTGCAGAGGGTGGGAGAAAAGAGTTTCGGAGGAGGAGGTGGCAGGTGAGGTTATCCCATTTAAGATTGAGTAATGAAGTAAGAACAGCCTTCGAGTCAGAGAAAATGGCAAAGTGACTAAGAGGAGAGTACTCAATAAAGTTGAGGGCGAGGAGAATGGCCTTAGCCTCGGCTGAAAAGATGGATTAGTCAGGAAGTCTGCTACTGAGGGTGATGTCTTGGATGATGGCAGCAGCAGCTGTCTTGTTGCCTTCCTTGGAGCCATCAGTATAGATGGAGGTGTAATTTGAGAGTTGGTCTTTGATTTGGTTGTGGAGATTGTTGAAGAGGTTAAGGTGAGTTTGAGTTTTGTGATAAGTGGAGAGGTCTAGGTGGACAGAAGGAGGGGGTGGCCCAAGGAGGAAAAGTGGGCCAGGGTAGGTGCCGAGTGGCGGGGTTGATGCCAAGATGGAAGAGGTCTGATTTAATGCGTAAGTTGAAGGGAGGGGATAGGGTTTTAGTCCTATCAAAGAGGGAGGAGAAATTGGGGTACCTAATGAGGTTGTAAACAGGGTTCTGGGTGTTGGTGAGGACTCAAAAAGCATAGGAGAGGCTAAGCTTTTTACATCTAAGTAGAAAGGGGGGGTTCGTTGGCTTTAACATGAAGGCTAGTGATTGGGGAGGTCCTGTAGGCTCCTAGAAAAAGCCTGAGGGCTTCATTTTGGATGGTGTTAATGTGGTTGAGGTATGAGTTGTGAGCGACACAGTAGACAATATTGCCATAGTCAAGCTTGGCACGAATGGTGAGCCTGAAAATTTTGAGGAGAGCATAGCGGTTCGCTCCCCAAGTCGTGTTGGAGAGCAGTCGGAGGAGGTTGAGAGAGCTATTGCATTTTAGTTTCAGGTTGGTGATGTGTGGCTTGTAGGTGAGTTTGGGGTTTAGAGTTAGACCAAGGAACTTTGTGTTTTCAACTTTAGGGATGCGATTCCCATTGAGCACAAAGTTCGGGTTGGGGTGGAGGTTGTTGAAATGACAAAAGTGCATGCAGACTGTCTTGTCTTTGGAGAATTTAAAACCGTTATTGTTGCTCCAGACTTGCAGCTGGTTGAGGCTGGTTTGGAGCCTATTTTCAACAATAGGAAAGCTAGGGAGGAGTAGAAGATGGTGAAGTCATCCACGTAGAGAGGGTACGTTTGATGCTGGGGCCAAGGTTATTCGCGATGTCATTAATGCTCAGGTTGAAGAGAGTGGGAGAGGATGCCGCCTTGGGAGACGCCCTCTTCTTGGGGTGCAGGTTGCAGAGGGTGTGGCCAATCTGAACTTGGAACTGCCTGGGTGAGAGGAATTTTAAATAAAGATGGGGAGGTGGCCTCTGAGGCCGATGGTGTGAAGTTTTCGGGTAATGCCGTATTTCCAAGTAGTGTCGAAAGCTTTCTCGAGGTCAAAAAATATGGCAATGAGGTGTTCCTTTTTGCAAAGGATTCCCGGATAGCGGTGTCGGCGTAATTAACTGGTCTAGGGTATTGCGGCGTTTTGGAAGCCGCTTTGGTGAGGAGGAGGATTTTGTTGGTCTCGAGGAACCAGTTTAGTCTCTGATTAATGATCTTTTCCATAATTTTACAGGACAGCAAGTAATGGGCGAGCTGGTGGGGGGTACCATCCTTCGGTTTAAGGGCGGGGATGCTGGTAGGGGATCATATTTAAACCAATTAGTGTGCCCATGTTGCCTCTAGATCTAGATGTCCATAGTCTTATAACGGACCAATTAGTATGCCCATGCCTCTAGATGTCTTCCCGGTTTATGCCCATGTTGCCTCTAGATGAGTCCTATAACAGACCAATATGTTGCCTCTAGATGTCCTGTCCTCCAAATATGTTGGGGATCTTATATTTTAAACCAATTGACCAATTAGTATGCCCATGTTGCTCTCTAGATGTCCATAGTCCTATAACGGACCAATTAGTATGCCCATGTTGCCTCTAGATGTCCATAGTCCTATAACGGACCAATTAGTATGCCCATGTTGCCTCTAGATGTCCATAGTCCTATAACAGACCAATCAGTATGCCCATGCCTCTAGATGCCATAGTCTAGATTAGTATGCCCATGTTGCCTCTAGATGTCCATAGTCCTATAACGGACCAATTAGTGCCCATGTTGCCCATGTAGTACAGAGTCCTATGGACCAATTCAGTATGCCCAGTGCCTCATAAATGTCCATAGTCCTGCTTGGACCAATTAGTATGCCCATATTACCTCTAGATGTCCATAGTCCTATAACGGACTCTATACCCATGTGCCTCTAGATGTCCATAGTCCTATAACGGACCAATTAGCCCATGTTGCCTCTAGATGTCCATAGTCCTATAACGGACCAATCAGTATACCCATGTTGCCTCTAGATGTCCATAGTCCTATAACGGACCAATAAGTATGCCCATATTGCCTCTAGATGTCCATAGTCCTATAACGGACCAAAGTTGCCCAGTAGATGCCCATATTAACGGACCAATTAGTATGCCCATGTTCTAGATGTCCATAGTCCTATAAAGGGACCAATTAGTATGCCCATGTTGCCTCTAGATGTCCATAGTCTTATAACGGACCAATTAGTATGCCCATGTTGCCTCTAGATGTCCATAGTCCTATAACGGACCAATTAGTATGCCCATGTTGCCTCTAGATGTCCATAGTCCTATAACGGACCAATTAGTATGCCCATGTTGCCTCTAGATGTACATAGTCCTATAACGGACCAATTAGTATGCCCATGTTGCCTCTAGATGTCCATAGTCCTATAACGGACCAATTAGTATGCCCATGTTGCCTCTAGATGTACATAGTCCTATAACGGACCAATTAGTATGCCCATGTTGCCTCTAGATTAGATGTCCATAGTCCTATAACGGACCAATTAGTATGCCCATGTTGCCTCTAGATGTACATAGTCCTATAACGGACCAATTAGTATGCCCATGTTGCCTCTAGATCTAGATGTCCATAGTCCTATAACGGACCAATCAGTATGCCCATGTTGCCTCTAGATGTCCATAGTCCTATAACGGACCAATCAGTATACCCATGTAGCCTCTAGATGTACATAGTCCTATAACGGACCAATTAGTATGCCCATGTTGCCTCTAGATGTCCGTAGTCCTACAACGGGGCTTCCTTAACACCAATCCCTTCACTTTGTTCCATAAAACCTTCAAATATTGATCAGCTCAAAGTCCAAAACTTCCTGAAACATTTGTTTAAACTCAAAGACTGTTTCTCTGAGAATTCTTTCTGTGAAGCAAAGGTGCCAGTTTCCAGAGGTGTGGCAATGATCCATAAGAAAACAAATACAAAACCTTTTCTTACTTGATTGAAGCAGAATGCAGAGATCCTCTCCTGCTCCTTGTGGATGATGCGGACCTGGCTGCTTCTCTGGAATTGTCTAAGTCTCTGCTCCAGACCATCCTCAATGTAACTCACAGATGAATCAGTCTGAAACAAAGATACAATTTATATCATGTGACTGGCCACCTGACTGGGTCACAAAAGTGTGATATGTTATTTCATAGATTACCTAGGTTATATGTAAATCAATCCTTTCAAATGATTTACAGATTAAAAACATTATTCTATATTTTTTCTCTGATTTGATTAACACTTAACTAATTTGCCCAAATGAGCAATTGCCGAAAAAAATTGCAAAATATTTTAATACAATACCCCTAAATTTTGTAATACAATACCCCTAAATCTTGTGGTACGGCATAAGGATGTCATGTCACAGATAGTCTCATGACAGTTATTAAGCCTTAATCTACCACGCGGCAATAGTATCGCCGTTTTCAAACCACCTTTTTCTAAAAATAAAATTGGGACTTTACCGCAGTCCTATAGGAGTAATCTTGGTATTATTTTAAAGTACTCCGATAATTCTTTCACAAAATGTAACCTTTTTATAGGGGTCATATTACAGAGTTTTGAGAAAAAGTACATTGAAAAGGGGTAAAATTCAAAAATTGCTAAAAAATTTACAATTTTTTTCTTTTTTTTCTTCTTTCTTTCAAATCCTACAAAAACTTCAAGATCACATTTTTGCTTCAAAACCAAACACCCAAGTCTTAAGACATGATAGTATTGGTTTCTGGTCTGATTTCTATAATCCCTACATGCAATTTTTTCTTCTGGAGAAATTTCTTCAAAATTTCATGATTTTTTGCCATTTCTGACCCATTGTATTTTTGTTTTTTTTCCTTTTAAAAAATTGTGTACCTAAACCATACATCGCACATGCTTCGTTGAACCGCCGTTCAAAAGTGCTTGAAATTTCGTTTCATTTGATATATAAATAAAGGCATATCCCCTCTATTTAGAACTTTTCCTATAAGAATTATATTTCACATCTCCAATTTAAACGACTACGTGGTGCGGAGGAAATGTACACGGCTAGCACGCGAGTGCTCCGGGTTTGAGTCTCACCGTGGCCACTGCGTAATTATTTTTCTGCTGCAGCTTTTAGGTGCCTTTTGACTTTTATCATTGTGGATGTTTTTTCATCTTTCTAAAAATTATAGATTAGTATCATTGGAAAGGAAATTTCATAAAGAATCTAAATATGTAACACAAATCTGTTTTCAATATTGACAAGAAGTTACACTTTTGCAAAGATTGACCATTTGTTAACCAAATTTAGTTGGAAATTGTTTAATTTGCATATTCTTGTCCAATATTTTCTAAATTGGCTTTCATTACTCTAAAGATAAATATCTTAGCCTCTATTCCAACCAAGTTTGTAACAAAAGAAACTGAAAGGAAAGTTGTCAAAAAAGCATATGAAAAAAAAGTTACAAAGATTGGGCTCGCTTTTTTCAAAGCCCTGGTAGAGTAAGGGTTAATACCCCTGTATGTTATATGTTTAAATACCTCCCTCACGGAATAGGATTTTTGAACACTTTATTCATTGTATATTCCTTTCATGTTGCTCTCTATTATGTAAGATAAATATCCTTGACAACTATCATGATATGACAATACTCATCTATTATGTAAGATAAATATCCTTGACAACATATGACAATACTCGTCTATTATGTAACATAAATATCCCTGACAACTAACATGATACTCACCTCATCAAAGACATCATTCTTTTCAAAAATGTATCTGATGAATACTTCTTGCACAGGCTCTTGTCTAACCAGAAAGTTCCACAGACGCTTGATAGATCGTAACGACTTATCATTACACCTGCACAAAATAGACAAAGAATTCATTTCATGAGCAAGAACTGTTTCTGTAAGCATCAATGATTATTTCCGCAGTGCAGATGCAATATCATATTACTGTATTTGAAGTAATAAGCACCTGGGGCACTTATTAAAATGGAATTGCACTACTTTTTAGGCCTAAAGTTTCTTCCTAATAAGCGCCCATGCTCCAGGCTGCGTGTGGTGTGCTATCCCATGCTCCAGGCTGCGTGTGGTGTGCTATCCCATGCTCCATGCTGCATGTGGTGTGCTATCCCATGCTCCAGGCTGCGTGTGGCTGCGTGTGGTGTGCTATCCCATGCTCCAGGCTGCATGTGGTGTGCTATCCCATGCTCCAGGCTGCATGTGGTGTGCTATCCCATGCTCCAGGCTGCGTGTGGTGTGCTATCCCATGCTCCAGGCTGCGTGTGGTGTGCTATACCATTCTCCAGGCTGCGTGTTGTGTGCTATCCCATGCTCCATGTGGTGTGCTATCCCATGCTCCAGGCTGCGTGTGGTGTGCTATCCCATGCTCCAGGCTGCATGTGGTGTGCTATACCATTCTCCAGGCTCCGTGTGGTGTGCTATCCCATGCTCCAGGCTGCGTGTGGTGTGCTATCCCATGCTCCAGGCTGCGTGTGGTGTGCTATCCCATGCTCCAGGCTGCGTGTGGTGTGCTATCCCATGCTCCAGGCTGCGTGTGGTGTGCTATCCCATGCTCCAGGCTCCATGTGTGGTGTGCTATCCCATGCTCCATGCTGCGTGTGGTGTGCTCCAGGCTGCATGTGGTGTCCCATGCTCCAGGCTGCATGTGGTGTGCTATCCCATGCTCCAGGCTGCATGTGGTGTGCTATCCCATGCTCCAGGCTGCGTGTGGTATGCTATCCATGCTCCAGGCTGCGTGTGGTGTGCTATCCCATGCTCCAGGCTGCGTGTGGTGTGCTATTGGAACTGGATTGTGTGAACTGGTTCTATAGCAGCCCCACAAAAACCACCACAGAAACACTGTGAGCATGAAGATGCAGGTATTGTACCAAAATCTGAGAATTGTAATTCTATTTAATCAAATAAATTATGCTATCAGTCAAATGATGTTGGGTGGGCACTTATTACAGTAGGGGCACTTAATATGTCAAATACGGTATTCTAATGCTTCAAAACTTAAAGCAATTGCTGATTTTTTCACTACATGACAAAAAGTTTCTCTTTAAGCCTACCCGCACCCGACACCTGAGTAAAACTTGGAGACTCAGGTATGATAATTACCAACTTGACTTCTTGTTTAGTGTATTGTGTTTCACTCAAAACAATGATTGTTTATCTGCCATTCTTATGCAAACTACAGCCAAGTAGCCCAAGGCTATTTGTGTGTATAGGATTACACAAAGCCAGAGCTGAGTAATCAAGGCACATTTGTGATTGAATCACTCATCCGTGTCAGGTGTCTTAGAGGGAGAAGTTTGTTTTCAAACTGGTGATAAAAATTGCTGCGTATCATAATGCCTGAGGTAATAATGTGCATTAAGTGTGAATGATTGACAGACCATTTCTTTTAAGGAAAGATACTGCTTCATGTAGATTTTTTTCCTTCATGAGATTAGAGTTGCTACATAACTAATACTACCTAACTCAACTGAAAATTCATTCCATAAGTTCTATTATCTGGCTAAACCTGGAAAATGGATATGTGGTGTTAATTCAGATAAAGCTCTTGGCTTGGCCAATAATCTGATTTACTTAGCATCTTTACCAAGTGGTTTGACACAGGTTGTGTTGACTAAACTGACACAGGTTGTGTTGACTAAGCTGACACAGGTTGTGTTGACAAAACTGACACAGGTTGTGTTGACTAAACTGACACAGGTTGTGTTGACTAAACTAACACAGGTTGTGTTGACTAAACTGACACAGGTTGTGTTGACTAAACTGACACAGGTTGTGTTGACTAAACTGACACAGGTTGTGTTGACTAAACTGACACAGGTTGTGTTGTCTAAACTGGGGGTGATATGTACGTGGTTAGAAGCAGTGCCCCTACCAGAAGAAACACTGTGAAACTCTTTCAGAAGCAGGCTGGGTTGAATAACACGTTGACCATGTAGATATTGTGAAGAATGAAATGATGAAGCTACAGAGGTGGTTACAGCACCAAGTATCTCCTGTTTAAGGACGAAGCTGACCATTGTCACAATTCTTCTGCCTGGTGCTAAGAAGAGGTTCCCTATTAGGTGCCAAGAAGAGGTTTCACATCAAGTAAGTAGTGCTGTTAACGATTAGCAATTAATCGCTAATCGCTTGCAAGTCTTCAAAAATGTTTGGTAAAACTTTAAAGGATTAATCGCAAACATGCATGGGTGGCCTTGTATACCAGCTGAAATCATGGCCAGAACTATAAATTAAACTAATAGCTGGCGCACTTCAAAAACTAAACTGGGCTTAAGGTCTGTAAATATATTAATTTGTAACAGCTCTGTCATATACCAGGCAAGTGACACTTCAGCAGTGCAAGTAAGGTTCCAATACCGGCAACATACTTTGGTGATATTTTATTTCTACACCTGTTTAAAGGTCATCTAAACCAAAAATCTTTATTTTCAACTACTTTTATCAGCCTAACAGGTAAATTTTAAGACATAATTTATGCATTTTGGTAACATTCTAGGTCTATTTGTTTTCCGAAAATGCATGATCTATTTGTGTATGAACTGTACCAGTTCCATGAAAATTTCATCAATTTTTATTGAACATTTAGAAATTTGTTCTTTTATCCTGATTTTTGGGTGAAGCTTGGTTGCGATCAACCGCTCACAAATTTTGGCAAATGAATGATTAGTGAACTAATCGCAAATCAACAGCACTACAAGTAAGTAACAGTGACACAAACACTTGAATGGCCCAATTTACACAAACTGAAGCATAACCATCAGCGAGACTTACTTGAAAGGAGTATTTGACGGCTCCAGAAGAACTTTGTACCTGAGAAGGGCTGGGCCAGATGTGTTGGATGGTACTGTGCAGCAACCAGGAATGTAATCAGGAGGGGGGCGAGCAAAGAGGTCTAGACGAGCAATCAATGCTCGTTGCCACTGCTCCAGGAGCTTCAGTATGGAATGCAAGATTGGAGATGCAACAGGAAGCTCTACAGAAATCAAATCATCATGTTTTTCATATTTACATAAAAAAAATCATTATTATCAATAAATCATTATCAATTTACCCTTTAAGCAAGACTGTACAGAAGCTACAATCCCAGGCAAAAGTACTTGGCATTTTTTCCTTCCCGCCTTTTCAACTTTTCAATTGTCATCCCAACACTGAATAGGGGTCGAAGGAGAAAAAAGTACCAAGAATTTTGTCCCAGATTGTAAAAGAGAAGAAATTTCCAACAAACACTTCAATAAGCAAAAGAAGTTATTAATGTTTCATCAGATATTCTAACAACAAAAAGAAAGTATACGACCAGCCTCAGCGTACTGAGCCATGAGACTCATAGGGCTGGTGCTTACATTCAAGCCAAAAACTCATAGGGATGGTGCTTACATCCAAGCCAGAGACTCATAGGGCTGGTACTTACATCCGAGCCAGAGACTCATAGGGCTGGTGCTTACATCCGAGCCAGAGACTCATAGGGCTGGTGCTTATATCTGAGCCAAAGACTCATAGGGCTGGTGCTTACATCTGAGCCAGAGACTCATAGGGCTGGTGCTTACATCCGAGCCAGAGACTCATAGGGCTGGTGGTTACATCCGAGCCAGAGACTAATAGGGCTGGTGCTTACATCTGAGCCAGAGACTCATAGGGCTGGTGCTTATATCCGTGCCAGAGACTCATGGGGCTGGTGCTTATATCCGAGCCAGAGACTCATCGGGCTGGGCTGGTGCTTACATCCGAGCCAGAGACTCATGGGGCTGGTGCTTACATCCGAGCCAGAGACTCATGGGGCTGGTGCGTATATCCGAGCCAAAGACTCATAGGGCTGGTGCTTACATCCGAGCCATCAGACTTATAGGGCTGGTGCTTACATCTGAGCCAGAGACTCATGGGGCTGGTGCTTATATCTGAGCCATGAGACTCATAGGGCTGGTGCTTACATCCAAGCCAGAGACTCAGAGGGATGGTGCTTACATCCGAGCCAGAGACTCATAGGGCTGGTGCTTACATCTGAGCCAGAGACTCATAGGGCTGGTGCTTACATCCGAGCCAAAAACTCATAGGGCTGGTGCTTACATTCAAGCCAAAAACTCATGGGGCTGGTGCTTACATCTGAGCCAGAGACTCATAGGGCTGGTGCTTACATCTGAGCCAGGAACTTATAGGGCTGGTGCTTATATCCATGCCAGAGACTCATAGGGCTGGTGCTTACATCTGAGCCAGAGACTCATAGGGCTGGTGCTTACATCCGAGCCAGGAACTTATAGGGCTGGTGCTTATATCCATGCCAGAGACTCATAGGGCTGGTGCTTACATCTGAGCCAGAGACTCAGGACTGGTGCTTACATCCAAGCCAGAGACTCATGGGACTGGTGCTTACATCTGAGCCAGAGACTCATAAGGCTGGTGCTTACATCCAAGCCAGAGACTCATGGGGCTTGTGCTTATATCCAAACCATAAGACTCATGGGGCTGGTGCCTACATCCAAGCCAGAGACTCATGGGACTGGTGCTTACATCCGAGCCAGAAACTTATGGGGCTGGTGCTTATATCCAAACCATAAGACTCATCGGGCTGGTGCTTATATCCAAGCCATGAGATTTATCGGGCTGGTGCTTACATCCAAGCCAGAGACTCATACGGATGGTGCTTACATCCGAGCCAGAAACTCATAGGGCTGGTGCTTATATTTGAGCCAGACTCATGGGGCTGGTGCTTACATCCGAGCCAGAGACTCATAGGGCTGGTGCTTACATCGAGCCAGAGACTCATAGGGCTTGTGCTTATATCCGAGCCATGAGACTCATAGGGCTGGTGCTTATATCCGAGCCATGAGACTTATAGGGCTGGTGCTTACATCCGAGCCAGAGACTCATAGAACTGGCGCTTATATCAGTGCCAAAGACTCATAGGGCTGGTGCTTATATCTGAGCCACGAGACTCATAGGACTGGTACTATTTTTCGGTTTCCTTGGCATAAGCAGAAGTAAGAGCACAGGACTCCCTCAGTCCATAGCAGGTTATCTCTCCAGCAGTGCTGGTACTCATATTTTACAGCTGAGTGAAGCGAAGCAAGTAAAGTATCTTGCTCAAGGACACAATGCAGGTCTATTGACACAATGCAGGTCTATTGACACAATGCAGGTCTATTGACACAATGCAGGTCTATTGGCACAATGCAGGTCTATTGACACAATGCAGGTCTATTGGCACAATGCAGGTCTATTGACACAATGCAGGTCTATTGGCACAATGCAGGTCTATTGGCACAATGCAGGTCTATTGGCACAATGCAGGGCACAATGCAGGTCTATTGGCACAATGCAGGTCTATTGGCACAATGCAGGTCTATTGGCACAATGCAGGTCTATTGGCACAATGCAGGTCTATGGCACAATGCAGGTCTATTGGCACAATGCAGGTCTATTGGCACAATGCAGGTCTATTGGCACAATGCAGGTCTATTGGCACAATGCAGGTCTATTGGCACAATGCAGGTCTATTGACACAATGCAGGTCTACAATGCAGGTCACAATGCAGGTCTATTGGCACAATGCAGGTCATTGGTCTCTATTGGCACAATGCAGGTCACAATGCAGGTCTATTGGCACAATCTATTGGCACAATGCAGGTCTATTGGCACAATGCATTGGCACAATGCAGGTCTATTGGCACAATGCAGGTCTATTGGCACAATGCAGGTCTATTGGCACAATGCAGGTCTATTGACACAATGCAGGTCTATTGGCACAATGCAGGTCTATTGGCACAATGCAGGTCTATTGACACAATGCAGGTCTATTGGCACAATGCAGGTCTACTGGCACAATCAGGTATTGGCACAATGCAGGTCTATTGGCACAATGCAGGTCTATTGACACAATGCAGGTCTATTGACACAATGTCTATTGGCACAATGCAGGTCTATTGGCACAATGCAGGTCTATTGACACAATGCAGGTCTATTGGCACAATGCAGGTCTATGACACAATGCAGGTCTATTGGCACAATGCAGGTCTATTGACACAATGCAGGTCTATTGGCACAATGCAGGTCTATTGGCACAATGCAGGTCTATTGGCACAATGCAGGTCTATTGACACAATGCAGGTCTATTGGCACAATGCAGGTCTATTGACACAATGCAGGTCTATTGACACAATGCAGGTCTATTGACACAATGCAGGTCTATTGGCACAATGCAGGTCTATTGACACAATGCAGGTCTATTGCACAATGCAGGTCTATTGGCACAATGCAGGTCTATTGACACAATGCAGGTCTATTGACACAATGCAGGTCTATTGGCACAATGCAGGTCTATTGACACAATGCAGACACAATGCAGGTCTATTGGCACAATGCAGGTCTATTGGCACAATGCAGGTCTATTGGCACAATGCAGGTCTATTGCAGGTCTATTGGCACAATGCAGGTCTATTGGCACAATGCAGGTCTATTGGTCTATTGACACAATGCAGGTCTATTGCACAATGCAGGTCTACACAATGCAGGTCTATTGACACAATGCAGGTCTATTGACACAATGCAGGTCTATTGGCACAATGCAGGTCTATTGGCACAATGCAGGTCTATTGGCACAATGCAGGTCTATTGGCACAATGCAGGTCTATTGGCACAATGCAGGTCTATTGACACAATGCAGGTCTATTGGCACAATGCAGGTCTATTGGCACAATGCAGGTCTATTGGCACAAGGCTATTGGCACAATGCAGGTCTATTCAACACAATGCAGGTATATTGGCACAATGCAGGTCTATTGGCACAATGCAGGTCTATTGGCACAATGCAGGTCTATTGGCACAATGCAGGTCTATTGGCACAATGCAGGTCTATTGACACAATGCAGGTCTATTGACACAATGCAGGTCTATTGGCACAATGCAGGTCTATTGGCACAATGCAGGTCTATTGGCACAATGCAGGTCTATTGGCACAATGCAGCAGGTCTATTGGCACAATGCAGGTCTATTGGCACAATGCAGGTCTATTGGCACAATGCAGGTCTATTGACACAATGCAGGTCTATTGCACAATGCACAATGCAGGTCTACTGGCACAATGCAGGTCTATTGACACAATGCAGGTCTATTGGCACAATGCAGGTCTACTGGCACAATGCAGGTCTATTGGCACAATGCAGGTCTATTGGCACAATGCAGGTCTGGCACAATGCACGTCTACTGGCACAATGCAGGTCTATTGGCACAATGCAGGTCTATTGGCACAATGTACGTCTACTGGCACAATGCAGGTCTATTGACACAATGCAGGTCTATTGGCACAATGTACGTCTACTGGCAACAATGCAGGTCAATGCAGGTCTATTGGCACAATGCAGGTCTATTGGCACAACAATGGCACAATGCAGGTCTACTGGCACAATGCAGGTCTATTGGCACAATGCAGGTCTATTGGCACAATGCAGGTCTATTGGCACAATGCAGGTCTATTGGCACAATGCAGGTCTATTGACACAATGCAGGTCTATTGGCACAATGCAGGTCTATTGGCACAATGGGCACAATGCAGGTCTATTGGCACAATGCAGGTCTATTGGCACAATGCAGGTCTGCAGGTCTATTGGCAATGCAGGTCTTGGCACAATGCAGGTCTATTGGCACAATGCAGGTGGCACAATGCAGGTCTATTGGCACAATGCAGGTCTATTGGCACAATGCAGGTCTATTGACACAATGCAGGTCTATTGGCACAATGCAGGTCTATTGACACAATGCAGGTCTATTGGCACAATGCAGGTCTATTGGCACAATGCAGGTCTATTGGCACAATGCAGGTCTATTGGCACAATGCAGGTCTATTGACACAATGCAGGTCTATTGGCACAATGTACGTCTACTGGCACAATGCAGGTCTATTGACACAATGCAGGTCTATTGGCACAATGCAGGTATATTGGCATGTACAATGCAGGTATATCAACATGTACAAATGCAGGTATATCAACATGTACAATGCAGGTATATTGGCATGTACAATGCAGGTATATTGGCATGTACAATGCAGGTATATTGGCATGTACAATGCAGGTATATTGGCATGTACAATGCAGGTATATTGGCATGTACAATGCAGGTATATTGGCATGTACAATGCAGGTCTATTGGCATGTACAATGCAGGTCTATTGGCATGTACAATGCAGGTATATCAACATGTACAATGCAGGTATATCAACATGTACAATGCAGGTATATCAATGCAGGTCTATTACAATGCAGGTATATTGGCATGTACAATGCAGGTATATTGGCATAACAGTACAATGCAGGTATATTGGCATGTACAATGCAGGTTATTGCATGTACAATGCAGGTATATTGGCATGTACAATGCAGGTCTATTGGCATGTACAATGCAGGTCTATTGACACAATGCAGGTCTATTGGCACAATGCAGGTCTATTGGCACAATGCAGGTCTATTGGCACAATGCAGGTCTATTGGCACAATGCAGGTCTATTGGCACAATGCAGGTCTATTGGCACAATGCAGGTCTATTGGCACAATGCAGGTCTATTGGCACAATGCAGGTCTATTGGCACAATGCAGGTCTATTGGCACAATGCAGGTCTATTGCACAATGCAGGTCTATTGGCACAATGCAGGTCTATTGGCACAATGCAGGTCTATTGGCACAATGCAGGTCTATTGGCACAATGCAGGTCTATTGGCACAATGCAGGTCTATTGGCACAATGCAGGTCTATTGGCACAATGCAGGTCTACTGGCACAATGCAGGTCTATTGGCACAATGCAGGTCTACTGGCACAATGCAGGTCTATTGGCACAATGCAGGTCTATTGGCACAATGCAGGTCTATTGGCACAATGCAGGTCTATTGGCACAATGCAGGTATACTGGCACAATGCAGGTCTATTGGCACAATGCAGGTCTATTGGCACAATGCAGGTCTATTGGCACAATGCAGGTCTATTGGCACAATGCAGGTCTATTGGCACAATGCAGGTCTATTGGCACAATGCAGGTCTATTGGCACAATGCAGGTCTATTGGCACAATGCAGGTCTATTGGCACAATGCAGGTCTATTGGCACAATGCAGGTCTATTGGCACAATGCAGGTCTATTGGCACAATGCAGGTCTACTGGCACAATGCAGGTCTATTGGCACAATGCAGGTCTACTGGCACAATGCAGGTCTACTGGCACAATGCAGGTCTACTGGCACAATGCAGGTCTACTGGCACAATGCAGGTCTACTGGCACAATGCAGGTCTACTGGCACAATGCAGGTCTACTGGCACAATGCAGGTCTACTGGCACAATGCAGGCAGGTCTACTGGCACAATGCAGGTCTATTGGCACAATGCAGGTCTACTGGCACAATGCAGGTCTACTGGCACAATGCAGGTCTACTGGCACAATGCAGGTCAATAGGTCTCTTGGCACAATGCAGGTCTATTGGCACAATGCAGGTCTATTGGCACAATGCAGGTCTATTGGCACAATGCAGGTCTGCAGGTCTTGGCACAATGCAGGTCAATATTGGCACAATGCAGGTCTATTTGGCACAATGCAGGTCTATTGGCACAATGCAGGTCTATTGGCACAATGCAGGTCTATTGGCACAATGCAGGTGGCACAATATTGGCACAATGCAGGTCTATTGGCACAATGCAGCACAATGCAGGTCTATTGGCACTATTGGCACAATGCAGGTCTATTGGCACAATGCAGGTCTATTGGCACAATGCAGGTCTATTGGCACAATGCAGGTCTATTGGCACAATGCAGGTCTATTGGCACAATGCAGACCTATTGCCATGTAGCAATTTTTATATTGGTTAAACTCAAATCCGGATAATTTGTACATTTTCAAAATAGCACTTTTAGTTTTTAAGTTATCACTGATCAAATTTTGATTGAATTTTAATTTATGCTAAGTTTGTGATGTATGACTGGACGGACGTTTGTGATGTGCGACTGGACGGACGTTTGTGATGTACGACTGGACGGACGTTTGTGATGTACGACTGGACGGACGTTTGTGATGTGCGACTGGACGGACGTTTGTGATGTACGACTGGACGGAGGTTTGTGATGTACGACTGGACGGAGGTTTGTGATGTACGACTGGACGGAGGTTTGTGATGTACCACTGGACGGACGTTTGTGATGTGCGACTGGACAGACGTTTGTGATGTACGACTGGACGGACGTTTGTGATGTGCGACTGGACGGACGTTTGTGATGTACGACTGGACGGACGTTTGTGATATGCACTGGGACGGGCGCTTGCGTTTGTACGAATGGGCGGGCGTTTGTGATGTACGACTGGATGGACGTTTGTGATGTACGACTGGACGGACGTTTGTGATGTACGACTGGACGGACATTTGTGATGTACGACTGGACGGAGGTTTGTGATGTACGACTGGACGGGACGGACGTTTGTGATGTACGACAGGACGGACATTTGTGATGTACGACTGGACGGAGGTTTGTGATGTAGGACTGGACGGGACGGACGTTTGTGATGTACGACAGGACGGGACGGACGTTTGTGATGTACGACTGGACGGGACGTTTGTGATGTACGACTGGACGGACGTTTGTGATGTAGGACTGGACGAACGTTTGTGATGTACGACTGGACGGACGTTTGTGATGTAGGACTGGACGGGACGGACGTTTGTGATGTGCGACTGGACGGAACGGAGGTTTGTGATGTATGACTGGACGGACAGCTCAAAACCTATAAGTAATTCTTTTTATGTTTTTTCCTAAATTCAAGTCAATGAAAATGATGGGGAAATCTACTCCTGCAATAATTGAGTAAACACTCAAAACGTTTTGGTCTAAAGTTGCTGCACATATTCAAAGAATTATGCTAGATGATTCACAAACAAATGATGTACATAAGAAAATACCATGGTCGCCCAATAATACATCACACATTTGTACAAAAATGTGCACATTGATGCCTGATATTTTAACAATGCTGTAATATAGTCAATCCTTAATCGATTTCAATGGTGAGATTTGTTTGCTAATTTCATGTTTAATGTATTTAAAAGCAAATGATCTAATGTTGCATGTACATATACCTTTGACCAAATCTCTCTCACCTGCAAGTTCAATCCCTGCTATTGGAAGGAATGTCTGAATCTTGTGCAGAAGAAGTTTAACTACACAGTACCTCATCAAGCACCAGCTGAACGAGCTTGGGTCCGAGTGCTCATTCTCTCCGGGGCTTGATACTTTGGTGTTACCAAAGGTGTCATCCATGTCATCAAACGCATCATCATCTTCATACTCCTCGTCTGAGCTATCACTGGCATTCGAGTCAAAGTCAATGTTTTCTTGCATTCCTGGAATATACGGCTGCGGAGGTATTAAAGAGGTAAGCATGAAAAGATGACTCCTTGCTGTTGTAAAGGTTAATACATGTGTTCATGAGGAGGTGCAAGCATACTTTTAAAGGTTGAAACCTACCATTTAAAGTATGTAATTATCTGTCAACACATGGATTAGAAATACAGCAGTTTAACATGCATGAGAGACCCATTCCTCATTACTTACTTTCAACAAGAAATAATCCATGATGCTTGTCTCTGGAGGAATGAACACCTCTCTAACAACTGGCTTTTCTTCTGGTGCAGATGTTGGGTTCCTCCCGCTGCTAGCCTTGCCCAACAAACGCAGTGTGTAGCGATTCCTTTGCTGATTTAGAGTCTGATTAGCATCGGGCGAGGAACCCTTTTTAGCTGCTAAAGACAAAAAAGAAACTCCTTGAGCAGATTGAGAGATTATTGTTCAAGAAAATGGACACATCTGTTGTTTATGATTTACTCTTTAAATACACATCACTTTAAAAATTTGGATATATCTGTTTATGTTCATTTTCTCTAAGAATTGTTTTGCATGTTTGAAACAATGTGCCTGAACCCGTTCGTGATAATTACCTGATATGTATGCTTGACAATGACCTGTGCTACTAACTGATATGTATGCTTGACAATGCCCTGTGCTACTAACTGATATGTATGCTTGACAATGCCCTGTGCTACTAACTGATATGTATGCTTGACAATGCCCTGTGCTACTAACTGATATGTATGCTTGACAATGCCCTGTGCTACTAAGTGATATGTATGCTTGACAATGCCCAGTGCTACTAATTGATATGTATGCTTGACAATGCCCTGTGCTACTAATTGATATGTATGCTTGACAATGCCCTGTGCTACTAACTGATATGTATGCTTGACAATGCCCTGTGCTACTAACTGATATGTGTGCTTGACAATGCCCAGTGCTACTAATTGATATGTATGCTTGACAATGCCCTGTGCTACTAACTGATATGTATGCTTGACAATGCCCTGTGCTACTAATTGATATGTATGCTTGACAATGCCCTGTGCTACTAACTGCTATGCATACTTGACAATGACCTGTGCTACTAACTGATATGTATGCTTGACAATGCCCTGTGCTACTATCTGATATGTATGCTTGACAATGCCCTGTGCTACTAACTGCTATGCATACTTGACAATGACCTGTGCTACTAACTGATATGTATGCTTGACAATGCCCTGTGCTACTATCTGATATGTATGCTTGACAATGCCCTGTGCTACTAACTGATATGTATGCTTGACAATGCCCTGTGCTACTATCTGATATGTATGCTTGACAATGCCCTGTGCTACTAAACACTTTACTATCCTGCACTTACCTTGAGTTTTTGTGCGTTCTGTGACCTTACTTTTGTCTGTGACCTTTGTCCCTCCTCCAAAAATGGACGCCCACATCTTTTCGCTCATGTTGTGCCCCAGTAACCTGTACATCTCATTTGTATTGTGTGTGCTCATTGCATGCACCACAAGACTCATGTATACGGCAAACAGACCTTCACAGAGTTGAATATTCATCGCTGGAAGATCGTTGTCTTTTTCACTTGAAAGTAAAGCTTGCAATGTTGCAACACCTGCGAAAAATAAGCCAGAAAAGAAGTAATCATTTTCAATCGACATATGATGACCTTGTCTTTGCCTGAAAGGTCTGAGAAGCCAGAATAGTTACCCGCTTTGGGGTTAAGGCAGGAGAGTTTGTTTTAGTTTTGTGAATTACAGTGGTCTTGTCAGACTATATAATGTATCCAATGATGTTGGTTTTGAAGTTTGTGTGATTAAGGGTAAAATTTGCTGAGTGTGAATCCAGCAATTATTGGCTGCTACATCAGCTATCTAATTATCCGCAATATCAATGTTTGGGAATCGAGCCACAAACAATGCTTGTCGTAGTACAAGGTAGGGGTCAAGCCACAAACGATGCTTGTCGTAGTACAAGGTAGGGGTCAAGCCACAAACGATGCTTGTTGTAGTACAAGGTAGGGGTCAAGCCACAAACGATGCTTGTCGTAGTACAAGGTAGGGGTCAAACCACAAACGATGCTTGTCGTAGTACAAGGTAGGGGTCAAGCCACAAACAATGCTTGTCGTAGTACAAGGTAGGGGTCAAGCCACAAACGATGCTTGTCGTAGTACAAGGTAGGGGTCAAGCCACTAACAATGCTTGTCGTAGTACAAGGTAGGGGTCAAGCCACTAACAATGCTTGTCGTAGTACAATGTAGGAAATTGAACTTTTAGAGGATCATGAATAAATAACTAAAAGCAAAACAAAATTTATATACAATAAACTACAATAGCAAATACAAGCATGTGACATCACTTTCATATAGTAGACTTTTTCCAAATATTTCTTAAGTGAGCATGTTGACAAGTTTTGATAAACAGAACAGGACATAAAGTAGTTTCTTAAAGGTTATGCTGCCCTCCATCACCCTTGTAATTGCATTTTTTTTTTCATTTTACTGCTTATTTTTCAGATATTGCCACTCTTGAATGTTTCCCTTTTTACATTCTGTACTTAGGTGCAGACAAAAACTTGTAATATTTTCTGTTATTATCAATCTCTATATCATCTATATATGTATGTATGTACTGTATGTATAAATGTGTGTGTGTGTAAATATATATATTTATATATATATATATATATATATATATATATATATATATATATATATATATATATATATATATATATATATATATATATATATATATATATATATATATATATATATATATATATCCATGTCTATGTCTATATAGATATAAGTAATTGAAATCACTCTGTAATATTGTTTATATCTTCTTCTATAATCTTGCTTAGTCCTGCTCACCTGGCCAATTGGGTGTGTTGACAAAACCGTCATGTATGTATGTATGTGTGGGTGGGTTTGTGTCACATAACATACATCACAAAATATCCCCAATCTTTTGTGTTCTGGTCGGAAAAGTATCCCAAACTGGTCACTTGTACCACAAGTTTCAATGGGGCAGATGATCATTTATATGCTACCTTGATTGCCTTGTCAGACTTTTAAAGTTAAAACGAAAATCAAGCAATAGATTGTGACACCGTTACGAGATTACAAAGGGAGGGGTGGGGGTAAGAAAGGGGTAAGAAAGGGGGTAAGAAGGGGGAGGTAAAAGTGGGGATACGAGTGGGGAGGTAAGAGTGGGAGGGAGGTAAGAGTGGGAGGGGTTAAGAGTGGGAGGGGGTAAGAGTGGGGAATAAGAGTGGGGAGGTAAGAGTGGGGGTAAGATTGGGGTAAGATTGGGGGAGAGAGTGGGGGTAAGAGTGGGGGAAGTAAGAGTAGGGGGTAAGATTAGGGGTGAGAGTGGGGTAAGAGTGGGGGTAAGAGTAGGGGGTAAGAGTGGGGTAAGAGTGGGGGTAGAGTGGGGGTAAGAGTGGGGTGAGAGTGGGGGTGAGAGTGGGGTGAGAGGTGGAGGGTGAGTGGAGTGGGGGGTGAGAGTGGGGTGAGAGTGGGGGTGAGAGTGGGGTGAGAGTGGGGTGAGAGTGGGGGGTGAGTGGGGTGAGAGTGGGGTGAGTGGGGGTAAAAGTGGAGGAGTAAGAGTGGGGTGAGAGTGGAGAGTGAGAGTGGGGGTGAGGTGGGGATGAGAGTGGGGGTGAGTGTGGGGTGAGAGGGGGTGAGAGTGGGGGTGAGAGTGGGGTTAGAGTGGGGTAAGAGTGGGGGTAAAAGTGTGGGGGGGTAAGAGTGGGGGTAAGAGTGTGGGGGTAAGAGTGTGGGGGTAGAGTGTGGGGGGTAAGAATGGGGGGGTAAGAGTGGGGTAAGAGTTGGGGTAGAGTGGGGGTAGAGTGGGGGTAAAAGTAGGGGTAAGAGTGGGGTAAGAGTGGGGGGGGGAAAGAGTGGGAAGTAAGAGTGGGGGTAAGAGTGGGGGTGAGAGTGGGTAAAAGTGGGGGTAAGAGGGGGAGGGTAAGAGTGGGTGGTAAGAGGGGTGGGGATAAAAGTGGGGGTGAGAGTGGGGGGTAAGAGTGGGGGGTAAGAGGGCTAACCAGAGGGTTGTTAAGATTATGAACAGTTTGATAAAGATCACATAACTTTGATTAGATAGTTGTGGCCCCTTTTCATGGCTTTAAAATGGGTATTCCAGTGTCATTCTGAGCTTCGCTCATTGGGCGGGCATGTTGGTGGCTTGTTTGTAGTGAGTCTGTGTAGGCCTAATAGTACTACAGTGCTGTTTGTGTGAATAATAATGCACAGAGCGAAGTGTCAGAAATAAGGGTTTGTTCACGCCACACCACATGTTGTGCATGCGCCTTAGTACTGGGGATATGCGATTGTAACTGCTATTGCCCGTCCATTAAAGGAGCGAGACGACGTAATGGGATGAGGATCATGTGCCTAATGTGGGTTTATAAGCTAACACTAAATTTTCCAACATTAATTCACATTTTGAAGCCTAACATTAATATTTGTAATATTAACGCAGATATTTAAGACCTAAGCTGTGAAATTTTAAATCCTAACATGCATTTTTAGGCCAAACACTGATTTCTTTTAACCCTAATGCAGAATTTGAAGACCCACGTTGTGAAATTCTAAACCCTTACATGCATTTTTAGGCCAAACACTGATTTCTTTTAACCCTTACGCAGAATTTTAAGACCTAAACTGTGAAATTTCAAGCCCTAACTTGCATTTTTAGGTCAAACACTGATTTCTTTCAACTCAACGCAGAATTTTAAGACCTAAACTGTAAAATTTCAAACCCTAACGTGCATTTTTAGGCCAAACACTGGTTTCTTTTAACCCTAACAGAATTTTAAGACCTAAACTGTAATTTTAAACCCTAACGTGCATTTTAAGGTCAAACACTGATTTGTTTTAACCCCAACGCAGAATTCTAAGACATAAACTGTGAAATTTCAAACCCTAACGTGCATTTTTAGGCCCAACACTGATTTCTTTTCTCAAACCCATACATGCATTTTTAGGCCAAACACTAATTTCTTTTAACCCTTACGCAGAATTTTAAGACCTAAACTGTGAAATTTCAAACCCCAACGTGCATTTTTAGGTTAATCACTTTTCTTTAACCCCAACACAGATCTTTAAGCCCAAAACCTAATTTTGTTTAGCCTTGACGCAGATTTGTAATCATACAGCATATATTAATGAAAGAAATGACATATTAAGCAACATTCTTGTAAGCAAAGCGGACTTTCCGAGTGTGTGTGTGTGCATGTGTGTGTGTGTATGTGTATATATATATATATATGTATTTGCTTGATGAGGGCTTAACGGCACCACGACAACCAGGGTATATATAAATATATAATATAAATATATATAATATATATATATATATATATATATATATATATATATATATATATATATATATATATATATATATATATATATGTATATATATGTATATATATATATATATATATCTATATAGACATAGACATGGATATTTATATATATATATATATATATATATATATATATATATCTATCTATATATATATATATATATATATATATATATATATATATATATATATCTATATAGACATAGACATGGATATATATATATATATATATATATATATACATATATATATTTATATATATACATATATATATATATAGCATAACGAGAATATTTACGAGAGTTATACTTACCTTCCATGCTATAAATATGCAATCTGGTCACATAACCTGACTCTAATGCACTTCTAACCGACCTTAAAAACGTAGTTACCAGCCAAGCCCTGACCTCCATAATACCTCAACTAAGGGAACAGGCGATTATTTAATCAAGATGCATCGCCAATTTTAAAGACCTGTTGTGTGTGAATATTCTATGCATAATCCCCTGGTTCGACTACGTAACACTCTATAACCCCAAGTGTAAATAAGCCAAGTCCACAGGATGTCTTTTGTTTGGCAAACAAAAGAGCAGCAGCCCAGGCTGGTTGGCCCGAACAAAGGAAGTATTTATACCGATCAATACCTGTTGAGGGGTTGCATTTGCACCAAATACACTTGACGTATGATGTACACTTATCTTGTTGAATGTTACATAAAATTGCTGTTGTTTTCCGTCGAAGCAATAAAGTTTCAATGAAAAAGAAAACAAATTGTCTTTTCTACTTTTCAACAGTTTTACAGATCAATGACAAGAAAAATATGATTATAATAAAAAATATATTTATAACAAAAACTCACGATGCATTAATGACTGTCTTTTGATAAAAATGTTAATTTTTAACGTAACTATTTACTCCCATCGTGGTCAGGCTTCCACAACAGTTTCTAACCCCCGTTCCAAAAGGCCTGTTATTTAATGCACTAACCAGTATACGTTGGTCCCTGGGAAATATTGCGCAAACTTACAAAAGATCAAGTTTAACACACGCTGTTGTTGCCCCAGTTAATGGCCGCCAAGTTAATGTATAGCAAATTATTACCACACATCGTATCAGTTAAATTCTACTTTTTTAAAAATCATTAGAATTGTGTCAGAAAAACAACAAAATATCTTGTTCAATGATATGCCGCCCACGTCCCCCTTCACATGTTACTACTTCTGAGCGGTTTATAACCTGGCGACAGGTTTCCTCGAACTCCTCGGCCACGCGGCGCTAAGTTGTTGAAAGACATACTGCACGCATGACACTTTTATGTAAACATTTAAAATGGAGTAATGCCGTAAAAATTGAAGAAAAAAAAAGACAACTATACCAAACCCTGGAGAGGGAGTGGACATCTAACATTTTGTGAAGGGAGAAATATGAGGAAATTTACTGAGCACAGAAAAGGGATAATTGAAGCATCGCTTTAACTTCATTTAGGAAAACAAATGAAAATGAGGAAGGAGAAGGACAATATCATACACCAAGTATGTTTTCACAGTAAAAAGAATTCTCCCACAAATTTTATGTTTGGTGTTCAAATTTGCCACTTGAAACCTGAAACGGGGAATTCTTAACAAAGAACCATGGCACTGCCACCCCCACCCCACCCCTATCCACCACTTCTTCCTATTCGTAATACTTCCATTTTTGTGGAGAAATTTAGGAAAATTGGGGAGGGGACAATAAGATCTACAAAATAATGTTTTCATAAAAGAGAATGCCCTCACCCCAAATTTAATACTTCAATGATCCCAGTTTGTCGCTTCAACTTGCAACGAGCTAGGAGATCATAACAAAGATCTACTCCCCCGCTGCCCTCGCCCCCATCCACCCCCTTCTTGCTGTCATAATACTTTAATTTTTGTGGAGAAATTAGAGAGGGGGCGAGATAATCTACCAAATTGCTGTATCTGTTCATAAAGGAGAATGCCCCCACCCTAAATTTGATAGCCTGATAATATTAAATTAAACATGTAGAAGAAGGAATCACTTTGGAGTACCCCTCCAAACGCTATTAACTGCTGTGATCCCTGGTCCCTTATCCACAACCACCAAACTCAAGTTTATGTCTTTAGACTTCAAATATTTGGAAGCCAACATGAAAATCGGGAGGGGGCATATACCTTTAAAAGTATTTCTCCTTAAATGTGAAAATCGTAAGTATTCCCCTTTAAATGTGCCAACCTTAATTAATTGGACCGCGCTAGGGGGCCAAAGTCCAGACGCAGCTGGCATCAAATTGTAAACAAATCTGTCAAAGGTGCTGGGAATGGGGCAGCGGCATTATTCATGATTCTTTAGAAGTTTGCCATGTTTTTGCAGTATGTGTTTCATAGAGATTAATATTAATGGACTTTATTGTTCGTAAGTTTCGGGTAAGAATTAAAATATATCTGTTGGAAGGAAAGACTTTTTCGCACGATCTGATGTATAAAAAAATTATTTTGCACCTGGGCTTATCAAATATTGGGAGCAACATGTATGTTTCTGTTTACTTACACGTCGCGGATTTCAATCTTTTGGACAGATTTTGATGCATTTTTTTCAACATGGATGTCTACACTGAGCAAAGAGTACTTAGTTCAAAATTTTATTTGTTCTCATTTTATTCTATTTTTTCTATTTTCTTTCGTTTCACTTTTGCTGTATATGGAACTACATATTAACAAGTTTTTGACAACGTTTCCTAATATTTCACGAGTTAAAATTTTACTCGACTATTTGGAACTATATATTTCGGAATACAAGATGGAAATCTCAGTAAGTTAAACTTGTTTATTTTTATTGCGCCGGTCATTTTTATTTCGCTTATCATTTTAGTTGATATTATTTTATTCAATTTTTATTTTATGATTTATAAAAAACACTCTTTATTTAAATGTGCAGCATCATACATAAAGAGATGACATACAGCTAAATAATCACAAAAGTTATATACAGAAAACAAATTTAGGCTTTTTTATATATTCGTCAATGTAGTTAAAAGCAGGCATGATCAGTGAAAACTTTTCTATGCACGCTTGTAAAGCTGACGCGATCGATACGTGGCCAGTCCAAAGTACAGCTTCTATTGTTATTGCAAGGAGCTTATTTTTGGTGTGTGCACTGGAGAGAATATAACTCTTTTGGCTGTGATCAGTACTCTCGGGTTTGGGCATTGATGCGTGACCATTCAAGCCTTAGTAACAGGTCATTAATTTGTTCAAAAAAAAAAATCGCGATGCACGGTGATTAAATAATCGCCTGTTCCCTAACCCTCACTTAACATACCACCGAGGCCTAATTGAGAGGGGAGGCGGGCTGGATGCATGGAAGGTAAGTATAACTCTCGTAAATATCCCCGCTACGCTTAGCGAGGTAAATTAACTTTAAGTTCTACTTTACCTTCCATGCTATTAATATGCAATCAGATTGCAACCGGGGATAGGAAGGAAGGGAGTTTAGTTCGCAGCACATTTTTATTTTTGGCTGGTACGACAACTCACACTAATCGAATTCCGTTTAAAGGATAAAATTCCTTATCCTCTTAAGGATGAAAGACCTCAGAGTGGGAAGAACTAAAACATAGTAAACCACTTCTAGTCACAGTCAAACCAAACAAGGTACCATTCGGAAACAGTAACTGAGGCAAACATTGCATGAACCTGAGTTGGAAACCCAGAAAAACATGCCAACTGGAAGAGCGTTTGACCACAATGTGAATATCAGGAAAGTGTCTACAAAAAATGCCACAAAACTCACCGGATTTGTCCACGAGACGGAACCGACTAGTAAAATACAATAGGGAACAAAACGTGTACGGGCTAAAACGAATTGAAGAAATCCTGGACCAGGGAAACATACGTTAGCGCGTAACCGCGTAAGAGCAAAAGCTAGCGGGATAACACCAACGTCGCAAAGTTAGTCAGACAGGAACAAGGAAAAAAGCCGCGAAAAGTGTTTTCCCGAACAACGGCACAAGAAATTCCGTGAAAGGGGCTACGCCTCGAACCCGAGCGCATACCTCAGCCGTTCCATGAACAGTTCTGACTGCTTGAAAAGAAAGCTACCGGACAATCCATCGAAGAAAAATGTCGCGTGACACACTACGATGAGATCGTGTAACCTCCCAGTGGTCGCAAGTCAAAGACAGTAGACCCAACTGGAAAACTCGGTGGATAGCTGCAAGCTATCCCAAAGCCCATGACTGAAGTAAGTCTGAGAGAGGGCCCACCTCCAAAACGGGGAGGGGCAAACAACTCCTCAGAAAGGCCTTGCTCTGCAAGGAAAGGCGGACTAGGGCCACACCGTCAAACGAAGCACTCTGGGACTGAGATTCAGTTTGCCGGGGCCCGGGAAAAAGACAAAAGTCGTCCCTGACCCAAGCTCGTGTGTGAAGCCGGCAAGGTCATGAGCAACTGAGGGAACCGCAGATAGCCGGGCAAAGTGGGCGCTATTGGTTGTACATCGCCCAGCTTAGCATATCGGTACTAGCGTGAAAGACGGAAAACCTCATTCACATAGTGAGTTCTTTTGAAAATAAATGCGTCGACCCTGAAAGGACGCAAATTGAAGATAGCTTGCGATCATCCACGGATGCCGACAGACCTACATCCGGGGGACCGAAAAAGGTCCTGATCGCTCTGGGCACCTAAGGGAAGCACGCCCATTATGTGGAGATTCCACTGAAGCGAGACGATTGTGATCGTGTACTCCTAGTCAGAGGTGAGTGGCCGCAAGGCTGGCATAGTTCGTCCTGAGCCGAGACGAGAGGAACAATTTCAGAAACGCCTGGATCTGTTCCTATTTGTCTCAAAAAGGAGACCACAACAGTGGTGTAAAGTCGGCGAAAATCTGAACTGCCCTGCTCAGCACTATTGGTAAAAGGTGAAAAAGCCTGGCATTCTGCCCGTTGTAAAAAGCCAAGTACCCATCCAAGTTTCTGCCATAGGGGGTCACATGAAATGTGCCCCTACCTCGATCAAGACGCATCCGTCGGCACCGCCGGCGAAAGTCTGACGGGTGGAAACTTCGTTCCTCACAAGAGGTGGGAGCATCCTCACCACCACCAAAGGGGGTGGCCACCGACTAAACGTGTAAAGCGGAGGTACTGAATGACACCATCGTCAGTCCAGAAAAGACTGCTGACCCTGAGCAAAGTTCGTTTAAACTTTACTGAACTAAACCAATGGCTATCGAATTAAAAGGCAGGCCGTTAATATAAAACGTATACAAAAAGGGCTGCAAACCGCGTAAGGCTATTCTGCTGTAAGACGGTTGTGGGTCGTAAGACCGTGGAGCTGTACAAAATAGTCGACGGCTCCAAATTGGTGTCTAAAAACTGTAGCAGTTGCGGAACCACGTAGCTCTAGGCCACTCCTATTAACAGCGAAACTTGTCTATGAAGTTGACTGGAAAAAGGTGTGAACGTACTACCTATAGCAGAAACTTTGGAAGCTGCGTGAGGAAGAGGGGACTACCGACGTAATCAGTACGTGTCCCAGTAAGAAAAACGGCGGGAACTCTGTAGCTCATGGCTACTGGTCCTTTATCACGCAGTTCAGTGCTGGTGTAGGCTGTTAACTCCGTTCATATCTGTTCACTACGGAGCAGCGTAGCCGGTGGCTACGTGTGGGGGACTGTCGTTGAACGCTAAAAGCGTCCCGATAAGAAAGACGACCGCAAAACTCTGTAACACGCAGCTATCGGTCGCATTATCCTGAAGTTCCGCTACCTGGATTTATCGTACCTTGTACGTTATCCCGTGTAGGTCCTGTGGGGCCGTAACAGCCTGTTCACCTGAGCCCTGTAGCTACATAACTGAGTGGACCTGTAAAGCCGTGTCCTGGACTCGTGAACTCATGTCGTGGAGCCGTAGGGACCGGTACGGAGCCGTTCAGAGGGTCCGTAAGTAGTGGTACTCCCAGGTTTACCGTACGTTGTACGTAAAACTGCGTTAATATCTTTATAATTTGAGCGGAACGTCACGTTCGACGCAAAAATCATATTCAGTGTAGTTTGAACGGCCGTGGAACAACGTAACACGGAGAAAATAGTTTACGTGATGTTATGCCTATCGTAGGGATGGTATTCTTATCACCCAAGTGCTAGGCTTCGTAACCTGATTTAGCGCTTACACCTAACGCATCCTGGGGGCATAAAGTACCAACATACGGGGACTCGTCCCCGTGTCCATGATACTGGTAAAAATTTATGCGGAACCGAAAAATTCTGAAGTCGTACGGGCCCGTACGGTCTAGAGATGCGTTTGCATGCTATGCATAGCGGGACCTCTTAGGTGCGTAACATACCGACACTCGGAGGCCTGTCCTCCGTGCCTATGATACTGGTGAAAATAATTGCGGAACTGTAATGTTCAACGCAGACAATTGTATTAATGGTGTTCACATGGTCGTGGAACTGCGTAGCTAATGGCTACGGGACCAAGAAGAAAATAGCTCTCATAGTGCTATACTTCTTGTAAAGATTATCACTTGTCACTGGACCACATAGCTAGTGGGTGTATATCCGAGTAAATCGTACGGTGTACGTTATCCCATTATCAAAACTATGGAGCAATATGTATCCGATCACCGGAGCCGCACTCTCCGACCACTCTGTGAAAATACCGGTCGCAATGGAGTCTGTACTCCGACCACGCCGCTTGATCACAATCGCTGCAAAGAGTACCAGGGTTGGACTCACAGCCTTTTGCACATGTAACATGTGAGATGGATGTCACCAGAGCGTACTTTAAAGAAGCGTTTGCAAGCTACGCATCGCGGGACATCATGTATGCGTAAAGCATCGATACTCAGGGACCTGTCCTCCGTGTCCATAATACTGGTGAAAATAATTTCGGAACTGTAACGTTTAACGCAGACAATCCTAAATGCGTTCACATGGCCGTAGAACTGCGTAGCTAATGGCTACAGGACCAAGAAGAAAAAAGCCCTCGTAATGCTATACTTCTTGCGAAGATTGTCACTTGTCACCTGACCACGTAGCTCTGTAGCTAGTGGGCGTATTACCGGGTTAATCGTATGGTGTACGTTATCCCGTTATGAAACTATGGAACCGTACGTATCCGATCACCGGAGCTGTATGAAGCCGTGGGCCATGGAACCGTCCAATGGAACCCTACGCACCCGTAAACACGGGCCGTGAAGCCGTATGGACCCGTAAACATGGGCCGTGGAGCCGTATGGAACCGTCCAATGGAGCGGTATGGAACCTTCCAATGGAACCGTACGGACCCGTAAACCCGGGCCGTGGAACCGCCCAATGTAATCGTAAGGACCCGTAAACACCGGCCATGGAACCGTATGGAAGCATCCAATGGAACTGTACAGACCCGTAAACACGGGCCGTGGAACCGTTCAATGGAACCGTTCAATGGAACCGTAGGGAGCCGTGAACATGGGCTGTGGAACCGTAAGTCTCTGTTACACCGGAGTCATACGGATCAGAAAGGACCCGTGAAATCACTTATGACTCACGTACAACCCCTTTTCTTTTGGGCGTCGCCTTACGTGGTCCTCTTACTGGTCCCTATCGCGGAACCGTGGGTCACTGCGGCATTCTAAGGGTTTATCTCTCTCTTACCTTACCTCTTTCCTTCTCACTCTAATCTTAAAAGAGGTTTATCTTATCTCTCTCATCTGTTCAACTCTAGCCACTAAGAAGTTGTTGATCTTATCTCTCTCATCTTTTCAACTCGTTCACTTGGAACGCCACCAAGAAGTTAATCTTATCTCTCTCATCTCTTCACTCTAAGAGGATGATCTTATCTCTCTCATCTGCTCAACTTTAGGTGACGTTCACTCTAACGCCACTAAGAGGATGATCTTATCTCTCTTATCTGTTCAACTCTAGGTGACGTTCACTCTAACGCCACTAAGAAGTTGATCTTATCTCTCTCATCTTTTCAACTCTAGGTGACGTTCACTTGGAACGCCACTAAGAGGATGATCTTATCTCTCTCATCTGCTCAACTTTAGGTGACGTTCACTCTAACGCCACTAAGAGGATGATCTTATCTCTCTTATCTGCTCAACTCTAGGTGACGTTCACTCTAACGCCACTAAGAAGTTGATCTTATCTCTCTCATCTTTTCAACTCTAGGTGACGTTCACTTGGAACGCCACTAAGAGGATGATCTTATCTCTCTCATCTGCTCAACATTAGGTGACGTTCACTCTAACGCCACTAAGAAGTTGATCTTATCTCTCTCATCTGTTCAACTTTAGGTGACGTCCACTCGGAACGTTACTAAGTTAATCATTATCAGTGTAATTTCTGAAAAGAGATGAACATACATATATGAATGCGTACATAAACAAATACACCAAAGCGCCCCTACAGGGTAAGTACCTATGATCCTACAATCACGCTAAAAGAGAGACAAAGCATAGCCACTTAGTACATCAAACAAATTTTAATAGAACAAATTTCTATCTCAAAAATTGTTAAAACCTGAGAAAACGCATCCAACGTAAAAACTTAACAAGCGCCGGGGTAATGTGGAATACACAAACCACTGAGTAACTTGGTGTCTGTGGAGATAAAAAGAAGAGATTAGCTTTCCTGTAAATAGGATGTCGGAGAGACTTCTCTCCGGTCTCTCCAACGCCCCAAACATCAAGCTTAAAAATTAAAAACTTTGTCTTTAATTCATGTGAGAAAAACGAAAAAGTTCATACACTGGTAACGTTAATACAAAACTAGGCTCTCCTGTAACAACTGTAGCTCCTTGGAGTTGTTAGAAGCCGACTCCTCGAACACCCTATGGTGACGTCGACCCAATGCGCAAAAATCCATTGCAGAAATTGGCCTAATGCATGCGAGAACCTGTACTAAGATATCCTAATGTGTTAATACAAAGCATAGTATAACGCTAAGCTCTCCTCGTGGAAGGGCGGGGCCGAGGGTGAAAAACACTTAAACCCAGGGGCAATAGGTCCCCTAGACAGGCACACCTGGTGCTCTAGGACCTAAAACACCTGCCACAAGAGTAGGACGCTCTCGAACTAGCCACCCGCTTTGTAGAATGGAGACAAAAATCCTATCCCAAGTGTAGGCAGCACGGGAAAGTCGTGCAGGTCGGACCTAAGAAATCTTGGACCCATGGCTACCTCGTCTTACCTCGAAGGACTTGAACAGGCGAGCCGGATGAGAAAGGGCAGCGTAAAAACCCTCCTGGTAGAAGCTGCAAAAAAGAAGAAAAGAGTTAGAAAAAGGTTAAATTTAATAAAAGACAATGACCAGTTTCAGGGATGTTGTAGCAAACAACGCGCTGAAAAAGAGTAAGGGTTAGTTGAGGTATTATGGAGGTCAGGGCTTGGCTGGTAACTACGTTTTTAGGGTCGGTTAGAAGTGCATTAGAATCAGGTCATGAGACCAGATTGCATATTTATAGCATGGAAGGTAAGGTATAACTTGAAGTAAATATATATATATATACATATACATATATATATATATATATATATATCCATGTCTATGTTTATATAGATATAAGTAATTAAAATCACTTTGTGAAATTGTTTATATCTTCTTCTATAATCTTTCTGAGTCCTGCTTACCTGGCCATTTGGCGGGTGTTGACGAAACAGTCAAAGCTCCTTCTCCACTAGGCATCCGCCTCTTCCGGTTCACACTTACCAGATTCCCAACACGGTACAATACATTTGCGCTGCCACCAGAATACACATCCATACCAGCTGCCTTTGAACGAATCACAGATGAACTGTAGGAATCACTATCACATAAGCTCTGGTAAATGCATGCTGAGAGGGCAGCGCTCAAAGATCTTAAAATGCTTAGCTTATTGGAGGGTCTAGCTGGGCTTGGTGGTGCTGTAAAATCAAGTACTGTCAATAAGAGACTGTGAATAAGATGCCTCATGTGGAGTATGGGGTCCGCTATGACTGCCTTTGAGTTGGCAATACTCGCAGACAATAATGGAAGAGTGGTAGGGAGAGGTAGAGGTGAGGACAACTGCTGTGTAATACTTGTATCTTGTTGTACTTCTTGCATAAGTAAAACTAATTCCATACAGACAGAGGCTAAACCGCCACCATTCTGCCCATACAGCAAGCTGTAATTAACAATAGTTCTTAAAAGGTAATGATTATCTTGTAGCCATCGCTTTCTCCGCACTGCCCTTTGCCTCTTTTCTATGAAATCCAACCTTCTGGCTTGGATTATTTCATGAAGTGTTGATGGAAGATGACCTTCTTCTTCCTCATCGTCAGGTTCCACTGAACTTTCTTCCCCACTGCGAGGCGTGGGACCATAATTGCATAGCATCTTAAGAACTTCCACTTGCCTCTCTAACCACACATAGAGTTGGTATCTCAGCTGACCTCCATCGACCTCAAAGCCAGTGGCTAATGTTCTTAACTCTTCCATCATTACTTTCATGCAAGACATGAATTTGGCTTGTTGGGCCATGATGTCATGATGCCCACCCTCGGTCTCCTCCCCTTCCTCTTGTTCCTCCTTAACGCTGGATTGTTTCACAATCACCGGTTTTGGAGAGCTATGCAGAGCATCAATACCATTGGTTATCCTTCTAGTTTCTTTATCTTCTTTATCTTCATCATCGTCATCATTACTATCACCCCAATCCAGCTCTAACTTCTCTTCAAACTTTCCTCCAAGAGGTTGACTCCAATCTAGTTCCAGGGGAGAATCTCCACCATTCGTAAGCCCACCAGAAGGCCTACTCCAGTCGATGTCATTTACTGTTTCTTTAAATGAAGACTCTGTTGTGCTTGAGCTGACAAACCCTTCATCAATTGTCCCTGATGAGATAAGTCCACCACAATCTCTAATCGCATCTTTCTTCTCCAATTCTTCAACTTCTCTATTCTCCTTCTCCTTCTTCTTCTTCTTCACCTTAGGAAGCTTTGAAAGCACCTCCAGGGCCAGCAACGGACAACCAGATGAGGCATGAGCATGGGCCGTCGCAAAAAACAACCTTCGCTCTTCTGGCGTTATCTCATCCTTCTGTGTGCTCTCATCTGATAATGAGGAAACAGCAAAAATTCCTCCCACAACAGCTTTCTTAACTGATGCATTCTGCCTCTGAACTATCAAGGGATGCATCCTCAAGTAGTTGAAAAAATTGAAGACGTCAGGATTACTCCAAGTGTGCTCTTCATTTCTGTGTGTTATGTCTTTCAGCCCATTCTGCTTATGGTGGGAAGGAGGAATTAGGAGGGTCTCCAATGCCTGCTTGTAATCCTTTAGTATCCAATATCCCATGCTCCTTAAAAATGGGTCTGGATGGGTGGAACCCATGGGAGAACCATATTCATCACAACCAAGCACCCCTTCATAGATAATCTTCTTCTTCTCCTTTGACTGTTCAAACTCTTCTTCATAGAGCCGAGCTATGACCATACCTAGCTGGATGTCCTTCAGATTGTTCAGGCACACCTCAATTGCATCTTTCAAGGATCCAGCCAAGAGAAAGAAAGCAGCCGCATGTTCAAACCTCTGCCGACCAAGCAAAGCAAAAGCATTCTTCAGGGCAGCTTTTCTCCACCTTTCTGTTTTAAAATCATTTCTGAAGAAGTTGGTCATCTTCTCATCCCTTATAGACCTGAGATTTTAGAAAGTAAGAAATAAAATAAAATTTCAAATAAATCTAACAAAATCTGAATGAAAAGCAGATATTTTACACAAACAAAACACAAGCTTGCTGCAAACGTAGTAACAAGAATATAATTGTTTCCTTGTAAGAGCAAGTGCATGAAATATTTACTATACTTCATGAAATGCCAGTCACTGATACCTGAAGTATTCTAAAGGTTCTTAAAAGCTCTGTATACTATTCAAGAAATGTGAAAAAGAACCAAAAGGTTTCATGGTTCTGATGCTTTTTATTCATGCTGATTGATTTTAAATTAATTGTTATGTCAATTTTTGACATGACATGAATCATTCTTAAGATATCGTGTTTACAAGCTCTTTTCAGCCAAATCATTTTAAGCCCCAGCTATAATGTATATCAATGAAATTCAATGTTTTGATAAAATGAACACGTACAAACTAGCTAACATTATACTTCTACAAAATATGAAACAAATCAGCCATGTGATTGTTAGAATATGAGCATTTTAAGATTTTTACATTAAACACCGCCTACTCAATAATAGGCATGACATCACCACCAAGAACAATGCGGCACAGCTACAGACCATGGGTTATCTGTGTACAGCACATGACGTGAATCCAGTTTGTCCTTTTTGAGATATATTATGTTTACAAGGTCTTTTTAGCAAAACCATATTAAGCCCCGCCTACTACACATATCAATGAAATTCAACTTTTTATACAATGAACACATACACACTAGCTAACAACAAAATTATACTAAATATGAAACAAATCAGACAAGTGATTGTAAAAATATGAGCATTTCAAGATTTTCTCATTAAGCCCTGCCTACTCATTAATGCATGACATCACCACCAAAAACAATAGGGCACATCTACAGGTCATAGGCTATCTGTGTACTTCAAATGACATGAATCCGGTGTATCATTCTTTAAATATCGTGCTTATGAGCTTGCTGTCACACACATACATACGCCAGCATGACCGTATAGTCTCCTAATGCTATTAGTATCAGAAGCAAAAACGAGATGTCATTGTTTGACTGATAGATGAGAATTATAGGCACTTCGACAGCAAAGCTTCATTTTTGTGCCAAATAACTGTACACATAAAATATCTCAAACTATCTGAATACCTTTGAGATATATCGACTAACTACAAATTTAGTGACAAACAAATCCAAATTTCTGTAAATACTATATCCTTTCCAAATATTTTGTGTATTGAAAATTCAGACAACTGTGATTGAGAGATACCTAAAGAGACCCCACAAGATGGTCTTCTTCTTCATGGCCAGGTAAAAGAGGGCAGAATCCATCGGGTTCTTCTTTGCTTGAAACTGGGACTTTGCAACCTAAATTGGAAACAAAAATGTGCTTCCATTAGCTATACAATTATCATATCACATATTTCAAATACAACCCAAGCCTTATTCACAAGTACTTTACAATGATCAATTAAGAGGGAAAAGCAAAATGAGTAAAAACAAAATAACAAGTCCATAAAATCAAGGAGGAAAAAAATGAACTAAAGTCAGTCAAATGTGTACTTAGAACATGTTTGAAGTCATTTAAATTATTGTTGGATTGGATGGATGCAGGTAGATTGTTCCGCAGCAGCTCAGCAGAAACACTTTTCACAATATGATGATTTGATTAGTGGAATTATAAGCACAACATGATCATTTGATTGATGGAACAATCAGTGTTCAAGTTAGTTGGGATCTCAGTGTTCCAGTTACATAGATCATTGCATCTTTTCAGCATTAGAATCAGGTCATGGACCAGATTGCATATTAATAGCATGAAAGGTAAGGTATAACGTAAAGTAAATTAGTGTGTATAAAGGGTATCTTTGCAGGATAAAGTGATATCATGGAAAGCAATACCGAGGCATTTCTTGCAACAGTGAGGCATCAAAATGATGATATCATTCTTATTTATGTTGTAAAGTTCCCCCTAGATCGTCGACTTGTCCATGTATAAAGAGCTGGGTAATAGTTTTTATGTACTGTGATGGGTATACTTACTATTGGGATCTACTTATACAATTTGATTAATACTTGTTTTGACATTTCAATTTCAAGTTCTTTTTCTTGTTTTATATTTCAATTTCTTTTTGTACTTCAACTTCATGCATTTCCAGTAAAAAATCCACCCACATTTCTTTTGGTAGGCCAGCAGGTACACCTACTGGGGTAGGCCATCAGGTACACCTACTGGGTTAGGCCAGCAGGTACACATACTGGGTTAGGCCAGCAGGTACACCTACTGGGGTAGGCCAGCAGGTACACCTACTGGGGTAGGTCAGCAGGTACATCTACTGGGGTAGGCCAGCAGGTATACCCACTGGGGTAGGCCATCAGGTACACCTACTGGGGTAGGCCATCAGGTACACCTACTGGGGTAGGCCAGCAGGTACACCTACTGGGGTAGGCCAGCAGGTACACCTACTGGGGTAGGCCAGCAGGTACACATACTGGGGTAGGCCAGCAGGTACACCTACTGGGGTAGGTCAGCAGGTACATCTACTGGGGTAGGTCATCAGGTACACCTACTGGGTTAGGCCAGCAGGTACATCTACTGGGGTAGGTCAGCAGGTACACCTACTGGGTTAGGCCAGCAGGTACACCTACTGGGTTAGGTCAGCAGGTACATCTACTGGAGTAGGCCAGCAGGTACACCTACTGCGTTAGGCCAGCAGGTACACCTACTGGGGTAGGCCAGCAGGTACACCTACTGGGGTAGGCCAGCAGGTACACCTACTGGGTTAGGCCAGCAGGTACACCTACTGGGTTAGGCCAGCAGGTACACCTACTGGGGTAGGCCAGCAGGTACACCTACTGGGGTAGGCCATCAGGCTGGGCTGGGCCATCAGGTACACCTACTGGGGTAGACCAGCAGGTACACCTACTGGGGTAGGCCAGCAGGTACACCTACTGGGGTAGGCCAGCAGGTACACCTACTGGGCTAGGCCAGCAGGTACACCTACTGGGGTTCGCCAGCAGGTACACCTACTGGGGTAGGCCAGCAGGTACACCTACTGGGGTAGGCCAGCAAGTACACCTAATGGGGTAGGTCAGCAGGTACATCTACTGGAGTAGGCCAGCAGGTACACCTACTGGGGTAGGCCATCAGGTACACCTACTGGGGTAGGTCAGCAGGTACATCTACTGGGGTAGGCCAGCAGGTACACCTACTGGGGTAGGTCAGCAGGTACATCTACTGGAGTAGGCCATCAGGTACACCTACTGGGGTAGGCCATCAGGTACACCTACTGGGGTAGGTCAGCAGGTACATCTACTGGGGTAGGCCATCAGGTACACCTACTGGGGTAGGCCATCAGGTACACCTACTGGGGTAGGCCAGCAGGTACACCTACTGGAGTAGGCCATCAGGTACACCTACTGGGGTAGGCCATCAGGTACACCTACTGGGGTAGACCAGCAGGTACACCTACTGGGGTAGGCCAGCAGGTACACCTACTGGGGTAGGCCAGCAGGTACACCTACTGGGGTAGGTCAGCAGGTACATCTACTGGAGTAGGCCAGCAGGTACACCTACTGGGTTAGGCCAGCAGGTACACCTACTGGGGTAGGCCAGCAGGTACACCTGGGTTAGGCCAGCACTGGGGTAGGCCAGGCAGGTACACCTACTGGGGTAGGTCAGCAGGTACATCTACTGGAGTAGGCCAGCAGGTACACCTACTGGGGTAGGCCATCAGGTACACCTACTGGGGTAGGTCAGCAGGTACATCTACTGGGGTAGGCCAGCAGGTACACCTACTGGGGTAGGCCAGCAGGTACACCTACTGGGGTAGGCCAGCAGGTACACCTACTGGGGTAGGCCAGCAGGTACACCTACTGGGGTAGGCCAGCAGGTACACCTACTGGGGTAGGCCAGCAGGTACACCTACACCAGGTACACCTACTGGGGTAGGCCAGCAGGTACACCTACTGGGGTAGGTCAGCAGGTACATCTACTGGGGTCTCCTCATCCACATCGTGTTTCTTTTCCTCCATTATTTCTTTCTTTTTAGCATTGTCTGATCTTAGCGTTGGCGTTCAAGTTAAGAGAACACTTTAAAAATTTTGACGGCATATTTTGTTCTTAACCGCTGCTTCCATGTGATAAAGTCTGCTGTGCACAAAAATCTCAGAGCACGCCTGACAATGTTACAATTTCCTCTCAAAATTCTATCTCAAGTTATCTCACAACACTTATGCCTCTCTCTCAGTTACTTCTTACTGCCTGCCTGAGTTTTTCCACTCCACAACCTTCTACCATCTAATCAATAACACTTTATAAAAGTCCTTTATCAAATCCTGCTTTCAGCTAAGACAGGATGACCACCTAGTATAAAGGATTAGAGTCTTACTATTACTCTCAGCTTTCACTGTAAGGGAATTGTATAAGTAGATTTGCAGTGGTATACATACTCTCACAGTACAGAAAGGCTACTACCCAGCTTTCTATACATGGACAAGTCGACGACCTTAGGGAGAGCTTTACAACAGTGCGCCTTCAATTACCTTTCATAGAGGTCTGTCTTTTACTTGTACTAAGGCTATCATTAGAAATAATTATGCAACATCTGTTTCGGCTATATGTTGGTCTAGTGCCTGATTAACAACGTTATTTATAAAGTACAATAATCTTTGAAACTTGCCTTTTCAATGCACCTTCTGAGTGTGGTGTTATTGCGTACCCACCAACCAGCCCCCATGGCTCTCAGCTCATCCCAACATGGCTCCCCCTTGTGCATGCTGGGTAGCAGTGACAGCAACTCCTCTTCTGCCTCCGAATGAAACGCCCAAGCAAAGTGGGAGGTAGCAAGACCCTGACGTCTTAGTTGCATCTGCAAATAAAACACAAGATTATCATTTCACCTTTCATGCAAATGCAAATCCCATAATGTATACTGCTCTTTCAACCTCATTTCTGAAAAAGAAATATTTCACAACATACAGTGAAAAAGTTTACTTCATGTTTAATATTTGGGAAAACATCTAAACATTAATTTTGATATAGAAGCTGAATGATTTAACATTCATTGAAGGACAGATTACTCATTTGTAGCATTGGATTTGCAGGACAGGTGGAGTTATAACTCATTTGTAGCATTAGATGATGTCTTTACATTCTCTGCTACAGATACGTTGACAATCACGAAATACCCACATGGATCACAAATGAATTACTCCATATCTATAGAGTTAATTATTACCCCTTTAAGTAACAAAGGGAAACAAAAAAGGGCTTAGGACCATTACACATAACAATCTAAAGTTAAGCATCTGCAAAACAAACATATTCAAAAAGAGTCATTGTAAGAACATCTCCGCCTTTGTCAGGAAAGTGCATTGACTACTCATGTCAGAACCTATTGATTTCAAAACTGGGATTTGGCTAAGGCAGAGCTATCCCACACATATCTCTCATCTTCAACAATTCACACCAATCTTCTCCGAGAAGGAGCTGATCAGGATGGTAATCTGCATGATGCACTTCTATATCACATACTATCTCTTTCTGCCATAACTACTCACAAAGAAGTTACTATAGACATTACCTGCTGCGGAATAGGTGATGACTTGATGAGTCCCATGTAAAACTTCATTGCTAGAAGGAACCTCAGCCCACAGTCATCCAACGTCTCACCTATGATGGGCGAAAAAGATATATCATGGCCATCATATGATATATAACATATATCATGGCCATCATATGCCATATAACATATATCATGGCCATCATGTGCCATATAATATATATCATGGCCATCATATGCCATATAACATATATCATGGCCATCATATGCCATATAACATCAGCAGACTTTCTAACAACTTTGCCACTTTCTCAGCCAAAGCAAAAGCTAGTAGTTCTCCAATACATCCAACAGGTTTCTTTTCCAACTGCTACACCCTGAACCTGATTCATTTCTCTGTATATTCCCCTATAATGCCAACTGCTACACCCTGAACCGGATTCATTCCTCTGTATATTCCCCTATGATGCAGGTATAGCTTAAGATCAGGAACCTATAATTAAACTAGAAATCTAAGAAAGCCAAAAATTGACCATCACATTATTTCACATCTGTTTTTCCATGTTCCAATATTGTGATAAAGCAATGTAATACTTAGGCAAGTTTTTGTTCAATCTGCAGCTATACTGCAGCTCATGTTTAAAACTGAAGTTCTGTAAACCCTAGTGGCTATTCTGAATATATGTTTCAAAACATCACTAAGTAAAATCTACTTGAGTACTTTGCAAGTAAATTGACCCTATATAAATGAGCATCAAAGTATTAAACATACTATAAAAACTTGCATTAAAACATAATGATCATCATTTTGATGGTACTTTGGACCTTACTTTTTGGGCTTAGATATATCAACCGGTCCTAAGGCTTTAAATCCATCATGGACAATTTGGGAACATACAAAACAACAAACAAAACATAGAATCTAGGATAGTACAGATGTATTCACACCACTTCATGATGCAATTGCATATCAATTTGATGTTTTTTTTCTTTCAATTTTCTTATGTAATGTGATATATATTTTGGTATATTTCAAAGGCCAACGTCCATGTACAGGGTTGAAAGCCATGTTCATTACAGTATGACTGCTTACCAAAGATCAACTACTAAAATCTTGTGTTCAAAATGCAAGTCATTTGCTTCTACAGTAATTTGGTAAACACATACCTATTGTCATGTACATTTTTTAAAATTTAAAAAACCTTATCTTTTTGAAGATTGGTTTTTACCTTCTCAGTAAGTGCTAGTTATTTAAGATTAAACACTTACCGGCATGGTTCAGGTTGTCCACATCTGCATACCCAGCTCCACCACGCCCAATGGCTTTCACAGCTGTTCCTTTCCCTTGCCCTGTAATCTCAGTCTTTGTCGTTGCCAGAGTATCGGCCAAAGCAAGCAAGTGCATCTGATCTTGTCCTGATAACCCTGGCAAGTGCATTCTTGTCAGATAGTTTGCCAGTAGTTTGGCCTGGCCTGGTCCAAAGTAAGTCGGATTGTTCATTTTCCGTCTGATGGTGGCATTGCTTTGACTGGTCAGAGCTTCATGACTAAACATGACTGGAGAAGGACTGGGGGAATCAAACGAGGTTGCAAAGAGACGTGAATAGTCTTGGTCATTGGTCTTTTCTGACTCTTCGTAGTAGCCTGATATGCTGCTCGTGCGGCTTCTGATTGGTTCCTCCATTAATAAATCAGATGTTTTGTCTGCAGCTAGCAGTGCATACAGAGGAAGAGGTGGGACAGACATGAGTTCAATATACTCAAAATTTCCACTTGCTTTTGGCTTCGTTTCCACTGGACTCGTTGAGAGGGAAAGGGATCTAGAAAAAGATCGCAAATCCTCATCTTCGATATCAAATCCGTCTTCTTCTCCTGTATCTCCCTGAGAAATGGCTCTCTGAACGGCTTCATCACCTGCAATGCAACGAACAAGATGGGATAGTATTGCATTCACGCGATTGACTTTTCCACAATTCATCAGTCCCATCAGTGTGGTAGGATGATATTGTGGCAAGACAGGACACTTCTCATACGACAACTCGAAGAGACCTTTATCCACTTCATCCTCCATTGAGGCAGGTCGAACATCGCTTTCTTCTTTGGCTTTCTCTCGCTGTAGCATCGTCATATCATTGTATGACTGTTCTCTGTCCGATCTGGTCATTGGTAAGACTTGAAGATTCACCGACAAACTTGATTCATTTCTTGGAATGCTGGCTTTGTTTTCCGTGGGTGCCTCCTTTTTACTTTTCTTTCTGAGGGCAACCACACTTTTATCCATGTCTTCACCTTTCCATTGAGAATAAACATGCATTTCATTTTGAAGTCCTATGACTAGAATCCCTCCTCTAACCCATGACAACATTTTGGTATATGGAACAAGTCCATCAACAGTACTTAATTTAACAGTAACTATAGGCAGCCATCTTGGCTTCAAATTCTGTATAGTAAGCCCCACAACTTGTGTCCTCACTGGTTTAATACCCTTTTGAGCTCCTCCAACCCAGAAGTCTTCATCCTCACCTAGAGAAGGGGTAAATACAGTAACCTTTGACCCCAATCCGACTGTGAGTAAATGTGATCCATCCTCTTTAGATACCCAAGCAAGCTGCACTGGTATTGTTTTGTTAAATATCTTTGGCGTTTGCCCATTAGACAACGATTCTGCACTTGATAATTCTGGATTTTGATGGGACACAAGTGGTAGATTCAGAAAATCTTCTATCTTTGAACTCCTCTTTAATACCTTATATCCAAGTTGACCCGATGACAAACCATTCTCAGGACTTATGTCCATCCTATTCAAGTTTAACCGTCCCAGGTTTATGGTGTCCTCCACAATCCACTCCGAGCCACCCGTTGATTCACACTCATGAATTGACACTTCGATTGGAATCCGATCATCTAAAGGTGAGTGCAATGAATCGGTTCGGTAAGCACATGCAATTCTTCCGTTGTAAGCACAGCTGATGGCTATAGGTTGTCCTGGAACTGGCAAAGAGCTTCCTGTCTCTTCTCTTACCATTAGTTTCCACTCCTCCCACACGTAAGAGGCAGCTGCAAGCTCATCCTCAATACCTAATGACTCCATCTCCTCAGATTCTGTTGAAACTGATTCCATCTCGAAATCTGCACTACCTTCCTCTCCTTCTTCTCTCAGTCGACATGTCCAGAAGCGTAGTTTTCCATCTGAGCATGCTGTACTGAGCAAATATGGAGCTGCACAAGCAGGATAGATGCACGATGAGCTTAAATGGCCAGCAGCTGGTGTGGCACTGACAACTTCAACTCCTTTTGGCAGAGGCAGCCGCTGGGAGCACACTTTCTTGGAGAATGTACACAGCTGGGTGGATACTTGTGAGACAGAGTTTGAGGCATCCAAAGAAGTTGAATTCTCTGCGTCTGAAGAGTCAGGAGAAGAGTCTTGCAAGTTATCAATGGACGCATCCTCCTCATCACTGCTGTTAGCAACATCTTGATGCACTGAGCAAAAACAAACATATTTATACAATTATACAATCTACTTTTTCAACTGCACTTTAAAATGCAATGATATGAAACCAGTGAACAACCTGAGGACCTTGTTGGGTGCAAATTACTTCCCCCCTCCCTACGACAAAAGACATACCACACATTTCTGTGAAGAACACTGATGAGAGTGACACAAACATAACAAACTAGAGTCTTAGCACTCTCTTAGAGTGCATACCTCTGCCTGCTTGGTAATTCCAACATGCCTAATACATATTGTTAAGTTTACCCCCAATCCTCAATAGTCCTAGACCCACCAACTTTTATCCCTCAATAATCTCTCCTTCACTTTGAATCAGTATTGCCCATTTGCATAGGTCTTATCACTGTTTTCATTTTTATTAAGGCTAAGCATTCATTGTCTGAGTTCCATTCAGGTAAGATTTACATTCCATCATTTTTCTCTTATGGCAGAAACCAATTGTTTTGATTTTCTTTGATACCAGAAACCACTACATTTGATTTCCTTTGAGTCCAGAAAAATGATTATTTGCTTTCCCTTTCAGGGCATAAATACATTGTTCAGCACATTCCATTGAAAAGTTTAAAGTAAATCTTGACAGATCTAGCCCTAAAATAACCCATCACTCCATTTTTTCCCTTCCCATGTTCCAATGTCCTAAATTGTAATCATTTCTTTCATAATCAGTAACAAAATGCACACATCAAATTTAATCAATATCGAATCACCAGTTCTTGAGATATCTTGATGACAGACAGTTCACTCTAAAACATCCCCACCCCTACATTTCTGCCCTTCACCACTTTTAATATGTCTTAAAATTCAATCACTTCTTCCTTATGCAATAACAAAACCACACAGCAAATTTAATCAAAATCCAATCATGTTCTTGAGATATGTTTGATGACAAACAGACAAACAAACAATAAACACACAAACCCAGGCAAAAACATAACCTATGTCCAACTTTGTTGGCAGAGGTAAACATAACCTATGTCCAACTATACTGGCAGAGGTAAACATAACCTACATCCAACTTCACTAGCAAATGTTAACATAACCTATGTCCAACTTTGTTGGCAGAGCTAAACTTAACCTATGTCCAACTTCACTGGTAGATGTAAACATAACCTGTCCAACTTCGTTGGTGGAGCTAAACATAACCTATGTCCAACTTCGCTGGAGAAGGTAAAAATAGCCTATGTCCAACTTTGTTGGCAGATGTAAACATAAGTTACATCCAACTTCGTTGGCGGAGGTAAACATAGCCTATGTCCAACTTTGTTGGCGGAGGTAAACATAACCTATGTCCAACTTTGTTAGCAGAGGTAAACATAACCTATTTACGACTTCGCTGACAGAGGTAAACATAATCTATGTCCCACTTCGTTGGCGGAAGTAAACATAACCTATGTCCAAGTTTGTTGGCGGAGGTAACCATAACTCATGTCCAACTTTGCTGGCGGAGGTAAATATAACCTATGTCCAACTTCGTTGGCGGAGGTAAACATAACTTATGTACAACTTTGTTGGCAGAGGCAAACATAACCTATGTACAACTTTGTTGGCAGAGGTAAACATAACCTATGTCCCACTTCGTTGGCAGAGGTAAACATAACCTATGTCCAACTTTGTTAGCGGAGGTAAACATAACCTATGTACAACTTTGTTGGCGGAGGTTAGCATAACATATGTCCAACTTCGTTGGCGGAGGTAAACATAACATATGTCCAACTTTGTTGGCGGAGGTAAACATAACCTATGTCCAACTTCGCTGACGGAGGTAAACATAACCTATGTCCAACTTCGCTGTCAGAGGTAAACATAACCTATGTCCAACTTATGTCCAACTTTGTTGATGGAGGTAAACTTAACTACAACCAACTTTGTTGGCGGAGGTAAACATAACCTATGTACAACTTTGTTGGCAGAAGTAAACATAAGCTACGTCCAACTTCGCTGGCGGTGGTAAACATAACCTATGTACAACTTAGTTGGCGGAGGTAAACATAAGCTATGTACAACTTAGTTGACAGAGGTAAACATAACCTATGTCCAACTTTGTTGGCGGAGGTAAACATAACCTACGTCCAACTTTGTTGATGGAGGTATATATAACCTACATCCAACTTTGTTGGCGGAGGTAAACATAACCCATGTCCAACTTCGCTGGCGGAGGTAAACATAACCTATGTCCAACTTTGTTAATGAAGGTGAACATAACCTACGTCCAGCTTTGTTGGCGGAGGTAAACATAACCCATGTCCAACTTCCCTGGCGGAGGTAAATATGACCTATGTCCAACTTTGTTGGCGGAGGTAAATATGACCTATGTACAACTTTGTTGGCAGAAGTAAACATAACTTATGTCCAACTTTGTTGGCGGAGGTAAACATAACCTATGTACAACTTTGTTGGCAGAGGTAAACATAACCTATGTACAACTTCGTTGGCGGAGGTAAACATAACATATGTCCAATTTCGTTGGAAGTAAACATAACCTATGTACAACTTCGCTAGAGGAGATAAATATGACCTAGGTACAAATTTGTTGGCAGAGGTAAACATAACCTATGTCCAACCGTTGGAGGTAAACAAAACCTATGTACAACTTTGTTGGCAGAGGTAAACATAACCCATGTACAACTTCGTTGGCGGAGGTAAACATAACATATGTCCAACTTTGTTGGCGGAAGTAAACATAACCTATGTCCAACTTTGTTGGCGGAGGTAAACATAACCTATGTACAACTTTGTTGGCAGAGGTAAACATAACCCATGTACAACTTCGTTGGCGGAGGTAAACATAACATATGTCCAACTTTGTTGGCGGAAGTAAACATAACCTATGTCCAACTTTGTTGGCGGAGGTACATAACCCATGTCCAACTTCGCTGGCAGAGGTAAACATAACCTATGTACAACCGTTGGCGGAGGTAAACATAACATATGTCCAACTTTGTTGGCGGAAGTAAACATAACCTATGTACAATTTTGTTGGCAGAGGTAAACATAACATATGTCCAACTTTTTTGGCGGAAGTAAACATAACCTATGTCCAACTTTGTTGGCGGAGGTAAACATAACCTGTCCAACTTCGCTGGCGGAGGTAAACAAAACCTATGTCCAACTTTGTTGGTGGAGGTAAACATAATCTATGTCCAACTTCGCTGGCGGAGGTAAACATAATCTATGTCCAGCTTCGCTGGCGGAGGTAAACATAACCTATGTCCAACTTCGTTGGCGGAGGTAAACATAACTTATGTACAACTTTGTTGGCAGAGGTAAACATAACCCATGTACAACTTCGTTGGCGGAGGTAAACATAACATATGTCCAACTTCGTTGGCGGAAGTAAACATAACCTATGTACAACTTCGCTAGAGGAGATAAATATGACCTAGGTACAAATTTGTTGGCAGAGGTAAACATAACCTATGTCCAACTTCGTTGGCGGAGGTAAACAAAACCTATGTACAACTTTGTTGGCAGAGGTAAACATAACCTATGTACAACTTCGTTGGCGGAGGTAAACATAACATATGTCCAACTTTGTTGGCGGAAGTAAACATAACCTATGTCCAACTTTGTTGGCGGAGGTAAACATAACCTATGTACAACTTTGTTGGCAGAGGTAAACATAACCCATGTACAACTTCGTTGGCGGAGGTAAACATAACATATGTCCAACTTTGTTGGCGGAAGTAAACATAACCTATGTCCAACTTTGTTGGCGGAGGTACATAACCCATGTCCAACTTCGCTGGCAGAGGTAAACATAACCTATGTACAAGTTCGTTGGCGGAGGTAAACATAACATATGTCCAACTTTGTTGGCGGAAGTAAACATAACCTATGTACAATTTTGTTGGCAGAGGTAAACATAACATATGTCCAACTTTTTTGGCGGAAGTAAACATAACCTATGTCCAACTTTGTTGGCGGAGGTAAACATAACCTGTCCAACTTCGCTGGCGGAGGTAAACAAAACCTATGTCCAACTTTGTTGGAGGTAAACATAATCTATGTCCAACTTCGCTGGCGGAGGTAAACATAATCTATGTCCAGCTTCGCTGGCGGAGGTAAACATAACCTATGTCCAACTTCGTTGGCGGAGGTAAACATAACTTATGTACAACTTTGTTGGCAGAGGCAAACATAACCTATGTACAACTTTGTTGGCAGAAGTAAACATAACTTATGTCCAACTTTGTTGGCGGAGGTAAACATAACCTATGTACAACTTTGTTGGCAGAGGTAAACATAATCTATGTACAACTTCGTTGGCGGAAGTAAACATAACCTATGTCCAACTTTGTTGGCGGAGGTAAACATAACCTATGTACAACTTTGTTGGCAGAGGTAAACATAACCCATGTACAACTTCGTTGGCGGAGGTAAACATAACATATGTCCAACTTTGTTGGCGGAAGTAAACATAACCTATGTCCAACTTTGTTGGCGGAGGTACATAACCCATGTCCAACTTCGCTGGCAGAGGTAAACATAACCTATGTACAACTTCGTTGGCGGAGGTAAACATAACATATGTCCAACTTTGTTGGCGGAAGTAAACATAACCTATGTACAATTTTGTTGGCAGAGGTAAACATAACATATGTCCAACTTTTTTGGCGGAAGTAAACATAACCTATGTCCAACTTTGTTGGCGGAGGTAAACATAACCTGTCCAACTTCGCTGGCGGAGGTAAACAAAACCTATGTCCAACTTTGTTGGTGGAGGTAAACATAATCTATGTCCAACTTCGCTGGCGGAGGTAAACATAATCTATGTCCAGCGCTGGCATGGAGGTAAACATAACCTATGTCCAACTTACATGGAGGTAAACATAACTTATGTACAACTTTGTTGGCAGAGGCAAACATAACCTATGTACAACTTTGTTGGCAGAAGTAAACATAACTTATGTCCAACTTTGTTGGCGGAGGTAAACATAACCTATGTACAACTTTGTTGGCAGAGGTAAACATAACCTATGTACAACTTCGTTGGCGGAGGTAAACATAACATATGTCCAACTTCGTTGGCGGAAGTAAACATAACCTATGTACAACTTCGCTAGAAGAGATAAATATGACCTAGGTACAACTTTGTTGGCAGAGGTAAACATAACCTATGTCCAACTTTGTTGGCGGAGGTAAACAAAACCTATGTACAACTTTGTTGGCAGAGGTAAACATAACCTATGTACAACTTCGTTGGCGGAGGTAAACATAACATATGTCCAACTTTGTTGGCGGAAGTAAACATAACCTATGTCCAACTTTGTTGGCAGAGGTAAACATAACCTATGTCCCACTTCGTTGGCAGAGGTAAACATAACCTATGTCCAACTTTGTTAGCGGAGGTAAACATAACCTATGTACAACTTTGTTGGCGGAGGTTAGCATAACATATGTCCAACTTCGTTGGCGGAGGTAAACATAACCTATGTCCAACTTTGTTGGCGGAGGTAAACATAACCTATGTCCAACTTCGCTGGCGGAGGTAAACATAACCTATGTCCAACTTCGCTGTCAGAGGTAAACATAACCTATGTCCAACTTATGTCCAACTTTGTTGATGGAGGTAAACTTAACTACAACCAACTTTGTTGGCGGAGGTAAACATAACCTATGTACAACTTTGTTGGCAGAAGTAAACATAAGCTACGTCCAACTTCGCTGGCGGAGGTAAACATAAGCTATGTACAACTTAGTTGACAGAGGTAAACATAACCTATGTCCAACTTTGTTGGCGGAGGTAAACATAACCTACGTCCAACTTTGTTGATGGAGGTATATATAACCTACATCCAACTTTGTTGGCGGAGGTAAACATAACCCATGTCCAACTTTGCTGGCGGAGGTAAACATAACCTATGTCCAACTTTGTTAATGAAGGTGAACATAACCTACCTCCAGCTTTGTTGGCGGAGGTAAACATAACCCATGTCCAACTTCCCTGGCGGAGGTAAATATGACCTATGTCCAACTTTGTTGGCGGAGGTAAATATGACCTATGTACAACTTTGTTGGCGGAAGTAAACATAACTTATGTCCAACTTTGTTGGCGGAGGTAAACATAACCTATGTACAACTTTGTTGGCAGAGGTAAACATAACCTATGTACAACTTCGTTGGCGGAGGTAAACATAACATATGTCCAACTTTGTTGGCGGAAGTAAACATAACCTATGTACAACTTCGCTAGAGGAGATAAATATGACCTAGGTACAAATTTGTTGGCAGAGGTAAACATAACCTATGTCCAACTTCGTTGGCGGAGGTAAACAAAACCTATGTACAACTTTGTTGGCAGAGGTAAACATAACCTATGTACAACTTCTTTGGAGGTAAACATAACATATGTCCAACTTTGTTGGCGAAGTAAACATAACCTATGTCCAACTTTGTTGGCGGAGGTAAACATAACCCATGTACAACTTTGTTGGCAGAGGTAAACATAACCCATGTACAACCGTTTGGCGGAGGTAAACATAACATATGTCCAACTTTGTTGGCGGAAGTAAACATAACCTATGTCCAACTTTGTTGGCGGAGGTACATAACCCATGTCCAACTTCGCTGGCAGAGGTAAACATAACCTATGTACAACCGTTGGCGGAGGTAAACATAACATATGTCCAACTTTGTTGGCGGAAGTAAACATAACCTATGTACAATTTTGTTGGCAGAGGTAAACATAACATATGTCCAACTTTTTTGGCAGAAGTAAACATAACCTATGTCCAACTTTGTTGGCGGAGGTAAACATAACCTATGTCCAACTTCGCTGGCAGAGGTAAACAAAACCTATGTCCAACTTTGTTGGTGGAGGTAAACATAATCTATGTCCAACTTCGTTTGGCGGAGGTAAACATAATCTATGTCCAACTTCGCTGGCGGAGGTAAACATAACCTATGTACAACTTCGTTGGCGGAGGTAAAAACAATAAACTATACAAATTTCATTATTTTTGTATAAAGAGGGAGATACCGAAGAGAATGTGAGGAGAATCTCCTTGGCACAAGCCAAGATGTAACGAGAAAACCACATTTAAACAACTTGGTCAAATATGTGATTCAAACATATATAACAAAAGAACCAAGCTTAGAGACCAATGTTATATCAGTGTTCCTTTACGGTTCAGAAACATGGTTTACCAAATCCGAGAGAAAACAAATTGGGAGATAATTCACAGGAACTTTCTGAGGAAAACTATGAAAAGTAGAACAGTAAATACTGTCATGGTTCGCATGGCCATGCAGATTGACACCCATAATCTATGACACGGCCAATTTTAAAAATGGTATCTCACATTAAGTCCCATATGGCATCCCATGTCCAACATGGCATTCCATCCCATGTCCCACATGGCATCCCACCCCATGTCCCACATGACATCCCGTCCCATGTCCCACATGGCATTCCACCATATCTCCCACCCCATGTCCCACATGACATCCCATGTCCCACATGGCATTCCATCATGTCCCACAGGGCATCCCATCCTAAGACCCACATGGCATTCCACCCTATGTCCCACATGGATCACATTCCATGTCCCAAATGACATCCCACCTCATGCCCCACATGATATCCCATGTCCCACATGGCATTCCAACATATCTACCACATGGCATTCTATTACATCTCCCACATGGCATTCCACCATACAGTCTCACATGGCATATTCCACTATATGTCCCACTTGGCATATTCCACCATATGTCCCTCATGGTCCCCATCCATGTCCCACATGACATCCCTTCCTATGTCCATATGCAATCACATCCTGTCACACTCCCTGACTAAGCATACTAAATAAATAAAAAGTCTGGTCAGGTCATAAATTGTAGCAACTTTATGCAAATGAGAACAATAATAAAGGTGAAGTTTAATAATCATGCCCGTTTGTTTGTCTGATGAGGTCTTAACGGCACCACGACAACGAAGGTCAAATTGTGCCTGAGAGGTCAGATCATTTCAGAGGTAGTAAGGAAAGAGACCAGGGGGAGAATGAGAGAAATTCAAGAACAAAAGCCAGAAAGCTGTGATCGGAGAGAGGAGGTGCATGGGTAAAACAAAAACAAAGTAGAGAGGGGTTGGAAGAGGAGAATTAAATATGGTTGTAGAGGATGCATGCTGAAGGGGGGATTATCTTATCTGGAGGATTTTTCTGGAAGAACTCAGCAATTGAGTTGTGGGGAGCGAGGAAGCTCTGGGAAGGTTGTACAGGGGGCAAGCAAGGAGAACGTGTTGGATTGTGAGGATGCAGTGGCAATTATTACAGAGGGGTTGGGGGAACCAATAAGGAGGTGGGAGTGAGTGAGGTGGGTGTGACCAATTCTAAGGCGGGTAATTAGCGTTGTCGATCACGAGAAAGGTTGTTGATGGTGGATTTGTTCGGGATTGTGGGCTGAATAACATGGAGTTTGTTATCAATTTGGAAGTTCCATAAGGTTTGCCAGCAGTCACGAACAAGAGAAGCAATAAGTGTTTGATGTCAGAGAGGGTTTTGGGAAAAGGGAAGGGAGGAGGTTAAGGGCAAGCTTAGCGGCTGTATTAGCCCTGTCATTGCCAGGGATGCCAACATGGCTGGGTATCCAGAAGAAAAGAACACTTTTTCTTGCAGAGGGTGGGAGAAAAGAGTTTTGGAGGAGGAGGTGGCATGTGAGGTTATCTCATTTAAGATTGAGTAATGAAGTAAGAACAGCCTTTGAGTCAGAGAAAATGGCAAAGTGACTAAGAGGAGAGTACTCAATAAAGTTGAGGGCGAGGAGAATGGCCTAGCCTCGGCTGAAAAGATGGATGAGTAGTCAGGAAGTCTGCTACTGAGGGTGATGTCTTGGATGATGGCAGCAGCAGCTGTCTTGTTGCCTTCCTTGGAGCCATCAGTATAGATGGAGGTGTAATTTGAGAGTTGGTCTTTGATTTGGTTGTGGAGATTGATGAAGAGGTTAGGGTGAGTTTGAGTTTTGTTATAAGTGGAGAGGTCTAGGTGGACAGAAGAAGGGGGGTGGCCCAAGGAGGAAAAGTGGGCCAGGAGTAGGTGCCGAGAGTGGCGGGGTTGATGCCAAGTTGAAAGAGGTCTGATTTAATGCGTAAGCTGAAGGGAGGCAATAGGGTTTTAGTCCTATCAAAGAGGGAGGAGAAATTGGGGTACCTAATGAGGTTGTAAACAGGGTTCTGGGTGTTGGTGAGGACCCTAAAAGCATAGGAGAGGCTAAGCTTTTTACATCTAAGTAGAAAGGGGGGTTCGTTGGCTTTAACATGAAGGCTAGTGATTGGGGAGGTCCTGTAGGCTCCTAGACAAAGCCTAAGGGCTTCATTTTGGATGGTGTTAATGTGGTTGAGGTATGAGTTGTGAGCGACACAGTAAACAATATTGCCATAGTCAAGCTTGGCACGAATGGTGAGACTGAAAATTTTGAGGAGAGCATAGCGGTTCGCTCCCCAAGTAGTGTTGGAGAGCAGTCGGAGGAGGTTGAGGGAGCTATTGCATTTTAGTTTCAGGTTGGTGATGTGTGGCTTGTAGGTGAGCTTGAGGTCTAGAGTTAGACCAAGGAACTTTGTGTTTTCAACTTTAGGGATGCGATTCCCATTGAGCACAAAGTTCGGGTTGGGGTGGAGGTTCTTGAAATGACAAAAGTGCATGCAGACTGTCTTGTCTTTGGAGAATTTAAAACCGTTATTGTTGCTCCAGACTTGCAGCTGATTGAGGCTGGTTTGGAGCCTATTTTCAACAATAGGAAAGCTAGGGGAGGAGTAGAAGATGGTGAAGTCATCCACGTAGAGGGTGCGTTTGATGCTGGGGCCAAGGTTATTCTTGATGTCATTAATGCTCAGGTTGAAGAGAGTGGGGGAGAGGATGCTGCCTTGGGAGACGCCCTCTTCTTGGGGGTACGGGTTGGAGAGGGTGTGGCCAATACGAACTTGGGACAGCCTGGGTGAGAGGAAGTTTTGAATAAAGATGGGGAGGTGGCCTCTGAGGCCAATGGTGTGAAGTTTTCGGGTAATGCCTATTTCCAAGTAGTGTCGAAAGCTTTCGAGGAGGTCAAAAAATATGGCAATGAGGTGTTCCTTTTTGCAAAGGATTCCCGGATAGCGGTGTCGGCGTAATTAACTGGTCAAAGGGTATTGCGGACGTTTTGGAAGCCGCTTTGGTGAGAGAGGATTCTGTTGGTCTCGAGGAACCAGTTTAGTCTCTGATTAATGATCTTTTCCATAATTTTACAGAGACAGCAAGTAAGGGCGATGGGTCGGTAGCTGGTGGGGTCGGTACCATCCTTCCCCGGTTTAAGGACGGGGATGACAATAGCTGTCCTCCAGAAAGGGGGAAAGGAGTGTGAGGACCAAATGTACTTAAAGATGGTGAGTAGGGTAGTGGTGGCCTTGATGGGGAGGTGTTTCAGAAACTGATAGGGGATGTTATCTGGGCCCTTGGAGGTGCAGCCAGCGTCGTTGATGGCTTGGTTTAATTCAGAAAGGGTGAGAGGGGTGTTGTAGCTTTTGGAGTTGTCAGAGGAAAACGTGATCCTCCGGGCTTCATCGCAAGCTTTTTTGATTTTGAAAGCATTGGAGTAGTTGGTCGAGGACGAGATGTTGCTGAAAGAGGCGGCGAGGTGGTCGACGATGTCCTTTTTTGCGGTGAGAAGGTCTCTATTCCAAGAGAGATGGGAGATGGAAGATTTGCTTACTCTGCCGTGGAAGCTGTTAGCCATTCTCCAAATCTTCTTAGTGGGGGTGTTGGTGGTGAGAGAAGAAATAAAGTTGTTCCAAGTGTTGGTTTTACTGTCCTTGATAGTGCGTCTATTATCATGCCTGATACAACTGTTGGTGACCAAATATTTTGAAGAATTTTAAGGATTTTAAATCTCATGGCTACAAGAGAGACTTGAGGATCTCTGAAGAATATTGGAAAATAATATTATTTTATAGTTATCTCCTAGGAAAATATCAAATGTTTTGTAGGCTTTTAAAAAAAACTAGTCTTCAATCCTGTCTTAAGTATCTCTAAAAAACTTCAACATTTTATAAGGAAATTCTAACCTTCCATCAGGATATTTAAAGAAACTTCAACTTTTTCTGAGAAACTCTGAAGACAGTTTAACATTTTCTGAGGAAATTCTCAAAAAACGTTACTATTTCAAGGAAATTTCAGGACAAATCTATGGACGGCCGGACAGCCGGACGGACGGACGGATGTAATTGCCATTACATAGGTTCGCATTATGCTTCGCATGCGAACCAATAAGATAATCAATGTAGACCATTTTCTAATTGTTAATTGCGCCATGAACATTCTTCGACTGGTATGTGCACAATCTAAGTCTTATTATTATTATGATTGTTATCAGTAATGATGAATTATATGGATTTACAATGAAGTTTTGTTGAAGAAATTCAAAATAGAGCCATTGTTAGGAAATATTATTTAAGGTTGTTCATGGAAGGACATGTTGAGACAATTTGAAGGATATTTAAGGTTGGGTAGTAGGTAGAAATGGGACAGAAAGGTATGGCCATTCACATCAATCAATAAATGAGAAGACAGATTAAAACATATATGTAATTGTTATATTTTTTTCTTGGAAGTTGGACTGTGATCCAATAACATATTTTTTAAATCAGCCTCTCCCTTTTAAAAAGTTATGGTGGGTGATTGGAAATCAATATATATATATACACAACAATTAGGATATCAATATAAACACATATAAAAATAAGAATACATTTGAAGAGGAAGCCACTCACCTGTTGACTTTGTGACCTTAGTCTTGAGGCGGATGTACCACATGTGCATGATGGACTGACCTTTGACCTGTCTGTCAATGACAACCAGGTAAAAACACTCATCAAACGAGCCACCTTGGAAACTTGGCATGGAGCAGCTGTGAGATGATGAAGCGGAGGGTGACTTTGCATCCAATGAAGGAGTTGTGATAAACTCTTGGTGGAAGATGTGCATCAATTGCACATTTTGCCAGTTCTGTGCAACAAAAATAAAAAAAAAGATGTAATATTCAAGAGATCCAGCTAACAGATCCAAAACAGCATCAGAATTGAAATTTGTCAACTTTGGTATCAAAATCTACATGAGCAAAAACGAGCCTGCAAAGCATCAGCCTCTAAATAGGACGTAACACAGTACGCCCTAACCCCATCCCGTCCTCATGAGATGCCACAATCCTTACAATTTTTTTAACCATGGTAGATTAGTTTTATCATTTCCATTTCCAGGCTTTTCAAACCACCTGGGAAAATGTTACAATGTCCAATAAACACTCACTGCCTTAATACATAAGATTTCTCAATTGATGTTAAATGTCAATAATCCCTCTTCTCTTCTCACACACAACAGGACTTACCTGTTTGGCACTACAAAGCTTATCTAACTCAATGATACAGCCAGGTCGTGAAGTGGATTGTAAGCTGATGATCCGTGCAGCATCGCTATGGAGAAAGCTTCCCTCCTCTTCAGAGAGTGCAGCAGATAGGTACGTTGTAATGGGCGAGCTGCTGCTCAGGTAACCCTGAGGATGTAAAAAAAAAAAATTCAACACAAAAAGCAAACACTCTTATTGTTTGTTTGTTTGTTTGATGAGGGCTTAACGGCACCAATACTCTAAACAGGAGTCCACAGTTGCTTAACATTGACAAGGTATTATCTGGATTGTTTTTAAAGAACCATGAATTGAGCAAAACTTACCATCAAAATTGGGTAAAAAACTACCATTTAATAGATTGTACAATTTGCAGAACTGCAAAACTTACGCACATACATTGTTCTTTAATCCTGTGTAACAAATGTTTAAAAGAGAGCACCTTCTTCAGAGAGAATTTTGTTCCCTAACCATCGATCACTAACAGAATATCTCAATCTGAACAAACATCTTGTAGTTATAAAGTGTGTACCTATATGTTACGCGTCATGGATAAGAGCATAATTACTGTATGTTCTACAGGAAAGAATCAACTTTGGGTTTGGTTCATATTAATCCAAATACTTCTCAAATCTTAACTTGTATCGGTGACCTACCTGACCATTCTCCAGGGGAAAACATAGACATTTCATTCCTTTGAATCATAACCTATATTTGGACATTAACTCATTAACACATTAACTCATTTTTCTCTGAATAGTTATGAAAACTTGTTTTGATTTTTCTGAACCATGATCCTAAATATTCTGACATTTCCAAATCAGTTAATATTATTTAAATCCCATCAAGCCTTAAGGCATATACAGCTGCATGGTGCTTATACCTGGTTTCCATGGTGATAAGCGGATGAGAGTACTTGACTCACCCTGGATGGGACACCAGCCCATTGCAGATTAAATCCCCAGCCAAAACCGGTACTCATTTCACAGCTAAGTGAACTGGAGGAAATGGGGTTAGTGTCTTTGCTCAAGAACACAGCACAGCACCATGGCTAAGAAGCAATCCCAACACCTTATGATTAGGTGACCAACGCCCTATTACCACTGGGCTACTAGCAATCCCAATACCTTATGATTAGGTGACCAACGCCCTATTACCACTGGGCTACTAGCAATCCCAACACCTTATGATTAGGTGACCAACGCCCTATTACCACTGGGCTACTGGCAATCCCAACACCTTTTGATTAGGTGGACCAACGCCCTATTACCACTGGGCTACTAGCAATCCCAATACCTTATGATTAGGTGACCAACGCCCTATTACCACTGGGCTACTAGCAATCCCAATACCTTATGATTAGGTGACCAACGCCCTATTACCACTGGGCTACTAGCAATCCCAATACCTTTTGATTAGGTGACCAACGCCCTATTACCACTGGGCTACTAGCAATCCCAATACCTTATGATTAGGTGACCACTGGGCTACTAGCAATCCCAATACCTTATGATTAGGTACGCCCCACTGGGCTACTAGCAATCCCAATACCTTATGATTAGGTGACCAACGCCCTATTACCACTGGGCTACTAGCAATCCCAATACCTTATGATTAGGTGACCAACGCCCTATTACCACTGGGCTACTAGCAATCCCAATACCTTATGATTAGGTGACCAACGCCCTATTACCACTGGGCTACTAGCAATCCCAATACCTTTTGATTAGGTGACCAACGCCTATTACCACTGGGCTACTTATGATTGGGTGACCACGCCCTATTACCACTGGGCTACTAGCAATCCCAATACCTTATGATTAGGTGACCAACGCCCTATTACCACTGGGCTACTAGCAATCCCAATACCTTATGATTAGGTGACCAACGCCCTATTACCACTGGGCTACTAGCAATCCCAATACCTTTGATTAGGTGACCAACGCCCTATTACCACTGGGCTACTAGCAATCCCAATACCTTATGATTAGGTGACCAACGCCCTATTACCACTGGGCTACTAGCAATCCCAATACCTTATGATTAGGTGACCAACGCCCTATTACCACTGGGCTACTAGCAATCCCAATACCTTTTGATTAGGTGACCAACGCCCTATTACCACTGGGCTACTAGCAATCCCAATACCTTATGATTAGGTGACCAACGCCCTATTACCACTGGGCTACTAGCAATCCCAATACCTTATGATTAGGTGACCAACGCCCTATTACCACTGGGCTACTAGCAATCCCAATACCTTATGATTAGGTGACCAACGCCCTATTATCCCACTGGGCTACTACCACTGGGCAATCCCAATACCTTATGATTAGGTGACCAACGCCCTATTACCACTGGGCTACTAGCAATCCCAATACCTTATGATTAGGTGCCCTATTACCACTGGGCTACTGCCCTATTACCACTGGGCTACTAGCAATCCCAATACCTTATGATTAGGTGACCAACCCTATTACCACTGGGCTACTAGCAATCCCAATACCTTTGATTAGGTGACCAACGCCCTATTACCACTGGGCTACTAGCAATCCCAATACCTTATGATTAGGTGACCAACGCCCTATTACCACTGGGCTACTAGCAATCCCAATACCTTATGATTAGGTGATTAACGCCCTATTACCACTGCTACTAGCAATCCCAATACCTTATGATTAGGTGACCAGCGCCCTATTACCACTGGGCTACTAGCAATCCCAATACCTTTGATTAGGTGACCAACGCCCTATTACCACTGGGCTACTAGCAATCCCAATACCTTAGGTGATTAGGTGACCAACCTTATGATTAGGTGCCCTATTACCACTGGGCTACTAGCAATCCCAATACCTTTTGATTAGGTGACCAACGCCCTATTACCACTGGGCTACTAGCAATCCCAATACCTTTTGATTAGGTGACCAACGCCCTATTACCACTGGGCTACTAGCAATCCCAATACCTTATGATTAGGTGACCAACGCCCTATTACCACTGGGCTACTAGCAATCCCAATACCTTTATGATTAGGTGACCAACGCCCTATTACCACTGGGCTACTAGATGATTAGGTGACCAACGCCCTATTACCACTGGGCTACTAGCAATCCCAATACCTTTTGATTAGGTGACCAACGCCCTATTACCACTGGGCTACTAGCAATCCCAATACCTTATGATTAGGTGACCAACGCCCTATTACCACTGGGCTACTAGCAATCCCAATACCTTATGATTAGGTGACCAACGCCCTATTACCACTGGGCTACTAGCAATCCCAATACCTTTTGATTAGGTGACCAACGCAGCCCTATTACCACTGGGCTACTAGCAATCCCAATACCTTATGATTAGGTGACCAACGCCCTATTACCACTGGGCTACTAGCAATCCCAACACCTTTGATTAGGTGACCAACGCCCTATTACCACTGGGCTACTAGCAATCCCAATACCTTTGATTAGGTGACCAACGCCCTGATTACCACTGGGCTACTAGCAATCCCAATACCTTATGATTAGGTGACCAACGCCCTATTACCACTGGGCTACTAGCAATCCCAATACCTTTGATTAGGTGACCAACGCCCTATTACCACTGGGCTACTAGCAATCCCAATACCTTTTGATTAGGTGACCAACGCCCTATTACCACTGGGCTACTAGCAATCCCAATACCTTATGATTAGGTGACCAACGCCCTATTACCACTGGGCTACTAGCAATCCCAATACCTTTGATTTGATTAGGTGACCAACGCCCTATTACCACTGGGCTACTAGCAATCCCAATACCTTTGATTAGGTGACGCCCTATTACCACTGGGCGCAATCCCAATACCTTATGATTAGGTGACCAACGCCCTATTACCACTGGGCTACTAGCAATCCCAATACCTTTGATTAGGTGACCAACGCCCTATTACCACTGGGCTACTAGCAATCCCAATACCTTATGATTAGGTGACCAACGCCCTATTACCACTGGGCTACTAGCAATCCCAACACCTTATGATTAGGTGACCAACGCCCTATTACCACTGGGCTACTAGCAATCCCAATACCTTTTGATTAGGTGACCAACGCCCTATTACCACTGGGCTACTAGCAATCCCAATACCTTATGATTAGGTGACCAACGCCCTATTACCACTGGGCTACTAGCAATCCCAATACCTTTGATTAGGTGACCAACGCCCTATTACCACTGGGCTACTAGCAATCCCAATACCTTTTGATTAGGTGACCAACGCCCTATTACCACTGGGCTACTAGCAATCCCAACACCTTTTGATTAGGTGACCAACGCCCTATTACCACTGGGCTACTAGCAATCCCAATACCTTATGATTAGGTGACCAACGCCCTATTACCACTGGGCTACTAGCAATCCCAACACCTTTTGATTAGGTGACCAACGCCCTATTACCACTGGGCTACTAGCAATCCCAATACCTTTGATTAGGTGACCACGCCCTATTACCACTGGGCTACTAGCAATCCCAATACCTTATGATTAGGTGACTGGGCTAACGCCCTATTACCACTGGGCTACTAGCAATCCCAATACCTTATGATTAGGTGACCAACGCCCTATTACCACTGGGCTACTAGCAATCCCAATACCTTGATTGATTAGGTGACCAACGCCCTATTACCACTGGGCTACTAGCAATCCCAATACCTTTGATTAGGTGACCAACGCCCTATTACCACTGGGCTACTAGCAATCCCAATACCTTTTGATTAGGTGACCAACGCCCTATTACCACTGGGCTACTAGCAATCCCAATACCTTTGATTAGGTGACCAACGCCCTATTACCACTGGGCTACTAGCAATCCCAATACCTTATGATTAGGTGACCAACGCCCTATTACCACTGGGCTACTAGCAATCCCAATACCTTATGATTAGGTGACCAACGCCCTATTACCACTGGGCTACTAGCAATCCCAATACCTTATGATTAGGTGACCAACGCCCTATTACCACTGGGCTACTAGCAATCCCAATACCTTATGATTAGGTGACCAACGCCCTATTACCACTGGGCTACTAGCAATCCCAATACCTTTTGATTAGGTGACCAACGCCCTATTACCACTGGGCTACTAGCAATCCCAATACCTTTGATTAGGTGACCAACGCCCTATTACCACTGGGCTACTAGCAATCCCAATACCTTTATGATTAGGTGACCAACGCCCTATTACCACTGGGCTACTAGCAATCCCAATACCTTTTGATTAGGTGACGCCCTATTACCACTGGGCTACTAGCAATCCCAATACCTTATGATTAGGTGACCAACGCCCTATTACCACTGGGCTACTAGCAATCCCAATACCTTATGATTAGGTGACCAACGCCCTATTACCACTGGGCTACTAGCAATCCCAATACCTTATGATTAGGTGACCAACGCCCTATTACCACTGGGCTACTAGCAATCCCAATACCTTATGATTAGGTGACCAACGCCCCTATTACCACTGGGCCACCTTTTGATTAGGTGACCAACGCCCTATTACCACTGGGCTACTAGCAATCCCAATACCTTTGATTAGGTGACCAACGCCCTATTACCACTGGGCTACTAGCAATCCCAATACCTTATGATTAGGTGACCAACGCCCTATTACCACTGGGCTACTAGCAATCCCAATACCTTATGATTAGGTGACCAACGCCCTATTACCACTGGGCTACTAGCAATCCCAATACCTTATGATTAGGTGACCAACGCCCTGATTACCACTGGGTGACCCAACGCCCTATTACCACTGGGCTACTAGCAATCCCAATACCTTATGATTAGGTGACCAACGCCCTATTACCACTGGGCTACTAGCAATCCCAATACCTTATGATTAGGTGACCAACGCCCTATTACCACTGGGCTACTAGCAATCCCAATACCTTTGATTAGGTTGATTACCACTGGGCTACTAGCAATCCCAATACCTTATGATTAGGTGACCAACGCCCTATTACCACTGGGCTACTAGCAATCCCAATACCTTATGATTAGGTGACCAACGCCCTATTACCACTGGGCTACTAGCAATCCCAATACCTTGATGATTAGGTGACCAACGCCCTATACCACTGGGCACTGGGCTACCTTTGATTAGCAATCCCAATACCTTCCCAATGATTAGGTGACCAACGCCCTATTACCACTGGGCTACTAGCAATCCCAATACCTTTTGATTAGGTGACCAACGCCCTATTACCACTGGGCTACTAGCAATCCCAATACCTTATGATTAGGTGACCAACGCCCTATTACCACTGGGCTACTAGCAATCCCAATACCTTATGATTAGGTGACCAACGCCCTATTACCACTGGGCTACTAGCAATCCCAATACCTTTTGATTAGGTGACCAACGCCCTATTACCACTGGGCTACTAGCAATCCCAATACCTTTGATTAGGTGACCAACGCCCTTATGATTATTACCACTGGGCTACTAGCAATCCCAATACCTTTTGATTAGGTGACCAACGCCCTATTACCACTGGGCTACTAGCAATCCCAATACCTTATGATTAGGTGACCAACGCCCTATTACCACTGGGCTACTAGCAATCCCAATACCTTATGATTAGGTGACCAACGCCCTATTACCACTGGGCTACTAGCAATCCCAATACCTTATGATTAGGTGACCAACGACCCCTATTACCACTGGGCTACTAGCAATCCCAATACCTTATGATTAGGTGACCAACGCCCTATTACCACTGGGCTACTAGCAATCCCAATACCTTATGATTAGGTGACCAACGCCCTATTACCACTGGGCTACTAGCAATCCCAATACCTTTGATTAGGTGACCAACGCCCTATTACCACTGGGCTACTAGCAATCCCAATACCTTTGATTAGGTGACCAACGCCCTATTACCACTGGGCTACTAGCAATCCCAATACCTTTGATTAGGTGCCCTATTACCACTGGGCTACTAGCAATCCCAATACCTATTACCACTGGGCTACTAGCAATCCCAATACCTTATGATTAGGTGACCAACGCCCTATTACCACTGGGCTACTAGCAATCCCAATACCTTTTGATTAGGTGACCAACGCCCTATTACCACTGGGCTACTAGCAATCCCAATACCTTTTGATTAGGTGACCAACGCCCTATTACCACTGGGCTACTAGCAATCCCAATACCTTTGATTAGGTGACCAACGCCCTATTACCACTGGGCTACTAGCAATCCCAATACCTTATGATTAGGTGACCAACGCCCTATTACCACTGGGCTACTAGCAATCCCAATACCTTATGATTAGGTGACCAACGCCCTATTACCACTGGGCTACTAGCAATCCCAATACCTTATGATTAGGTGACCAACGCCCTATTACCACTGGGCTACTAGCAATCCCAATACCTTATGATTAGGTGACCAACGCCCTATTACCACTGGGCTACTAGCAATCCCAATACCTTATGATTAGGTGACCAACGCCCTATTACCACTGGGCTACTAGCAATCCCAATACCACCTAGCAATCCCAATACCTTGCCCTATTACCACTGGGCTACTAGCAATCCCAATACCTTATGATTGACCACTTACTAGCAATCCCAATACCTTTTGATTAGGTGACCAACGCCCTATTACCACTGGGCTACTAGCAATCCCAATACCTTATGATTAGGTGACCAACGCCCTATTACCACTGGGCTACTAGCAATCCCAATACCTTATGATTAGGTGACCAACGCCCTATTACCACTGGGCTACTAGCAATCCCAATACCTTTTGATTAGGTGGGCTACTAGATCCCAATACCTTATGATTAGGTGACCCTATTACCACTGGGCTACTAGCAATCCCAATACCTTATGATTAGGTGGACCAACGCCCTATTACCACTGGGCTACTAGCAATCCCAATACCTTATGATTAGGTGGACCAACGCCCTATTACCACTGGGCTACTAGCAATCCCAATACCTTATGATTAGGTGACCAACGCCCTATTACCACTGGGCTACTGATTTTGGTGACCAACGCCCTATTACCACTGGGCTACTAGCAATCCCAATACCTTTTGATTAGGTGGACCAACGCCCTATTACCACTGGGCTACTGCACTCGATATCAAGATCGTAAAATCTATGATTATTTCAGATACTAAAATTTTCCATTTTTCGAGGCTACACATTTAAAGGGCAAAAAATATATTAAAAATTCCACCAGCAATTCCTTTACCTATTTGAACAAAGATACGCAAAAAATAACTGATTTAAATCTGAGGAAATTTGGGGAAAATGTTTTAAATCTGTAAACTCTTTTCAAGTAAATTTTGTGTAAAAATCATTATGAAAATTACTTTAACATCTTTAAATGGAACAACAGATTGAGGTAGCATAGTTGTTACATGTGGTTTAATGACACAATAAGAAATGTGTGAACACCAGCTTACCTCATACTGGTTGCTCAGAGGTGTAACTTCATTCAAAAGGGACCTGGCATCTATGACCGCCTGAAAGAGTCTCAAACTGTACCCATCTGAGGCTACGAAGCAAGCACTCGGAGAATTGGACAGAGGTGACAAACAGGTGCTTGGTAAGAGACTAGGAAGCCAGGCTACGTGTGAAAACGCCGATAGAAATGGAGAATTGATCCTTGCTAGCTCTACCACACCACCCAATTTGGACAACGGTCCCACATGAAAGACTTTCCATAGAATCAGCTCACTACAGAGCCCTGTTGGTGCACTCATGTCAGGCCAGTTCATTTCGCTATTCAGCCTGTCCATGATTTCATCTGGAATGACAATCTCATCTTTCTCCGTCAGATCCCTGGGAGCACTTTCTAGAGCTGCGTTATGTATCATGCTAAGTCTGCGATGTTCGCTCTGTGAAAACAAACTTTTTCCAAACAGGCTGATAGAGTTTGAGCGCATGCTTCCCTCTATTGCACTGCCCCTCCTGACCATGGAAGTCTTTCTCCCCACCACCGATATCCTCCGTGTCCGGCTGGTGGCGATGTCAGGATCCACATCTACTTTAGGAATGTTGTGATGGGACGAAGTGAGAAGAAGAGGAAGAATTGGATGACACGCCAGGTCATTGACCTGGAATCTATGGCCTGCACTCCTATTGATATGATTCACATTTAGTACAGTTTGAAACTTGGATCCTTCTGCAAAACTAATCTCCCACTGATTCAAAGTGCCGTTGGAATGTTTTGAGAGCATGGACACTTTTGGGGTGTACGCAAATATGTCCACACCTTCCGGAACTTGACTGAGTTTTTGAACAAAGCTATAGCTTGGTGTCATTCCGCGTAATTCCATTGGTGATTCCAAGTTTTTCCTTTTTTCCAATACTCTGTGATCAAGAGTTAAATTGCTTCGATACAAAAGAAGATTACTACAGAGGCTCGTGGCATCAAACTGAGCAAACGCTTGAGGGATACGACAAGAGAAACTAACTATTGGCTGACGGTGAACGCCAGGAATGTGTTCATCGATCCACTCCACCAACCACAGTAAGAAGGAACCATCAATTGGATGAATGCTGTACAACATATCAGGAGTGCTATGCCATTCTCGAATAAGGGATTCAAACTTCTTCTGTACACCATCGATGAGAGGGAGCTCATTCATGGCCGGCCCAGGGGTCTGCGAAACTCTTAAAGCTGAAGGTGAGGTGGTGAGGGTAGCTGGTCTTTGTATATGTCTGGGTGATTGGCTAGGGACAGTGATTATAATACCAGTTTCACCACCTGAAAATAAATCAACAACATCAAAATAAAACTATTTTTTCTTTGGGTTTTCATTTACAACTCTGCATATGATATGATCAAATATTAAAGTGTGAATATACAATGTTACATTATACTATAATGTAAAGCCCATATGCCTGAAGGGATAAAGAACAAATAAAAACAGCATACAATGGGAGTGGTGGACAATAAGGAGGAATGTGGTGGTCATCAATATCAAAAGCACTTTGTAAAGTAAAGTTATACCATAAATACAACACAATCTTAAGAATGTAAGCACTTTGTCAAGTCAAGTTATACCATAAATACAACACAATCTTAAGAATGTAAGCACTTTGTCAAGTCAAGTTATACCATAAATACAACACAATCTTAAGAATGTAAGCACTTTGTCAAGTCAAGTTATACCATAAATACAACACAATCTTAAGAATGTAAGCACTTTGTCAAGTCAAGTTATACCATAAATACAACACAATAATGTAAGCACTTTGTCAAGTCAAGTTATACCATAAATACAACACAATCTTAAGAATGTAAGCACTTTGTCAAGTTAAGTTATACCATAAATACAACACAATCTTAAGAATGTATGCACTACCACCCCAAACGGTTTCTAGTGCAACCAACAAAACCACATTCATCATGTTTAATTATGTGCTCAAGCAAGGTGTGATCTTGAAATTAAGAGAAACATAATAATCCCAGTTGAGAAAGATGAACAAATATTTTGTAATGCAATTGCGAGCACTGACGATCAAGTTGGGTTAAGTTGTGATAATCAGCTGAAATGTTATCACATTATTACGCCACCTCGACGTCATAGGCTCTATTAAGAATCTCATTCAAATGAATAATCTTTATTCCCTGTTTTTTGAAAACACTTATTTAATAAACGTTAGATGCATCTAATGTTCATTTAATACATAACACGGTAAACTGCATCCATCCATATTTTTTCTTATAAGCATGAAGGGAAAAAAATTTAATTACTGACCATCTTGCAGAGTGGCTATCACTTCACTTCCCTCTGTTTCTTTGTAACTTGCTCTTCATCTGCAGTAAGAATGGATTGATTGATTGATTAGATTCTTGGCATGTTGACAGCAATTGACCTCTTTGATTGACAGCTTTTTCAACCAATCACTGCACAAATTTCCCTAGCAACAATATCTGTGTAACTAAGTGGGCCAAAAATCCTACACGATACTCATGACTTGTCTTTTTCCTTAAAAATTTGTTACAGCAAATCATAATCACAAAACTTACTGTAGCAAATAATGAGGCCACTTATCTTAATTAAGATAACTGCTGAACCACACAATCAGAACTTTATCCATTGCTAACTAGATCCTTAATACCAACTTCCACAACAACTCAGAACCAACAGGAGAACAAATACAATGGAGTCATTGATAAGGGAAATTTGATCCTAATACCTGGTGGTGTTCAGAATGAAGAAAATAAAGAGAAAAAGTCTGACCCGATCTGCTTATTTGTCAGGTCGGGTCTGACTGTTTGAAACTTTAAGGAGCAGAACAACTAATGCGGTACAGTACAGCTATCTAGCGGCGCACACTCATGCAGTCAATGCAATTTACTGCACAAAACACATTTCTGCACACACAGACTGATGGCGACAAGATGGTGAACAAAAAATGCACCTATAAGCTTTGTAAATCCAATTCCCATTACCAAGAATGATTAGCAAACAGAATTTTCATTATTTCTTTTGCTAAAAACTCTAAAGATCCAGAGAAGTGCCATAAATAGATCAAAGCTTGCGGCAAGCCACATGAACATCTAAATGTTAATGCATTGGTCATGCATGATTGCGAATTTGAGGTTTGTTTGCCCCACTTAGTAACTGCATTGCTATGGTGGGTGTGGCTTATTTCCCACCTCAGTAAGGACAATTGTAGGAGTAAACACCAAAACAAAAATCACAGCATATAGTATCCTCACTTTTAAAGGAAACACACAAAATGGATTAAATTTGTTCTTATTGTATTGGGACTTGGTATTCATTTGTTTTTATTTATTTTGTGGAGAGACCTCTATTGTCTATCTTGGGTTTTCCTAAACTTGTTTTCTGCATTCCAGGCATTTGATTGTTGAGGCTTGTGGGCCCTTTAACTCCAAATGTAACACAATGCCAGAGAGGCTTATGGGCCCTTTAACACCAAGTGTAACACAATGCCAGAGAGACTTATGGGCCCTTTAACACCAAATGTACCACAATGCCACAGAGGCTTATAGGCCCTTCAATACCAAATGTAAGACAATGCCACAGAGGCTTATGGGCCCTTTAACACCAAATGTAACACAATGCCAGAGAGACTTATGGGCCTTTTAATACCAAATGTAACACAATGCAGAGGCTTATGGGCCCTTTAACACCAAATGTACCACAATGCCAGAGGCTTATGGGCCCTTTAACAACAAATGTAACACAATGCCAGAAAGGCTTATGGGCCCTTTAACACCAAATGTAACACAATGCCAGAGAGACTTATGGGCCTTTATTACCAAATGTAACACAATGCCAGAGGCTTATGGGCCCTTTAACATCAAATGTAAGACAATGCCAGAGAAACTTATGGGCCCTTTAACACCAAATGTAACACAACGCCAAAGGTTTATGGGCCCTTTAACACCAAATGTAACACAATGCCACAGAGGCTTATGGGCCCTTAAACACCAAATGTAACACAATGCCAGAGAGACTTATGGGCCCTTTAACACCAAATGTAACACAATGCCAGAGAGACTTATGGGCCCTTTAACACCAAATGTAACACAATGTCAGAGAGGCTTATGGGCCCTTTAACACCAAATGTAACACAATGCCAGAGAGACTTATGGGCCCTTTAATACCAAATGTAACACAATGCCAAAGGCTTATGGGCCCTTTAACACCAAATGTAACACAATGCCAGAGTGACTTATGGGCCCTTCAACACCAAATGAAACACAATGCCCGAGGCTTATGGGCCCTTTAACACCAAATGTAAAACAATGCCACAGAGGCTTATGGGCCCTTTAACACCAAATGTAAGACAATGCCAGAGAGACTTATGGGCCCTTTATCACCAAATGTAAGACAATGCCAGAGGCTTATGGGCCCTTTTATACCAAATGTAAAACAATGCCACAGAGGCTTAATGGCCCTTTAACACCAAATGTAACACAATGCCAGAGAGACTTATGGGCCCTTTAACACCAAATGTAAAACAATGCTACAGAGGCTTATGGGCCCTTGAACACCAAATGTAAAACAATGCCACAGAGGCTTATGGGCCCTTTAACACCAAATGTAAGACAATGCCAGAGAGGCTTATGGGCCCTTTAACACCAAATGTAAAACAATGCCAGAGGCTTATGGGCCTTTTAACACCAAATGTAACACAATGCCAGATAGTATAATATACATCAAAATATTTCATAGAAAGTAAAAGGAGGAAAAAGCCAAACGGACAGTTAACTGCATGTAATGTCTCCATTTTGACAGATACTTTTCCAAAACATCGCAGCCTCCACTCCTCTACTCTAATCAACTCCAAAATATTTCTTTTTGTTCTTGTCACCCAAAATAAATCAGTCAATATCTGCCCCCCCCCCCCTCTCCCTTACCCCCTTCTATAAAAAAAAAAAAAAAAAATTAGCAGATGCAATCAGTTTAAGTGTGTGTGGTATAATGTGGTTGTAGTGTCACTATGTCAGCAGTGAGATGGTGCAAGAGAGGTGCAAACAAGGATGCATTCAAGAGAAAATAAGCTAAGAAATGCAGCGTACCATCCAGCTCTGTGTAGGATCCCAGAGACACTTGGTCACAGCTTGTGTTCTCTGTAGCAGTGCCGGACTCCTGAGGGTCGTCCTGACTGGACTCTCTCCCAGGCTGGAGGAGAGTTTCTGCAGCCAATGTGTACTGTAGTTCTTTGTTGTTGAGCCAATTCACTACAAAATTTGGTGCAGCCCCTTTTGACATAGTTCCCATTGCTGGCAAGAGAGGTATATCTTTGAAAGAGAATGTAGAAAAATATTTTAATAAAAGAGAAGTACAAAATATCACATCTCATTAAAGATACAGCAAGTCTTGCACAATATGTAGTAGAAGGTTTGGGTCTTTTAAGTTACAGTGCTAAATAGGGTTTTACTCAACTTTGGTATGTTGTGCAAGAGAGCCCAGAATAGCAAGACAACAGATGAGAGAGGTTGTCCAATGCTCTGTCAACTACTCCCATAGGAAGGTTTGAAATGAGTGCACTTGCAATAAGTCCTAACAAAAGTAGATAATAAAATGTGACTCTTATCTTCATGTTGTATAAAAAGAAAATGTCACGCCATATTGTACAACTGCTTCACATACCCTGCTCGTAAAACTTCACAGTAAAGATTATACACTGCGGATGCTGTACAATCACCTGCTTAAAAGTCCCCAATAGGTTTTATCTCTACAAATTTTGTTTTATTTAAAGAGGCACTCGTCTGGAAGGTGAGAACTCATTAATTCTTATTCTTTGGTCTCTAGAATAATGGAATACTTCACACACAATGGTATACTGAATACAATCAATGTTACTATACCCCAACCAGATGGTATACTGAATACAATTAATATCACTATACTCTAACCAGATGGTATACTGAATACAATCAATGTTACTATACCCTAACCAAATGGTATACTGAATACAATCAATGTTACTATACCTAACCAGATGGTATACTGAATACAATCAATGTTACTATACCCCAACCGATGGTATACTGAATACAATCAATGTTACTATACTCTAACCAGATGGTATACTAAATACAATCAATGTTACTATACCCCAACCAGATGGTATACTGAATACAATTAATATTACTATATGGTATACTCTAACCAGATGGTATACTGAATACAATCAATGTTACTATACCCTAACCAAATGGTATACTGAATACAATCAATGTTACTATACTCTAACCAGATGGTATACTGAATACAATCAATGTTACTATACCCCAACCAGATGGTATACTGAATACAATTAATATTACTATACTCTAACCAGATGGTATACTGAATACAATCAATGTTACTATACCTAACCAGATGGTATACTGAATACAATCAATGTTACTATACCCTAACCAGATGGTATACTGAATACAATCAATGTTACTATACCTAACCAGATGGTATACTGAATACAATCAATGTTACTATACAATAACCCGATGGTATACTGAATACAATCAATGTTACTATACCTAAGCAGATGGTATACTGAATACAATCAATGTTACTATACCTAAGCAGATGGTATACTGAATACAATCAATGTTACTATACCCTAACCAGATGGTATACTGAATACAATCAATGTTACTATACCCTGACCAGATGGTATACTGAATACAATCAATGTTACTATACCTGACCAGATGGTATACTGAATACAATCAATGTTACTATACCTAACCAGATGGTATACTGAATACAATCAATGTTACTATACCTAACCAGATGGTATACTGAATACAATCAATGTTACTATACCCTAACCAGATGGTATACTGAATACAATCAATGTTACTATACCTAACCAGATGGTATACTGAATACAATCAATGTTACTATACCTAACCAGATGGTATACTGAATACAATCAATGTTACTATACCTAAGCAGATGGTATACTGAATACAATCAATGTTACTATACCCCTAAGCAGATGGTATACTGAATTCAATCAATGTTACTATACTCTAACCAGATGGTATACTGAATACAATCAATGTTACTATACCCTAACCAGATGGTATACTGAATACAATCAATGTTACTATACCCTAACCCGATGGTATACTGAATACAATCAATGTTACTATACCCTAACCAGATGGTATACTGAATACAATCAATGTTACTATATCCTAAGCAGATGGTATACTGAATACAATCAATGTTACTATACCCCAACCCGATGGTATACTGAATACAATCAATGTTACTATACCCCAACCCGATGGTATACTGAATACACTCAATGTTACTATACCCTAACCAGATGGTATACTGAATACAATCAATGTTACTATACCCTAACCAAATGGTATACTGAATACAATTAATATTACTATACCCTAAGCAGATGGTATACTGAATACAATCAATGTTACTATACCTAACCAGATGGTATACTGAATACAATCAATGTTACTATACCTAAGCAGATGGTATACTGAATACAATCAATGTTACTATACCTAAGCAGATGGTATACTGAATACAATCAATGTTACTATACCTAAGCAGATGGTATACTGAATTCAATCAATGTTACTATACCCCAACCAGATGGTATACTGAATTCAATCAATGTTACTATACTCTAACCAGATGGTATACTGAATACAATCAATGTTACTATACCCTAACCAGATGGTATACTGAATACAATCAATGTTACTATACCTAACCAGATGGTATACTGAATACAATCAATGTTACTATACCTAAGCAGATGGTATACTGAATACAATCAATGTTACTATACCCTAACCAGATGGTATACTGAATACAATCAATGTTACTATACCCTAACCAGATGGTATACTGAATACAATCAATGTTACTATACCCTAAGCAGATGGTATACTGAATACAATCAATGTTACTATACCCTAACCAGATGGTATACTGAATACAATCAATGTTACTATACTCTAACCAGATGGTATACTGAATACAATCAATGTTACTATACCCTAACCAGATGGTATACTGAATACAATCAATGTTACTATACTCTAACCAGATGGTATACTGAATACAATCAATGTTACTATACCCCAACCCGATGGTATACTGAATACAATCAATGTTACTATACCCTAACCAGATGGTATACTGAATACAATCAATGTTACTATACTCTAACCAGATGGTATACTGAATACAATCAATGTTACTATACCCCAACCCGATGGTATACTGAATACAATCAATGTTACTATACTCTAACCAGATGGTATACTGAATACAATTAATATTACTATACCCTAAGCAGATGGTATACTGAATACAATCAATGTTACTATACTCTAACCAGATGGTATACTGAATACAATCAATGTTACTATACCCCAACCAGATGGTATACTGAATACAATCAATGTTACTATACCCTAACCAGATGGTATACTGAATACAATCAATGTTACTATACCCTAAGCAGATGGTATAAAAAGGTGCCATTGCCCTGTTGCATGTACATCTCTCATGTAATTGTACATACTATCAGCTACCACAAATCTCAATAAACTCTCTGTCCCTCACTGAAGGCCCAAATAATTGCTAGCCGCCACCCCCTCCAATAAAAAGAAAAAAGCTTAACCTTAATGAAGTGTTCATCCCCCTAAACAAAGTTAGGCTATAGCTATCGCCCTAGTTCCTCCCTTTTTCATTTTACCTCCTGCCTCCCTCCCCCTCCCTCTCCAGTGACTTCTCTGCTACAGCGACTTCTCTGCTACAGCAGCGCCACTAGGAATTAAATGTGCCAGGTACATTTTGCTGACCACACTGCTTTAATACCCTAATATCGAACACAATTTTTTTTTTTTTTTCAGAGCAAAGTTGACATAAATGTGTATTATTTTATCCCGACTTTCAAGGAATCTTGTTGAAGGGTTAGGGACTCGCCCATTGTTCATTACAGGTGCGTTTTTTTTTTATAGTGAAAATCTTACGTGTACATTTAACATAGATTTTAAAAAGTTGGTTAAGTAGCGTGGTTGGAGGGGAAGAAAAAGAGGGGGGTGGGCGGGAGGGGGGAGCAGAAAGGTTAATGCTTCGGACATTTCAGGGGGTCAGAAAGTTGGTTACAAAATTATAATTATAATATAAAAGAAGCATTAGGCTGTAAATGGGTTTTTGTATATGACTGTGTCATTTATAGCGTGCCAAAGAAAAAATAACTACTATGAGATATTAAAAGATCTTAGTTCTAATGGCATGTAAGATGCTGATAAAAAAAAAAAAAAACCAGCCTTAATTTGAACACCCGGGTTGAAGACATAAAGTTTCGTGCAACTACTATGACAACTGCAATGTATAAGAAAATAATTTTTGTCCAAACTTCTGGCAACTGAAACATTGCATTTGATATTCATGTAATCGATCTCTTCAAAACACTCTTCAATATTATTTAGAAGTAACACGAGTTGACAAGGGTGAAAGACATTTTATTGATTGATGTGAAACCCAATATTTCATTCACATCATAAAAACGAAAAATATTGCAATCATCCAACAGTTTAGAAGGTGAAACTTAGTTAATTAAGCTGTAGCTCTCTAGATATTTAAAAGCGCCAAACTTGTCTTCAAGCAGTGATGCGGTGAATTAGGCTGCATCGTATAACAAATAGTGCACTTTAAAGTGGTTTTGTTCAATGATTTTGCCCTTTTATTTTTCCCCGAAACAGCTCTCTAACCTTGTTGGGGCTGTTATGAATGAATATTCCAATGTTTGCAATTTACATGAAAAACAAGGGATGATTATTTGTTTGCTCGTATATACATAAAGTTAACTACACGCATACCACATGTACTACATTAACCTTCCACACCTAGGGGGTGTCGGACAACATAGGGTAAGATTATACTGTATTTTGGGCGGGCGGTTTCCTCATTAATTATGTCAACGTGTGACGATTCTACAATGCGTAATCTGGTTGTAAAACAAGAACATTATGCAGTTAACATAATGTCCGTAAATGTGCAGAAAGTTCGATAAAACAACTAATTTTTGATAAATTGGTTGTTACTTTGTAATGGAATGTTAAAAGACACATTATTCTGTAATTCACATCGCAAAAGGTATAATTTATTTTCATTACACAAACTGATACTGCGATATTGGGATGTATACAGTCTCAGATAGGGCTTACAAAGCGTATGTATATTCCTGAATCATTTATATTTTAGCCCTGGATTGAATCATTGCAAACTCCCTAGGGAATTTCCATTACAACATTAACGCTTTTTTGGCAATTATCATCAGATTACTATACACCTGCCAACTTTAATACAAGGAATATTTTCTATTCAAAAAGTTTTAATGAAATTGCGTGGTTATAAATAGACGATTTAAAATACAATTCATTTGACACATGGGCCATCAATACTCAGAGAGGTGAGATCTGTACAACTTGCTTTACGTAGTCAATGGAACCTATTTTTTAAAAGAATTGAGTGCTCTTGTTTAATGTGCGCGCGCATTAATGTGCCCCTCAACAAGTCTAGCACCCTTCCCATTTTAAAATGAAGCTAGGGGTCTTACACAGATTTCATGTTTTATTCAGAAATATATATCTATTCCAAAAACTCGGGTAAAATTAAGTCCTGAAATCTCTCCTCGAAATATTAAGAAAGTTAATAATGTAATAAGAAACGAAAACATAATTTGTGGTTTTATTTCATAAGCAAATAAAGTGAAACATGAAAGAAAATTGACCAAAAATAATAAAATAACAACAAATGAAATTCCGGCGAAAAAGTCTTTGCTCTGTGTTTTAAAAATACCCGTGACTTCCATTGTTGGAAAGTATGCATCAAATCAGAATATTCATCAATACACGTGACTTCCATTGTTGGAGAGTATGCATCAAATCAGAATATTCATCAATACACGTGACTTCCATTGTTGGAAAGTATGCATCAAATCAGAATATTCATCAATACACGTGACTTCCATTGTTGGAGAGTATGCATCAAATCAGAATATTCATCAATACACGTGACTTCCATTGTTGGAGAGTGTGCATCAAATCAGAATATTCATAAATACACGTGGACTACCATTGTTGGAGAGTATGCATCAAATCAGAATATTCATCAATACACGTGACTTCCATTGTTGGAGAGTGTGCATCAAATCAGAATATTCATAAATACACGTGGACTACCATTGTTGGAGAGTGTGCATCAAATCAGAATATTCATAAATACACGTGACTTCCATTGTTGGAGAGTATGCATCAAATCAGAATATTCATCAATACACGTGACTTCCATTGTTGGAGAGTATGCATCAAATCAGAATATTCATCAATACACGTGACTTCCATTGTTGGAGAGTGTGCATCAAATCAGAATATTCATAAATACACGTGGACTACCATTGTTGGAGAGTGTGCATCAAATCAGAATATTCATAAATACACGTGACTTCCATTGTTGGAGAGTGTGCATCAAATCAGAATATTCATAAATACACGTGGACTTCCATTGTTGGAAAGTGTGCATCAAATCAGAATATTCATAAATACACGTGGACTACCATTGTTGGAGAGTATGCATCAAATCAGAATATTCATAAATACACGTGGACTACCATTGTTGGAGAGTATGCATCAAATCAGAATATTCATAAATACACGTGGACTACCATTGTTGGAGAGTATGCATCAAATCAGAATATTCATAAATACGCGTGGACTACCATTGTTGGAGAGTATGCATCAAATCAGAATATTCATAAATACACGTGGACTACCATTGTTGGAGAGTATGCATCAAATCAGAATATTCATAAATACACGTGACTTCCATTGTTGGAGAGTATGCATCAAATCAGAATATTCATCAATACACGTGACTTCCATTGTTGGAAAGTATGCATCAAATCAGAATATTCATCAATACACGTGACTTCCATTGTTGGAAAGTATGCATCAAATCAGAATATTCATCAATACACGTGACTTCCATTGTTGGAAAGTATGCATCAAATCAGAATATTCATCAATACACGTGACTTCCATTGTTGGAAAGTATGCATCAAATCAGAATATTCATCAAATTCTATTTCCAGAACTAACAAAACAATGCAGACGCAACTGAGTCGAGCGAATGTGTATCCCAAATTTTATACCAGGAATTTGTTATAATTTCTTTATGATCGTGTGAAAATATCCTTTACAAGGTTCCTTAGAAGGTGCCGAATCAAATCACTAAAATAATGTTCCAAGCACATACCGCAAAAACAAAACAGCAAAGTTTTTTAAGTGATCATATAAGTCCTGCGCCTCGTAACCTCTTCGTCATTTATAAATTTCACGAAATGTATAGCTAGGGGTCTCCGTCCCCTCCATAATTGGAATGTGTCTTTTGTTTTGGTTTTCCGTAATTTAATCTTTACATAATCTTTCAAAAAACCACGTGCCCTTGATAATAAGTAGGCCACCACCTGGGCAAGGTCATAAATCACCCAGTCAGAATTGGGTTTTAGAAATGTTTGAAGTGTAAATAAAATATGATATCTTTGAACAAGCCCATTATACAATGAATATGTGAGGCAATGGGGCAGTTCCCAAGGAAACTGGGTTTTGTTTAAAAGATTACATTTTACGCTCCGAGATAAAAGAAAGCTGTGGGTGCAAAATTTGCAGGAATGCTAGTGAAGGAGAAAGTTGCCGATCTGAGTTTATTTCCATTCAACCTTTCTATGGTGCATACCAGTTTGCCGTATTCATAATCTTTATTTTTTTATCAACAATTTTTGTTACCAAATGAAACAAAGACTTGGAGAGAGCTCCTTTCACAAGGATCTGCATTTTTAATAGTGTAAGGGTATTTTATCTACATACCAGGACAGTAGGAATTTTGTTAAGTTTAGACCATTATCCTGGGCAATTTCACGATCGATATTACTTATATTTATCATTATCTTTATTAGATTAAATTCGGAATAAAATCGGCAAAGTTGATTAAGTTGATTATTTCTTTTATAGTCACTTTGCTTCATTCTGTTGAGTAAAATTTCAGTGCACAAATAAGTATAGGCTTAAAATGAACCAAAGTTTAAAATTCCTGATTTTGACGAAAACATTGAAGTCATCAATCTATGAAAAATTGAAGACGGTAGGCCTATCAAGAAAAACATACACAAAAATGAAAATGTAAAACATTATTTGGTCATGATTTCTTGATTCTTGAAATGCCCCTGTTGTGACAGATAAGAAAGAAAAAGACTTGAAATTTAAGTTGTTAAAAAATATTCTAAAATTGTACTTCTTTTCTTTTTTCTTTTTTTTTGGATTGAAAATCAATATCATTATCACCGCAAAATCAACGCAACTATTTTAACTGATACAGTACTGTTAATAGGAGTTGGTCAGTTGATTCACGATATTATTTGTAACTTATTTTGAACATGTTATTTTTCGCGGAACACAATAAGCAATGACAGGTTCTTTTTTTCTTCTTTTTTATTCCGAGTACTTGACCTTTACAACCCAATTACGTTTCCGAAATAAGATTATTGTAACGGTATATCATTCTTTGCTCAGTTGAAGCATGGAGCTATTATTAGCTTCATGGTTGGAGGTACTTTCCAACAAGATTACCAGCGTTTTCTGTGCAATATCGCGAGGTATTGTTCCTATTGTTATGCAGGAAAGTGCATTGGTGCATTGGCTTCACTGAACCATGTTTATGAGTGCATTTAATCCGTCGTGAATAGAAAAAATCCCGCAGTTTTGCGAGATTCGCGGCATGCCGCATACCGAAAGTTGGCTCGCCTCCCTTACCTTCCATGCTATAAATATGCAATCTGGCCACATGACCTGATTCTAATGCACTTCTAACCGACTTTGAAAACATGGTTACCAGCCCAGCCCTGACCTCCATACTACCTCTACTAACCCTCACTTAACATTCCACTGAGGCCTGAACGAGAGGGGATGCTGGGCCAGGATGAATGAAAGGTAAGTATAACTCTCGTAAATACCCCCGCTATGCTTAGCGGGGTAAATTTACTTCTAGTTATACCTTACCTTCCATGCTATAATTATGCACTCAGAATGAAACTGAGGAGAGAAATGAAGGGAGTTCAGGTGGCAGTACAATTTTCTAAAAGCTGGTCCTAAAACTCGCACTAGTCTTATGCTGCTTAAAGGTCGAAACTCCTTCTCCTCTTAAGGACAAAAGATCTCTGAATACGAACTATTACAAATTAGTAACCCAATGCTAGTTATAACAAGAGAACAGGAAGCACCCTGCTAAAAAAACCGAGGCAAGACGTCGACAGAACATATGTTAGTCACCCGTAAAAGCATGCGAACAGAATCCGTTAGTGAACAGAGCCAAACTGTAAACAACGCCCAACACATCATGACGAAAACTTACAAGGTTCATCAGAGGACCAGGGCGGTTTGGATAAGCATGAAGGGATCAAACCATCTGTAGAAGTTAAACTAAACAGAAGCTGCCAAAACTGCAGCAGAACAGTGTTTAAATATAAACGAAATAAAAGGTGCCATATATCGGCAAAAATCCGTTAGTAAAACAACAAGAGAACAATCGCCAAAACAATGGCAAAGTTTCGTTAGTAAGAACAAACAAAATAAAAAAAACTGTTCAACGGCGCCAGAACAGCGGGCAAAATCCCATAGTGAACGACTAAGACGTTAAGAAAATAAACAGGAGAATCTTAACTGAACGAGAGAACGTAAATAATTGAAAGCAAGAATGTTTACCCCAAGAAAAGGGTGGTCCTCTTCTCGAAAGAACGACCCTTGCAACTCAGCCTTGATAGTCTAGGATATCCTTCAAGTATGAAGAGACGAACGTGGCTGGTGTTTTTCATACTGCAGCATGAAGAATCTGGTTGAGGGGAACCCCACCAAAAAGCGCAATTGATGTAGCTACAGTATGCCTCGCACCTGATGTGCCTTACAGAACGTTCTGTAAATAACGCGGATTTATTGTATGTGATTGCCTGAACAATCCAACGTGAAATCGTATTACGCGAGACAGCACGATGAGGATTTTTTAAGGACACGAAAAAGGCGTTTAAGTTGTTCCAAAAAGACTGCGTACATTTAATATAGTGCTTGAGACATCGAATGGGGCATCAGGCCTTGTCCTCTGACGTGTCAGAAAACGTAGCAAGTGACGGAAGGAATATAGGTTCCAGGTAAAAGCTCTAGTGTTTGGTTCTTGGCTAAGAAGGCTGGGTCGGGCATGAGTCGAACGCCCCCCGATCCAAAGCACATGAACGGCACCTCTGCGTCTAGCAGAAGCCGCATAGAGTAGAAATATTGTTTTGATTGTCAGTTCCTTGAGTGGACATTCTGACAAAGGCTCAAACGGAGCCTGTGCTAATGTCTCGAGAACCACCTGCATATTCCAAGAGGGAGCGAAGTTCCGAACTGCAGGTCTTTCTAAGAACATTCCTTTAATTAATCTTTCCGGATGCTGCGCGTCGGTAACGGTCGAACCATTTGGAAAGCCCCGGTGGATAGCTGCTATGGCTGTCCTTAACCCCTTGACTGTATTGATGGAATTTATTCAGGTTAAACTGGACCATCAAAAAATCCGCTACGTCACCGGAATATCCTGAGTTTGGAAGCATACATCCCCAAAGTGAAAGGTCTCCGGCTTCAGGCTGCCATTTGGGCAGCTGCCTCTGAAAGACCCTGTGACACAAGGGATTCATGGATAGAGGCCACACAGTCAAATGGAGTGTTCTTGGATTGTGGTGCAGTTTACCGGAACCCAAGACTAACTCGTCCGTGACCGGAAGTTCATACGGGAAACCTGCTATAAGATTGAGCAGCCACAGTTGGCCGGGCCAGTTGGGAGCTACCAGGAGAAACATGTGACACTGATTGTACATCACCTTGCCCAGTACTCTTGGTACTAAATGCGAACGGTGGGAAGGCATAGCCCACGAAGTGGGTCGGGTGTCAGAGCGCAAAAAATTGTTAGCTTGTGGTTGTCCACGGACGCGAACATCTACGTCCGGGAGACCGAAGGTCAACCAGATCGCCTCGGCCACCCACAAAGGAGGGCCCATTCTGTGGGGGCTCCTTTGAGGCAAGATAACAGATCTGCGGTCGTGTTCTCCTTGCCTGGCAGGTGGACCGCCTGGAGTGTGACCTTCTTCGTCATGCACCAAGACAGAAGGGACTTGGCTAGGATCCAAAGTCTCCTGCATCTCGTGCCTCCCGGTCTGTTGATAAACGCCACTACCGTGGTGTTGTCGGTGCATATGAGATAACAGATCCGCGGTAATGTTCTTCTTGCCTGGCAGGTGGACTCCCTAAAGTGTGACCTTATTCTTCATGCATCAAGACAGAAGGGACTTGGCTAGGATCCAAAGTCTTCTGTATCTCATGCCTCCCTGTCTGTTGATAAATGCCACTACCGTGGTGTTGTCGGTGCATATGAGAACAGTCTTGTTCCGTACCTGTGGTAGGAAATAAACAAGAGCCCAGCGTACTGCCTCTAGTTCCAACAAATTGATGTGCTCCCCACCGGTCAAAGCACATCAGTCACCACTGACACAGGTCTGACGGTGAAAAAAAATCACTCCCTGTGACAGGTGAGAGTGGACGCACCACCACCAAATGTAGGGGACCACTGCCTGTGTACAGGGGACAAGGACACTGAGGTCTCTCCTGGATGGGACAAAATGATCTAGTAGATGAAATTGTAGATCCCGCATGTAAAACCTGCACATGGGGAAAACATCTACTAGGCTGGCTAGGTATCCTAGGAATACCAGCCACACTCTCGCTGGCGACACCCTCACGGCTAGGATCCGCTCCTTCGTCGGTCGTATGCAACCTTGTGTAAAATCCAGGACTGCTCACAGTAAGGTGCGAGTTAGAGAAGGAACTAGATTGGACTTGGCGAGGTTGATCATCCACCTTAAGTCCTGAGTTATTCTTATGACTACGATCGTGTGTTCTGCGATGGTGGCTGCGTCTACTGCGACAATCAGCCAGTCATCGAGAAAAACATTCTGATGCCTTGCTTTCGCAGGAAGGCTACTAGAACCCTCGTAATCCGGGTGAAGACCCTGGGGGTAGTCGATAGCCAGAAGGGTAAAGCCCTGAACGTGTACGTAACTCCCTCAAATTGGAATGACAGAAAACGTCTGTGTTCCTTGAGCATCGGCACATGGAGATCGGCACATGGCATCCGCGAGGTCGACAGAGGTGGCCCACAGGCCCCTCGTCGACTGAGGGAGGATGGAGTGAAGAGTCTCCATCTTGAACTTCAACAGACGAATGAATCAGTTGAGTGGTCTCAGATTAATGATTGGGCGCCACTTGTTCCCCTTCTTGGGGTCCAGGACAAAATGGACACTACGAGGTTCCTGGGAGGATTCGAGATAGGAGTGATGGCGTTCTTCGCCAGCAGCTCTCCGATCTCTGTCCTTAGCAACTTTGTGTGGTCGCTCAAACAAGGCATGGGGGTGAGGAGAAAGACCCCCCCCCCCTATGGGAGGGGGAGTCGTGTGTGAACTCTAGACGGTAACCCTGCCGAATGGTTCGTAGCACCCATTTATCTGTGATAAATCTCTCCCACGCCTCTGGAAATTTCCCCAAACACCTTCCGATTGGACCGCCTATCAACAAGGGCGTCAGAAGTAGGTCAAAAGCGCTGCCCTTTGCCCTTCCCCCACCCTCGGGAGGAAGAGAAACCTGCTCTGCGTGCAGGAGTGAAGAAGCATAGACCACTCTCTGCCACATTCACTTTGTTGGTCCATGAAGTAAACTCCTGACGAGAGGAAGAGGCTGAATAGGGCCCCGTTACTGCATTATGGCGACGATGGGCCTGTCGCTGGGTAGGCATACCCCGGCCTCGTACAGGGGAAGAAAGACGGCGACGTGTGGGAGGAGAAGAAAAAATCTTCATCCTTCCTAACAGCTTCTTAGTCTTCTGAAGATCATCCTGTCGGCCGGTTTGGCACGACAGGACATCTTGAAAGTGACCTGCAAACAGGTCCAGGCCTTCTGTTGCTAAGTACCGAAGGTCCTTCTGAGTGGCTTCAGAGAGTCAAAGGAGAGGGAGAACATTCTCACGCCTCTCCATGACTACCTTTGCGGAGACTTGGGCGAGTTGGTCGACTGTCGTGTCGAGCAAATCCGAGAGTCCGGTTAAAAAAGGTGTGGTCGTCGATTGGCAGATGTCTACGCAGAACCGAGTCTAACCCTCTGTCACCCATACAACGAGCACTTGGTATTTAAAGCCCTGCCGTATGGCCCGGTCAACAGCTGTCAGGGAATCTTCCCTCTGCTGGACCGCAGGATCAAGCAGTTTCTTGGTCCTGCCCGTGGAGCTTAACACCACTGTGGTGTCGCTCGCGGGCTGGCGGGGGAGTTGCCACACTCCGGGATCGAGGGTTGCCTATGGGCGCCTGATAGGCAGCTGGTTGGACATGCGTGGCCTTGTCAACCTCTTTGTTGTAGGCCGTTCAGTCCCTGTCCAGTGTCCTGGCCCAATGCTGAACCCTGGTCACCAGGGAGGCATCAATGGGGAATTGTCTTGTCATTGGCTTAGTTTCCCTCGCGGCTGAGCTGAGCAGTCTACACTGAGACTGTGGGCCCACCTCTACGAGAGGTGCTTCTACAACATCCAGCTTATTTTCCTGTTCTAGGAAATCAAGGAGCTAGGAAACCCGCTACCCTTGTAAAAGGGGGTCCACTAAAGGAGGGGGGGGTGGTAGGAAGAGGACCTTATCAGGTACCCGGTGGGATACGGGGGTCCTATCTAGTGTGGTCTGCATCGCTGATGCAGCACCGGGGACGGCTTGAACCGGAGCAGCGGGAGGAATCCCCCGTTCTGGGGGGTAGTCCTGTGCCTTGGGGGTGAGATCGTCCAATAAATCGGCATCCGGAGGGATAGATGTCGAGGGCATCCTCCTCCGAGACCTCAGCGTCAGGTGGATGCCATGTCGCGGCAGTGGCAGCTGCTATGGAGCGAGGTGCAGGGGGTGGTAGCCTCCGCTGCAGCGTCTGGTACACCAAAGTCTCAAGAGTCTGCTTAAGTGTGTCCTTAAAGGTGGGATACTCGAGGGTTTTTTTCTTGTGTCGCTTCCTTCGCCTCCACCTAGGCTCAGGGGAGGAAGAGGAGGACTAATAACGACGACTCCGTCCTCTCCTGTGTGTACTATCCCATTCCCTGTGTCTCCTCCAAGCCTGCCTCGCTCAGGTGACAGTACCAGGGGTGGGGGTGGTGGGGGGGGGGATGGGGCGGGAGGGCCAGGCTCAGCTACAGCACAAAAAGGGTACGCGTAAGAGTACGCCTACTCAGCTGTGGGGGCCCCTCGTAGAGTGCCCTGCTGGGAGAGGCGGCGGCCTCGCCTCCTGGGTGGGAGAGGCTGCGGCTTAGGCTTGAGTGGGTGGCGGCGGCGGGGGGTAAGACGAAGACAGCCTGTCTGACCGTCGCTTTTCCGCTCTCTCAGCCGCTTTTTGAAAGTGCCGGTCGCGGTAGAGTCTATGCTCTGACCACACCGCTTGATCCCAGTCGCTGCACAGAGTACACGGGTTGAACTCGCAGCATTAGACCTGCACACGTAACACGTGAGGTGGATGTCCCCGGAGCGTAACTTAAAGAAGCGTTTACACATGATGCATTGCGGGACATCTTGGGTGCAAAACGCACTGACACTCAGTGACTTGTCCTCCGTGTCCATGATACTAGTGAAATAAATTGCGGAACTGTAACATTCAACGCGGAAAATCTTACTGAGGCAGTTCACACGATTGTGGAACTGCATAGCTAATGGCTACAGAAACAAGAAGAAAATAGCTCTCATGATGCTATACTTCTTGTGAAGATTGTCATTTATCACCTGACCATGTAGCTTGTAGCTAGCAGGTTTATCATACAGTGTACGTTATCCTGTTACGAAAGTCTGGAGCCATACAGACCCGTTGGCCACTGAGAAGTCTGATGGACCCATATGGAGCCGTCACAGACCCGTGAACACGGGCTATGGAGCTGTACGGAGTCGTGAATACGGGCCGTGGAGCCGTACGGAGCTGATCACTGGGGCCGTGAAAGTAATGTAATGGCTCAACAATGAGCCGTAAAATTACTTATAACTCACTTCTTACCTCTTTGGGCGCCGCCTTTTTGTGGCCCTACCGGTCCCTACACGAAACCTATCCACAGCGGTGTACAAAGGAGTTACCCACTAACAATATACGCCTCACCGACTCAGTAGCGTCGAGAAGAAGGGCGCTAGTGGTTTATTCTAAGTGACGTCTAGAACGCCATTTAGCCGATCAAAATGGACTCGGGTAACTCACATTCAATAGACCGCAGCCATGGCCCTGCCGACTCAGTAGCTTTGAGTCAGAGGCCTCCAGGGGGTGAATCAGGTAAAAGTTGACAAAGTAAACTACTAACACAGACCTCCACGGCTCAGTAGTGTCGAGTCAGTGGTCATGGCATAAGTAGAAACTCTGAGACTATAATGATTTATATCGCCTCTTGGCTTTAAAAAAAAAAATGAAATATATATATATAGAAAATATATATATATACTTACACCAAGCTTCCCCTACTGGGGTTATACTTACGCCCCTTATGCAGATGAGATGGGTCTGTGGGAGACGTCGAACATAGCGAGGCAAGCCACAGCAATTTAGTACATCAAAAATATTAATCAGAAAAATCACTATCTGAAATGTTTTAGAAACCCGAGAAAATGCACCAAAAGTAAATTCTTTAAAATCGCAGGAGTAGCGTGGAAAACATGAACCACTTAGTAAGCTGGTGTCTGTGGAGATAAAAAAGAATAAGTTTAGATCTCCTGAAAAAGGGACGTCAGGTAGACCCCCGACGTCGAACATAGCGAGGCAAGCCACAGCAATTTAGTACATCAAAAATATTAATCAGAAAAATCACTATCTGAAATTTTTTAGAAACCCGAGAAAATGCACCAAAAGTAAATTCTTTAAAATCGCAGGAGTAGCGTGGAAAACATGAACCACTTAGTAACCTGGTGTCTGTGGAGATAAAAAGAATAAGTTTAGATCTCCTGAAAAAGGGACGTCAGGTAGACCCCCTTAAGGTCACTCCAACGCCCCAAAACTCAAGCTTGAAAATTAAAATCTGTCTTAATTATCTGCAAGAAAAATGAACACAAGACATGTACTGGTAACATTAAATAAAATATAGGCTCTCTTCTAACAACTGTAGCTCCTTGGAGCTGTATGAAGCCGACTTCTCGAACACCTTGTGGTGACGTTGACCCAATATGCATGCGCCAACATTGATTAAAGAAATTGGCCTAATGCATACGAGGACCTGTACTGAAGATATCCTAACATGTTAATATAATGCATAGTATAACGCTAGGCTCTCCTTGTGGAAGGGCGGGGCCAAGGGTGAAAAACACAAACCCAGGGGTAAGAGGTCCACTAGACAGGCACAATGGGTGCTCTAGGGCCTAAAACACCCGCTGCAAGAGTTGTACTCTCTCGAACTAGCCACCCATTTTGTATGAATGGAGACAAAAACAGTCTATCCTAAGTGAAGGCTAAACAGGAAAGTCCTGTGAGTTGGACCGAAGAACTTCCGGTCCCATGGCTACCTTGTCTTACCTCAGAAGACTTGAAAAGGCAAACATAATAAGGCTGAACAGCGTAAAAACCTGCCTGGTAAAAACTGCAAGGGAGAAAATTGTTAGAAAAGGTTAAAATTTCTTCATTTGACCTGTTCCAGTGATGTTGTGATAACAATGCGCTGAAAAGAAGTGAGGGTTAGTAGCGGTATTATGGAGGTCAGGGCTGGGCTGGTAACTACGTTTTTATGGTCGATTAGAAGTGCGTTAGAATCATGTCATGTGCCCAGATTGCATATTTATAGCATGAAAGGTAAGGTAAAACTAGAAGTAAATACAATCAATGTTACTATACCCCAACCCGATGGTATACTGAATACAATCAATGTTACTATACCCCAACCCGATGGTAAACTGAATACAATCAATGTTAATATACCCTAACCAAATGGTATACTGAATACAATCAATGTTACTATACAATAACCAGATGGTATACTGAATACAATCAATGTTACTATACCCTGACCAGATGGTATACTGAATACAATCAATGTTACTATACCCTAACCAGATGGTATACTGAATACAATCAATGTTACTATACCCTAAGCAGATGGTATACTGAATACAATCAATGTTACTATACCCTAACCAGATGGTATACTGAATACAATCAATGTTACTATACCTAACCAGATGGTATACTGAATACAATTAATGTTACTAATCAATGGTATACTGAATACAATCAATGTTACTATACCCTAACCAGATGGTATACTGAATACAATCAATGTTACTATACCCTAACCAGATGGTATACTGAATACAATCAATGTTACTATACCCTAACCAGATGGATGAATACAATCAATGTTACTATACCCTAAGCAGATGGTATACTGAATACAATCAATGTTACTATACCCTAACCAGATGGTATACTGAATACAATCAATGTTACTATACCCTAACCAGATGGTATACTGAATACAATCAATGTTACTATACCCTAACCAGATGGTATACTGAATACAATCAATGTTACTATACCCCAACCAGATGGTATACTGAATACAATCAATGTTACTATACCCTAACCAGATGGTATACTGAATACAATCAATGTTACTATACCCTAACCAGATGGTATACTGAATACAATCAATGTTACTATACCCTAACCAGATGGTATACTGAATACAATCAATGTTACTATACCCTAACCAGATGATATACTGAATACAATTAATGTTACTATACTCTAACCAGATGGTATACTGAATACAATCAATGTTACTATACCCTAACCAAATGGTATACTGAATACAATCAATGTTACTATACCCTAACCAGATGGTATACTGAATACAATCAATGTTACTATACCCCAACCCGATGGTATACTGAATACAATCAATGTTACTATACCCCAACCCGATGGTATACTGAATACAATCAATGTTACTATACCCTAACCAGATGGTATACTGAATACAATCAATGTTACTATACCCCAACCCGATGGTATACTGAATACAATCAATGTTACTATACCCTAACCAGATGGTATACTGAATACAATCAATGTTACTATACCCTAACCAAATGGTATACTGAATACAATTAATGTTACTATACCCCAACCCGATGGTATACTGAATACAATCAATGTTACTATACCCTAACCAGATGGTATACTGAATACAATTGAGGTTACTATACTCTAACCAGATGGTATACTGAATACAATCAATGTTACTATACCTAACCAGATGGTATACTGAATACAATCAATGTTACTATACCCTAACCAGATGGTATACTGAATACAATCAATGTTACTATACCTAACCAGATGGTATACTGAATACAATCAATGTTACTATACCTAACCAGATGGTATACTGAATACAATCAATGTTACTATACCCTAACCAGATGGTATACTGAATACAATCAATGTTACTATACCCTAACCAGATGGTATACTGAATACAATCAATGTTACTATACCTAACCAGATGGTATACTGAATACAATCAATGTTTTTATACCCTAACCAGATGATATACTGAATACAATTAATGTTACTATACTCTAACCAGATGGTATACTAAATACAATCAATGTTACTATACCCTAACCAGATGGTATACTGAATACAATCAATGTTACTATACCCCAACCCGATGGTATACTGAATACAATCAATGTTACTATACCCTAACCAAATGGTATACTGAATACAATTAATGTTACTATACCCCAACCCGATGGTATACTGAATACAATCAATGTTACTATACCCTAACCAGATGGTATACTGAATACAATTGATGTTACTATACTCTAACCAGATGGTATACTGAATACAATCAATGTTACTATACCCCAACCCGATGGTATACTGAATACAATCAATGTTACTATACTCTAAGCAGATGGTAAGATGGTATACTGAACACAATCAATGTTACTATACCCTAACCCAATGGTATACTGAATACAATTGATGTTACTATACTCTAACCAGATGGTATACTGAATACAATCAATGTTACTATACCCTAACCAGATGGTATACTGAATACAATCAATGTTACTATACCCTAACTAGATGGTATACTGAATACAATCAATGTTACTATACCCCAACCCGATGGTATACTGAATACAATCAATGTAACTATACCCTAACCAAATGGTATACTGAATACAATCAATGTTACTATACCCCAACCCGATGGTATACTGAATACAATCAATGTTACTATACCCTAACCAGATGGTATACTGAATACAATCAATGTTACTATGGTATACTGAATACAATCAATGTTACTATACCCTAACCAGATGGTATACTGAATACAATCAATGTTACTATACCCTAAGCAGATGGTATACTGAATACAATCAATGTTACTATACCCTAAGCAGATGGTATACTGAATACAATCAATGTTACTATACCTAACCAGATGGTAAGATGAATACAATCAATGTTACTATACTCTAACCAGATGGTATACTGAATACAATCAATGTTACTATACCTAACCAGATGGTATACTGAATACAATCAATGTTACTATACTCTAACCAGATGGTATACTGAATACAATCAATGTTATTATACCCTAAGCAGATGGTATACTGAATACAATCAATGTTACTATACCTAACCAGATGGTATACTGAATACAATCAATGTTACTATACCTAACCAGATGGTATACTGAATACAATCAATGTTACTATACCCTAACCAGATGGTATACTGAATACAATCAATGTTACTATACCTAACCAGATGGTATACTGAATACAATCAATGTTACTATACCCCAACCAGATGGTATACTGAATACAATCAATGTTACTATACTTTAACCAGATGGTATACTGAATACAATCAATGTTACTATACTCTAACCAGATGGTATACTGAATACAATCAATGTTATTATACCTAAGCAGATGGTATACTGAATACAATCAATGTTACTATACCCCAACCAGATGGTATACTGAATACAATCAATGTTACTATACTCTAACCAGATGGTATACTGAATACAATCAATGTTATTATACCCCAACCAGATGGTATACTGAATACAATCAATGTTACTATACCTAACCAGATGGTATACTGAATACAATCAATGTTACTATACTCTAACCAGATGGTATACTGAATACAATCAATGTTACTACACCCCAACCCGATGGTATACTGAATACAATCAATGTTACTATACCCTAACCAGATGGTATACTGAATACAATCAATGTTACTATACCCCAACCAGATGGTATACTGAATACAATCAATGTTACTATACCCTTACTATACCCTAACCAGATGGTATACTGAATACAATCAATGTTACTATACCCTAACCAGATGGTATACTGAATACAATCAATGTTACTATACCCTATTAACCAGATGGTATACTGAATACAATCAATGTTACTATACCCTAAGCAGATGGTATACTGAATACAATCAATGTTACTATACCCTAACCAGATGGTATACTGAATACAATCAATGTTACTATACCCTAACCCAAGTACTTGAGTGTTTTAATCACAACAATGGTTTACCCAACCTGAGTCCGTGAGTGTTGTAAACATTTGACTCTTTTCTTTGTTTGAATATACTTGATACTTAAATCAACAAAATGCAACATGAAACTTTGTTTGGTATATTATGCATCAAATCATGCCATTATTTTGAACTATTCCTTTGTACAAACAATTTAAAGTAGATCTATGTTTACAGCATGACATTATCACTAAAGCAACTAAACCTGAGGAATTGTTGTAATTCCCCAGTTATTAGTTTTGATTGTAATAAGGATGGACAGAATGAGAGCAGATTTTTTTTTTTTTTTTTAAAGGAATTGTGAAAAGTAGTGACCCATAAATTCCAGCTTCTTGGTCAAATCTTGTGGCTTAAAAAATAAAGAACAAGAACTGTCGGAAGGACAGTATGCTCTACTATTCAAAGCTAGACAATGGGCTTGTTGATGGACGTATATGCCGGTAATGAGGCTAGTAGGGGAAGTTATTTCAAATTACAGGAGCTTTTGAAAGATGCACTTACTTTCCCCCTTTCTTTAGTTTTTAACATTTTACTTTTTACTGCAAGCCTCAAAATATCTTTGAGTTGTTTTAGACATTTTGGGTGAGGTCACTAAATTTTGTCTTATTTGTTCAGAAAACATGAAAGAAATCTTTATAAATGAGACACCTCTTTTCATTATACTCATTGAGTCACACAGGAGACACCCATGACTTGCCCATGTCAATGAAATATTAAAATATTAACAATGTATCCTTGCGGCATAATGCAATTATTTGTTATTTCTTTAGCTCATTTACTTACCTAACTACCCTCTCTATTCATCTTAAAGGATTAGTTCAGTGGTCACGTTAAGCCACCTTATATGAAAGAGGACTAAAAAGAAACAAATTATGGTGAAGGAAGCATTCCAAATATTATTCCATTAAGGAGATATTTAAGTCAATTTTTTTGTCTCATTTGTTTAGAAACGACTGAAATCTGACTACACAATAGTTGTGACATCACATCCTGATATCCTGTCTTGATGTATTCTTTCATATTTTCCCCTGTGATTTTGTGGTTTAAATCTACAGGATAGTTTATTGAAAGTCTATTCTTATGATATAACCTAATTAATATGCACAATTCACCTCACCATTAAGTGTAGACAACAAAAACCCCACTCCCACTTTGAATTAAGACATATCATAGATACAAATATTTCATTATTATGCAAATCAGCTAATTAGTATGCACAAACAACCCCCAATCATGCTTACTTGAACAGTACCCATGTCCTCTACCCCTGTGCCAAGTTACATGAATGTACACCATTCATACTTAAGTTAGGCGCTCATGAATGTTAAACATTTTGTACTAGTCTATTCTTATGATAATAACCTAATTAATATGCACACTTCACCTCACTATTAAGTGTAGACAATGTGCAAACAAAATCCCCACATCCACTGTAATTTAAGAGATATCATAGATACAAATTTTTCATTGTTATGCAAATAAACTAATTAGTAGGCACACACAACCCCTAATCATGCTCACCTGAAGAGAACTCTTATGCCACACAGCCCCTAATCATGCTCCAACAGTACCCCTACGCCAACTTACATGAATATACACTATTCGTAACTTAAGTTATGAAAACTTTAAGCAAAAACTTTAACCAAAACTTTAACCTGACTAATATTTTCATTGTTATTAGTGTTGTTGATTTGGGATTGATTCACTAAACATTTAATCGCCAAAATTTGCAAGCGTCACCCAAAACTCAGTAAAAATTCTTGTATGTGGTGGAACTGGTAAAGTTCACACACACAAACATACCATGCATTTTCGTACCAAAAATAGACCAAGAATGTCACCAAATTCAAAATCATGCCTTATAATTACCGTTAGGCTGATAAAACTAGCTAAAAATAAAGATCCTAGGTTTGGATGACATTCAGACCGGCGTAAAAAATAAAAATATTAAACCAGAAATGTTGCCGATTTCTGGCAGTCTTTGCTGTCACAAAATAATTTTTGTCATCAACAGCACCCCAGTACAGTATTGGCTAAGGCCTGTAAATTATTTTTAGTTCTTAAAGTGCACCAACAATTTGAATTTAACAAGTTGAATTTAGTTCTGGCCATGAACACGCCGTGGAAAGATCTCAACCATCGATAATCGAGAAAATGAAGGAATTTGCTTGATTTTTAAAACCTTTTTCATGCATAAAGGGGTTTGTTTTTAGTCTATAGCTCAAATCTTTTAGGTGATTTTTGGAGTATTGTACAATCTTTTCAGTGGTGCTAATTGTTACTGTACACTAGGCCACCCATATAGTATTTTCGCAATTTATCGTTTAAAAGTTTAAATAAATGTTTTTGAAGAGTTACGAGTGATTAGCGATTAATCGCTAATCGTTGAAAGCATTAATTGTTATGCAAATAAGCTACATAGTATGCTCATTTGAACAGTACCCATGTCCTCTACCCCTATGCCAAGTCACATGAATGTACACCATTCATAACTTATGAAAATTTTAACCAAAACTTTAACCTGACAAACATTTTCATTGTTATACAAATGAGCTAATTAGTATGCACGCACAAGCCTCTAATCATGCTCATTTGATCAGTATCTATGTCCTCTACCCCTATGCCATGTCACAGGAATGTACACCATTCATACCTTAAGTTATAAAAACCTTTAACCAAAACTTTTAACTGGACGCCGACGCTGATGCCGACGCCGGGGGTAGTAGAATAGCTCTACTATTCTTTGAATAGTCAAGCTAAAAACTGGCGGAATCAAAATGCAAGGTCAAGCTCCCTTCAGGATATTTTTTGTGAAAATTGTAAATTTACATTTCACACCAGTGACCTCAAAGAAGACTGACGTCTGCAAATTAAACGCCAGCACTTTACATCTACAGTAGGCGGCAATTTACTAAGCACCACACACAAAACTCCCACACTGAAAGCAAGAAATAGAAACATCCCTGTAATATTAATCAATTTTGAAATAATACTAATTTTCTTTTAATCAATCACAAAATTACATTCCTTTTCACCGAACATTCTAAAATATCCTGTTTCTTGTGATGTCAACAACCAGAAGGAGCACCAGCAATCATTGATCTTTGAAATCTATCATTTTTCTAGGGATCTTGGAATATTCCACCAAACTCTTACCTGTGTTTGGATTAATGGTGGCAGCAATGTGAAAATGAATCTGTGGTGGTGACCCCAGGTAGCTGCCGAGATGATCTTTGCGCCCATGGTAATACCGATGCACATCATGCTCCTGTTTGACGCTATTCAAGGGCACTGTCTGAATTGCAGCTTTCCTTTTTTTTCTGAAACCATAAAGTTTTATACATTTTACTACCTCTAAAACATATTTTCCACCGTCTTCACAGCACTTTTCTAAAGCACCTTTTTACAAACAAATTCAATGTGCATTTCTCTTTTAAACAATGCTAACTCCAAAATGAGAAAACTTCACATTCTTACAGCATTCAACAGCACAGCCACCATGCTAGACCCATCGAGTCTGTTAGACCCATCGAGTCTGTTAGACCCATCGAGTCTGTTAGACCCATCGAGTCTGTTAAACCCATCGAGTCTGTTAAACCCACCGAGTCTGTTAAACCCATCGAGTCTCTTAAACCCATCGAGTCTCTTAAAGCCATCGAGTCTCTTAAAGCCATCGAGTCTGTTAAACCCATCGAGTCTGTTAAACCCATCGAGTCTGTTAAACCCATCGAGTCTCTTAAACCCATCGAGTCTCTTAAACCCATCGAGTCTCTTAACCCCATCGAGTCTCTTAAACCCATCGAGTCTCTTAAACCCATCGAGTCTCTTAAACCCATCGAGTCTCTTAAACCCATCGAGTCTCTTAAACCCATCGAGTCTCTTAAACCCATCGAGTCTCTTAAACCCATCAAGTCTCTTAAACCCATCGAGTCTCTTAAACCCATCGAGTCTCTTAAACCCATCGAGTCGAGTCTCTTAAACCCATCGAGTCTCTTAAACCCATCGAGTCTCTTAAACCCATAGAGTCTCTTAAACCCATCGAGTCTCTTAAACCCATCGAGTCTCTTAAACCCATCGAGTCTCTTAAACCCATCGAGTCTCTTAAACCCATCGAGTCTTTTAAAACCATCGAGTCTCTTAAACCCATCGAGTCTCTTAAACCCATCGAGTCTCTTAAACCCATCGAGTCTCTTAAACCCATCAAGTCTCTTAAACCCATCGAGTCTTTTAAAACCATCGAGTCTCTTAAACCCATCGAGTCTCTTAAACCCATCGAGTCTCTTAAACCCATCGAGTCTCTTAAACCCATCGAGTCTTTTAAAACCATCGAGTCTCTTAAACCCATCGAGTCTCTTAAACCCATCGAGTCTCTTAAACCCATCGAGTCTCTTAAACCCATCAAGTCTCTTAAACCCATCGAGTCTCTTAAACCCATCAAGTCTCTTAAACCCATCGAGTCTCTTAAACCCATCGAGTCTCTTAAACCCATCGAGTCTCTTAAACCCATCAAGTCTCTTAACCCCATCGAGTCTCTTAAACCCATCAAGTCTCTTAAACCCATCAAGTCTCTTAAACCCATCGAGTCTCTTAAACCCATCAAGTCTCTTAAACCCATCGAGTCTCTTAAACCCATCGAGTCTCTTAAACCCATCGAGTCTCTTAAACCCATCAAGTCTCTTAAACCCATCGAGTCTCTTAAACCCATCGAGTCTCTTAAACCCATCGAGTCTCTTAAACCCATCGAGTCTTTTAAACCCATCGAGTCTCTTAAACCCATCAAGTCTCTTAAACCCATCGAGTCTCTTAAACCCATCGAGTCTCTTAAACCCATCAAGTCTCTTAAACCCATCGAGTCTCTTAAACCCATCGAGTCTCTTAAACCCATCGAGTCTCTTAAACCCATCAAGTCTCTTAAACCCATCGAGTCTTTTAAAACCATCAAGTCTCTTAAACCCATAGAGTCTCTTCAAAACCTATCGAGTCTCTTAAACCCATCGAGTCTCTTAAACCCATCGAGTCTCTTAAACCCATCGAGTCTCTTAAACCTATCGAGTCATGATGAAGCTTCAATCCATACACAGAGCAGGAAGGCACTGCTCCCATTTTTGAAGTAAAAACCCATCCTGGTTTGAATCCAAGATAATCCAATTGGAAATTAGTTAATCTATCACATGGGATTTAGGGTCCACGTCACAAAGGCTCTATGGGTCGGTCGTACGACGGAGGCCGACCCGTCGCCGACCCAACCAAACACCACAAACGCGACGCACAACTTGTTATGTTTTCCAACACAACACAGACAAGTTCAAATGCCATACACTCCACGTACACTAAACTTCACTGTACATACACGTGAAATGATAGGCCTCAGTGATCAGGCGTGTCAATGAACTTTTCATCATGACAAAGACCTTGAAAAGAAGTTTGTCCACTGCGGATTTTATTGATTTTTGTTTTCAAAGAACCAAATACCATTCAATATTTTTCTTTTCAACAATGGACAGCATGGCCGGTGGATTCATGTATTAACTCTCTGCCAGCAATCTTGTACTAACTTAGTGCTATAGTTCATGCATGGTAAATCACTGTATGATACTGTAAGTATGTTTATCGCGGGAGAAATAAAGATTCACGAAATATAATGTATCTCACCTGAAAAAATACACATGCATTCGCACTTGTGCTGTTATGAGTTTGAAATGAAAATTTTGTGTCGTATTTAACCTCCACTGTCCTTTGCATCTACGTTCTGTATAATCACTCTTTGGGCCTACTTCGTCTCATACAGACAAGGAACAGATGTGGCGTTTACAATACTTTAATTCAGTTTACATCAGTTTGGTTTGCATTATAACTTTTAAACAAACAAAAAATTTAAACTTAAAATCAAATGTACAGTATACCCAAGCCCTTGATATTCCGAGTTTATTCAACTGAGCAGAAGCTGCCCTTGAAAATACAGGTTCCTTCAAACCCACGGTTCCACCCGTAGTGCTGAAAACATTTATTCCCAGGGTCCATATATCTTACGGCGCGTGAAGTTTTGCATTAAAGCAATGTATTGCGAAAGAAGAGAGTGATATAAAATGTTTGTTCTTTTGTCAGTCTTACCTAAGTCAATGCTACTTACGTTTCGCTGATTAAAATAACTGAAATTGTAATTGTTTCAAAATAATTCGGGAGGAATTGCAATTGCCGTATGATCATCACTTTACCCAGCACGGTACTACGAGGGGGGGGGGGCATCCCCTTCCCCCACAAGATCGCTTCCTCCCCCATTTGCCCGCCAAAAAATGTTTAAAGCTATCTCATATATACGTTTTTACTCCCCCCATGAGACCAAATTGCCACTATTGCTCCATATGACCAAAATCCCCGCCACTGCACTTAACCCACCGAAAGTGTATGTTAGTGTGTGTGAGGGGTGTGTGTGTGTGTGTGGGAGAGGAAGGGTGGGGAGGAGGGTATTGAAATTGCACAAAGATACAAAACATATACCACAATACAGAAGATGTAAATATGGACAAAATAAGTTGGAACCTTTCCCCAAAAATCCCGCCTATGCTGCCCGTCACATTTACACAAAATATTGTTTTTGTAGTATCAATACAAATCGGGAGACGGGCTTGCTTTTTATTCCATGAGTGGGTAGCACCCCCCCACCCCCTTCCTTCCCCTCTCAATTTAACAACTCATCATTTCAAATTGCGAGTGAATAAGTTGCAAACATTGTGATAGAGAAATGCAACTTGAGGTTCTACAAGTTTTGTAAGACGTAAAATTTATCATTTTGTGCTTGGTTCAGTCATACAAATGCAGCTTTGGGTACCAACCTGACAAGAAAAAATCAAATTAAAAATATGACGATCACGAAGTAGCCCCGTAAATTACCCTTCAAATTGGGTATTTATTAGTCTTTATGAAACACTTTCTTCTATGCAAAATGTGCTCTTTGCTGTTTCCAATGATATATATCAATGATGATAAATCAGTATTTACAATGTTTATACCTCTTTATTCTTTTTACATACACTTCTTTAACTGTTTAAGTCACAGTGGAACCTGGCCGAAGTAAAAGTAGATCGTCTTTTTTTACTGAGCTGACTGGATAAATTAACATAACACGTGTTTCAACGAAAAAATAAAGTTTTGGGTGTAGTGTCATAAATCAAACACGTGCGAGGGACTCTTGCTCATTATGTAATACTACATCATACATGAGCCTGAATTTTTAGACTGAGGCAATTGAAGGAGCGATTGTGAAATGTTAAGGGTACGACTTGGGGTTTAAATGAAAACTGTAAATAGGTCAGTGAGAATATTGTAAACAATAAATTCCCCCGCAAAAAAATACTCTTACATGACCTTTTTATCATCTTCTTACTGTTCTAGTTACTTGTACAGAATGACTCCCATTCAGCCATAAACAAACACGTTTTCTTCACACAAGAAATTTATTTCGAAGGAAATAAACCCCACCCATTTTCCTTCTCCAAAAAGCAATTAAATTCGAAATCCTTCTGAAATATTGTAAATTCTATGAAAACTTATTATTACTTATGAAAAAAAAAATCATTTTATAAATCCGTAATAGGCCTATATTAAGTTTGACAAAATTTCCCAACATCGAAATAACTACTCACTAGTAAATAGGTACAAAATTTGCAAATGTATTATGGGGCACTAGTAAATTAGGTGCAAAATTTGCAAATGTAATTGCGAGGGGGGGAGGGGGGAGGTGATCATTCCCTTGCCCCCGTGATCTGCGCCTGTGAAAATTTGAGTGTTCAGGTCCTTTCTCTCACTGGTATTGTCAAAGGCGGAATGTTTCTACCGAAAGTTAGGTGGGATGAGTCACTTAAGTTAGAAATTCAAAGTACAAGATAGGCCTACTGTACTTCCAGTAATATTCTTCCAGAAATATTCACTCTATACAGAAATACACAGCAAATAATAATAAACAATTGCCCTAGCTCACCCAGTCGTAATCGGATTACAAATACTTAGTTCTGGTTTGCTAACAAAACTATTATCTTAAAATCTTGTACCTTGTAACACAATTAAGATCGAGGAAGGGGCTGGGGGCGGGGCTTGGTATTCTCTATGTATCATAAGCTAACAAAATCTGGGCCAAGTCGAAAGTTTTCTCAGATATTGAATTATACGGATAATGTTATTGTTTGATATAATTTAGTCCTGGAGATTTTATACCAAAAGCATATTTTCTCAAGAGCGAATGGTGTTTATATGTATTGTAATCTAAAAATAACGAAATTTCAACGTTTTGGGAACAAATGCAATGAAAACAATGATAATTCTGACTGTTTTCAGTCATAAAATGCATACTATTTCTAATACCTGAACACATTGAAGTTAGCGCATCGTCGATGGAATGAATCCCAGGGTATCAAGTACACAAGGAACGTATCACTTTGTGTATGAATATAAGTTTTAGGTACAGGTGGGAGCTGGTCTTATATTACGCAATGTAGGTTAGTTATATATCTTACGGTCAGGTATGCTAATTACCACGTGGCGATACCGCGATGGTACTGCGGTAATGACATTGCTCGTTAAACGTGTCCCTTTGAAATTGCCAATATTTGAACGGTAGAAGCAAGTATTAATTATCAAATGATTCGTATTCTCTATGAGTATATCAAGAAAGCAAACATCGCCGTAAGATTTTAATAACTTATAATGTTATCATCACCCTGGGTCCCAAAGCCTATATGGAAGCGTATGAATATTTAGGACCATTTATGATATTGCAGTGCCTGGATTTGATTTATTACGCTCTCATGACATGGGAAATTTCCATCACATCGCGGAGAAATGCTTAATATTTTAATTTAAAAGAGATGTTTGGTGTGAAGTAAATTAACAGGAAGGAGAGGGAGGGAGGGGGTAATATCCGAAAGATTAAAGGGGTTAGTAAATGTCAGTCTCGGGGAGGGGATATTCGTTAATAAACTTCATTAACACGGGAAAACAAAGAGGGAGGGGAGGGGGTAATATCTGAAAGATGTATAAAGCCTTGAGGTTTATAAATGCCAGTTTCGGGAGGGGATATTTCCTTATAAATTTCCCCATCACGGGAATGCAAAGGGGGGGGGGGGGTGGTAGTGGTGTTACTCCACTTTTGTTCTGTATCGCGGGGGAATGCTTATATTTTCATTCAAAAGAGAACAATTCAAAAATTATATTACCTCTGGGATCGGAGATGACTCCCTGATATATGATCGACCAAACAAACATTATCAGTTGATATTATCTAAAGAAGTGCATAAGAAGGCGTGGTTTGGTATTCAATCTAATATACTATCAAACATTTGGGTCAGAACGAAGTTTGCCCCGACGTATAACTCTGACTTAATAGTGCTGCTTAATATAATGTAGTACGCCTGGGTAATTAATTATAACAAGAAAACAATTATTCGCAAGTGATTGGGTTCTTATTTATTGTAATTTAACAATAATATTTTAGTGGTTCTAGATGACAAACAATCAAAACTATAACTTTAATTGTTTTCAGTTTAATTTTTTTTTTCTTCTCTCAAATGGGGCCCTATATCAAAAAACACGTGGACGCTAACTCGACATGTTAGCGGCCACGTGTGTTATACAAGGAATATCACTTGATGGAAGAATATTGTTTGTTTCAAGCGGGGAGCACGTCTCATATTACGGAATATAGGCAGAGACTGTTGTCAAAGTAACAGCTTCCTGAACTAGGTCACTGCTCGCAATTGATTACCTCGTGGTATTGCTGGTTTCGTGATGCGGTTGATTAACATTGCTCAGTAATAAATAAATCTGTTTAGATTGACCACAATTACCAATTGATCCAACAATTCCATATCAAATCATTTATATTCTCAACAACAAGTAAATATATTTTATCACCGTTGTTTATTAACACAGGAATTAAATTAAAACAAAGAAAACTGTTATGAAAAAGATGGAGTTAGCTGTACCTTTATTTTCAGAAGTGTATGGATATTTTATTTAAAATTTTCTTCACAAATTTTCAGGGTGCCTGAATTAGTAACGTTTGGAAAGTTGCCTGGGGAATTTCATTTACGTCCCAGTGTATGCGTAGTATCGTTGATAATTTCATTAAAAAATGGGTGCGATGTAATTCCACTTTTTTTACCCGTATGTTCATTTTTTGTGTGATAAATTTGTGACCTTACAACATTTTCGCAGGGGTGGGGGGGGGGGGAAGATTTCCCCTTACCCCGTCACTGGGAGGGTCACCAGAGATATCTTGAACATTTGCCTACACAGGTGAAGATAAAGGGAAGATAACAACATTTTTGTTTAAATATTATGGGAGCATATGAACATTTTTAAAATACCCCCCAACCCCTGCTCTACTATGTCAGTATATGTCGGTTTCAAAAATTCAATATAAGCCTGGGCTATAATAATGAAAGCTTTACGGTGAAAACGGGTGCTTCATTTCCCCACTCCGTGTGAAGTTTATTAGGCCCTAAGGGTTATGATATGAAGTAGAAACATTTTTTAACGTTTTTATTTTTCGGGGTTTGATCAAATCGAGCGTCATTTTTTTTTTTTGCTTGAATTAAAATAGGTCTAAACCTGTTAACTTTGTGGAAAGAAAAGACACAACACAAACTAGGACCTAATTTATTTTTCCAATTACCTTTGGTATGAAAACACAAGAAATGCTTTTGAAAATATATTAATGTTCTATGAAGGAAAAAAAAAGGAATAGCCTATTTAAATTGATTAAGACGATGATCTATCTGTTGGGAGTTATAAAATAAGAGAGGGAAGAAGTTCAAAATCAGCAACGATCAATATGTTTATTTTTTAGGCAATTCATCAAATCCTGGGAAACAATTTGAATGTAGGGCCTGCTGTATACTGTTTTAAGACAACAATCACACTGAACTTGAAACATAATATCGCCTATCGTACAAACATACCCAATTTCACTTCACAAAGTCGAATTCAAAACAAAATCAATAATTTCCCCAACAAACCATGGGCAAACAAAAGAGATAATCTTTTGTTGAACTTTCACGGAGTTAATCCCCATTCATACCGAGACGAACACAGAAAGCTCAACACATTGTACAGTGTATTCAGTGCATACAAACTAAGAGTGAATGCGTGGACGCTCGTTTCTTGTGTTGACATTGATTCAATAGGCAACTCTGTGCTCTTTTCAGTCAGGCTCCCGGTCGCCTGTCGGTCGGGTGACAGTCGCATAAAGCCTTAATGACGTGGTTCCTTATGGAATCAACTTAAAAGTAGCTTACCTACTGCTGCAAACAATACCACAAACAATACAGGCCATGTAACAATGATACCCAATATACATTAATGTATTAGACCACTTTCTTATTAAAAACCTTATTTGTTCCAACTTAAAATCTTTTAATCCTCCAGGCTAAACTACAAAACTGATGGATGCTCATCACATCCTAAACTCTCTACAGCACATACCTCCGCCTAGTTGCAATTCCAACATACCTAGAATAATTTTAAGAGTTCATTTGATCCCCATACCCAATATAATCTACCTCAGAAATCCTAGGCCCACCAAGATTCATCCCAAATTCTAATCTGTAATGAACATTTGCAATCTGAACACTTGAAGATTATCTTCTGACTGGATTTCTTCCAAGGCCATACCATTGTTTTCAGTTTTATTCAAGTGAAGTATCATTGTTTGAGCTCGATTCAACCAGGATTCACATTCCATCATTTTCCATTTATGGGAGAAGTTTTATTTTCCATGATTCCACAAAACACTTGAAATACATCTCTTTGAGTCCAGAAAATTCATTGTTTGGATCTTCATTCAGAGCGCAAAGTCATTGTTCAGCAAATTCCATTAAAAAATTTCAACTTAGTCTTCACAACTTAAGTCTTGACAAATCTCATCCTAGACATCCCATCCCTCAATTTCTGCCCTTCCCATTCCAATTAGTCCCAAATCTTAATCATTTCTTCATGAAACAGTAACAAAACCACACACCAAATTTAATCAATATCCAATTATCAGTTCTGGAGATATTTGGTGACAGACAAACAAACAAACAGACAAACAAACACAGGCAAAAATATAACCTCCGTCCAACTTCATCGGCGGAGGTAATTATAATAATCCTAGATAACAGACTTTCAACTTGCTGTTATATTCTTGCTATAAGAAAGTAAGGTAGCCTTTGAAAAACCTCAGGCTAAGATTATAAGAAAGTTCTACATTCTATAGTCTTGTATGTAAGCTAATATAAATATTTCTAATGCCAATTCTCCTTTCATACTTTTCTTTTTTGATAATTTTGTCTTAAGAAAATCTTGGATTTAATATGTAAAATTCAGAACACAATAAAATCAAGACTCCTAAAAGGTCATTCTGTAGCACTTGGTATTTGAATAATACTCAATAGGGATACACTTCTGCTGTCATAAACAATTTGCTATATTACTGTGTCTGTTTAATTCAAGACCTATTAATTCTGATTTAAACGATCATTGGAATGGTTGGAGAGGTTTAATGTTAAGAAAGGTTCAGATGATGTTGAAGTGACGCAGGAAGGAGAGTATTAGATCATGTAGTAGTAGCTGATGTTATGCAGGAAATGGAGGGTTAGATCAAGTTGTAGTAGCTGATGTGATGCAGGAAGGAGAGGTTTAGATCATGTTGTAGTAGCTGATGTGATGCAGGAAGGAGAGAGTTAGATCATGGTGTAGTAGCTGATGTGATGCAGGAAGGAGAGGGTTAGATCATGGTGTAGTAGCTGATGTGATGCAGCAAGGAGAGGGTTTAGATCATGTACTAGTAGCTGATGTGATGCAGCAAGGAGAGGGTTAGATGATATTGTACTAACTGATCGTTGTACTAGCTGATGTGATGCAGGAAGGAGAGGGTTAGATCATGTTGTAGTAGCTGATGTGATGCAGGAAGGAGAGGGTTAGATCATGGTGTAGTAGCTGATGTGATGCAGCAAGGAGAGGATTAGATCAAGTAGTAGTAGCTGCCGTGATGCAGGAAGAAAAGGGTTAGATCATGGTGTAGTGGCTGATGTGATGCAGCAAGAAGGGGGTTAGATCATTTTGTAGTAGCTGATGTGATGCAGCAAGGAGAGGGTTAGATCATGTACTAGTAGCTGATGTGATGCAGGAAGGAGAGGGTTAGATGATATTGTACTAGCTGATTGTTGTACTAGCTGATGTGATGCAGGAAGGAGAGGGCTGGATCACGGTGTACTAGCTGATGTGATGCAGGGAGGAAAGAGTTAGATCATGTTGTAGTAGCTGATGTGATGCAGCAAGAAGAGGGTTAGATCATGTAGTAGTAGCTGATGTGATGCAGCAAGGAGAGGGTTAGATCATGGTGTAGTAGCTGATGTGATGAAGCAAGGAGAGGGTTAGATCATGGTGTACTAGCTGATGTGATGCAGCAAGGAGAGGGTTAGATCATGTAGTAGTAGCTGATGTGATGCAGGAAGGAGAGGGTTAGATGATGTTGTACTAACTGATTGTTGTACTAGCTGATGTGATGCAGGAAGGAGAGGGTTAGATCACGGTGTACTAGCCGATGTGATACAGGAAGTAGAGAGTTAGATCATGTAGAAGTAGCTGATGTGTTGCAGGAAGGAGAGGGTTAGATGATGTTGTACTAGCTGATTGTTGTACTAGCTGATGTGATGCAGGAAGGAGAGGGTTAGATCATGGTGTACTAGCTGATGTGATGCAGCAAGGAAAGGGTTAGATCATGTTGTAGTAGCTGATGTGATGCAGCAAGGAGAGGGTTAGATGATGTTGTACTAGCTGATTGTTGTACTAGCTGATGTGATGCAGGAAGGAGAGGGTTAGATCATGTTGTAGTAGCTGATGATGCAGCTGAAGGCAAGGAGAGGGATAGCTGAGGAAGGAAGGAGAGGGTTAGATCATGGTGTAGTAGCTGATGTGATGCAGCAAGGAGAGGTTAGATCATGTTGTAGTAGCTGACGTGATGCAGGAAGAAAAGGGTTAGATCATGGTGTAGTGGCTGATGTGATGCAGCAAGAAGGGGGTTAGATCATTTTGTAGTAGCTGATGTGATGCAGCAAGGAGAGGGTTAGATCATGTTGTAGTAGCTGATGTGATGCAGGAAGGAGAGGGTTAGATGATATTGTACTAGCTGATTGTTGTACTAGCTGATGTGATGCAGGAAGGAGAGGGCTAGATCACGGTGTACTAGCTGATGTGATGCAGGGAGGAGAAAGTTAGATCATGTTGAAGTAGCTGATGTGATGCAGCAAGGAGAGGGTTAGATCATGTTGTAGTAGCTGATGTGATGCAGCAAGGAGAGGGTTAGATCATGTGTAGTAGCTGATGTGATGCAGCAAGGAGAGGGTTAGATCATGGTGTACTAGCTGATGTGATGCAGCAAGGAGAGGGTTAGATCATGTAGTAGTAGCTGATGTGATGCAGGAAGGAGAGGGTTAGATGATGTTGTACTAACTGATTGTTGTACTAGCTGATGTGATGCAGGAAGGAGAGGGTTAGATCACGGTGTACTAGCCGATGTGATACAGGAAGGAGAGAGTTAGATCATGTAGAAGTAGCTGATGTGTTGCAGGAAGGAGAGGGTTAGATGATGTTGTACTAGCTGATTGTTGTACTAGCTGATGTGATGCAGGAAGGAGAGGGTTAGATCATGGTGTACTAGCTGATGTGATGCAGCAAGGAATGTTGTTAGATCATGATCATGGTGTAGTAGCTGATGTGATGCAGCAAGGAGAGGGTTAGATGATGTTGTACTAGCTGATTGTTGTACTAGCTGATGTGATGCAGGAAGGAGAGGGTTAGATCATGTTGTAGTAGCTGATGTGATGCAGGAAGGAAAAGGTTAGATAATGTTGTAGCAGCTGATGTGATGCAGGAAGGAGAGGTTTAGATGATGTTGTAGCAGCTGATGTGATGCAGGAAGGAGAGGGTTAGATCATGTTGTAGTAGCTGATGTGATGCAGCAAGGAGAGGATTAGATCATGTTGTAGTAGCTGATGTGATGCAGGAAGGAGAGGGTTAGATCATGTTGTAGTAGCTGATGTGATGCAGCAATGCAGAGAGAGGTTTAGATCATGTTGTGTGATGCAGGAAGCTGATGTAATGTTGTAGCAGCTGATGTGATGCAGGAAGAGGGAGGTGATGTTGTAGTAGCTGATGTGATGCAGGAAGGAAGAGGGTTAGATCATGTTGTACTAGCTGATGTGATGCAGGAAGGAGAGGGTTAGATCATGGTGTACTAGCTGATGTGATGCAGCAAGGAGAGGGTTAGATCATTTTGTAGTAGCTGATGTGATGCAGGAAGGAGAGGGTTAGATGATGTTGTAGTAGCTGATGTGATGCAGGAAGGAGAGGGTTAGATTATGTTGTAGTAGCTGATGTGATGCAGGAAGGAGAGGGTTAGATCATGGAGTAGTAGCTGATGTGATGCAGGAAGGAGAGGGTTAGATCATGGTGTACTAGCTGATGTGATGCAGGAAGAAGAGGGTTAGATCATAGTGTACTAGCTGATGTGATGCAGGAAGGAGAGGGTTAGATCATGGAGTAGTAGCTGATGTGATGCAGGAAGGAGAGGGTTAGATCATGGTGTAGTAGCTGATGTGATGCAGGAAGGAGAGGGTTAGATCATGTAGTAGTAAACAAAACTTCACATAATTAAGAAAGCTTAATTTTCAAATACATTTAGAACAAATGCAGACATCATACTGTTAAATTAGACTAACTGCACCAGTCACATTTTACTAGACTTGAGTAAATCTTTAAAACGCAATCTAAATGAAATAAGATATGGAAATGCTTTTTGTTTTTCTTTTGTCTTCTTTCATATATATATCCACATTAAAAATTACAGAAATATTACATTTAAAGCTTAAAGAAAATGTTTGGCGTCTAGCGTGTGTTAATGGATGCCCACAGACTAATGCCAAGATTCAGACAAGTTTTAAAATTTGACTAAGAACCAGTCTTTGAAATTTGAAAATACAATTTTTACATTGCAGAGTGGTGGCTTAACCAAATTTGAGAATCTTTCAAAATATTCAAGAATTGTGATGCAGATTGACAAGCAACTCTGATTTTCTAGGATAACATCATTTTTTCCCACACAATAACCTAATAAATCTTTGGTCAGGTATGTCCTACAAACTAATGAAACTTTGCGCATCATATATATTCAAATTGTTCACCTCAAATATCTGATGTCTTTTTGGAAAGCAAACCGCAAACATTTCTGCTGTGTTTTTAATGCTTTTTCTCTTCAAATTTTCAGAAAATAAATAACTGGAAACACAATCATTCTTCTGCACAAATTGTGAAGACAACTGCAAAACCCTGCTGAACAATTTTCATAATGGAAAGAGACTCTTCTTATTATCAAAACTCAGTCATGCCATTTATTCTGCAACCTCTCCAGCATAAATTTCACCTATCTTTACCTAAGACCTTTCTGAATCTGCTATACATGATATTTGCAGTTGATTGATGTTACTTGGCTCCAATCATTCACACCTCCTCCCAATCACACATGTGGTTCACACCTCTTCCCAGTCACACATGTGGTTCACACCTCCTCCCAATCACACATGTGGGATCCAAACTTATGAGGTATTTCACTTTTTTTTTAAAGTTTGAGAATGTTTCAAGTGTTAGTTCAGACATGTGTATTTTGCATGATGGAGGGCAGTGAGACAAACAAACGAACTATGAAAATCAGGGACATGTCGTGTCACACCCCCCAAATGTTGAGACTCGTCGGTAAAATTTGAGATTAGTCGGTAAATCTGGTATCAGGTCAGTAAAATTAACAATTCTGATTATTAACCTTTTTAATGTAGGCAGTTTTTTTCCAAATAGGATGCCGATTTAAAGCTGTCAGTCAATCTTAAATTCCCCACCTCCCTCTACCTCACCTGATGACATTATACTCTTGATAACTTGTTCCCTTCATCATATCAAGTATTAACTGGAAGAGTGAAGTAACAACTGTAAAAATATTACTTCACTAGACATTTTTCCTCATTTGCTAACATATCCAGAAATGGAACTTGTTAGGTACAAAGGGTGATGAAGAACCACACAGAGAATAATAATAGCAACAAAGATTTACACACTAAATTGAATTTGATTTAATTATACTTTAAAAAAACTAAACATATGGTATCATCAATGCACATCACAAGGCAAATTGTTTAAAAATACACTTACTTCCACTAGCAAAATTATCCTCCCAGAAGTCATAGTAAAATACTGATTTAAGAGTGGAACAACTACGACATAACCTACCTTGGTTTAAGCTGAGACTAAAGTGAGGTCTCTTGAGGGCACCATGCTCGATGATGTCCTCCGCTGATGACAATTTGCTAGAGGGTACGATGGTGCTTGACGCAGACAAGAGGGTTTCCCTCCACACACGGCAGATGTTATCACGGCAAGATGTAACAAGGCAGTTGGCAACTCCTCCTCTGCATGGATACAAGTAAACAGATTCAGAAGTGAATCAATACATGGGTTGGCTTCAAAGGCTGATCCAAGGAACTGGTTTATTTGGGAGGGTGCGATTAGCCAGTTTGGAAGGTTGTTGCCAAAATCTGAAAGGGCATACCTCCCATCATTTACCATAAATTGCTAAAACAATTTGTGTTCTCTTTTTTGAGGCCCAGTGCAACCTCAATGGCAACCATCAACAAACAGATCTCCCTTGATTCCAATCTGTCAGAAAATGTTGGTCCTTCCCCCTTCCCATCCCAAACCACAAGCACACACTTAAAAGTTACAGTAATAACTGTGTAAGGGCAGTTTGGACAGAGAGATTGCGGTACTTTACCTAGGTGGTTGTCAAAAAAATGTCGCAAATTCTGTAGCTTGAATCAAATGCCAGGTAGGTGAATTCTGGAGATAGGCTTACCTGGAGATGGCAAAATACTAGGGTAAGTGTGATTTTTTTGTGGAGGGGGATGGTGTGAAGTGCCTACCCCATCTGCATAAACTTACGTTGGCAAGTACTTGCTTGTTTTCCTCCAGGAAAAACCTGTTACAGCTCTGGGATGGGCCAGATAGATGAATCCATAATTCTCTGCTTTAGCTTCAACTTCCCCATTTGTCTTTCCTATGGTCATCTGTGGAATCTGCACACTGTACCACACCTTTACTAAACGGTCCCCCTAAAAAGGTAAAGAGAACACATATCATGAAAGCAGTGCATGACCAAAAGAAGCCTCAAGTGAACACCAAGTGAAATTATGTCATCAGAAAGATAGTAGATAGAAAAACATGAAAAGTCCCCAATATTCCCCTGTATCGTACAAAAGGGACGCAAAGTTAAAGGATTAGTTCAGTGGTCAAGCATGTTCATGTCTTATATGAAAGAGGACTTCAAAAGGAACAAAATGGTGAAGAAAGCTTTCAAAAATCTAATTCCGTTAAGGAGAAATACAAGTTTTAAGCTCTGTCTTATCTGTGTAGAAATGACTGGTGTGTAAGTCTACTTGGAAAAGTTTGCATCTCTAAACTCACATTCTTAACAATTGTTAATGTATTTTCAAAAAAAAATTTTTAATTTTTTTACTTTTTAAATTACTTTTCCATGAACTTTCTTCAGGTGGTATATTACAAAAACCTTTCCTGGATTCAGTTTTACTACTTTTTGACATATCCCATGGTTTTTAAGCCACAAAATTGCAAGACAAAATATAATAGAATACATAAAGACTTTTGAGGAATCTGAAGCTATAATGTCACAACTAGTCTGATTTCAGTCGTTTTTACACAAATTATAAACTTTAAACTTAGATATCTGCTTTCTTCATTATTTTGTTTCTTCTGAAGTCCTCTTTCATATAAGATAGACTTGCTTAATCCCTGAAGTAATCCTTTAATGCTTTTATCATAAGTTTTAATGCAGAGAAATTTGTCTCATACAACCTGTTGATTCACTCAATGTAAGATTCAATACAGGTTTATTTGAAGTAGGTTAATTATCTGCATTGGTACAGGACACCACAAACTGGATGAAATTACAAACAAACGTGACTATATACTCATACTCCATGAACAGGTTAATGAGAAAATAATTATGAAATGCATGACTGCAGCACTGTGTTTATCTGTAAACTGATGAAAACTTTGAAAGCATTTATGTGTGAACACTACTGCAAAGTTTCTTGTTCAGGGTAAATAGAGATTAGTTCCATGCTACCTGTGTGTATTTCCTTAATGTGTATGTGACCTCTAATCTCACCAAGTGTTGAATTCTAAACATATTCTTTAAGAGGAATTAAAGAATCCTACTGTGTTTTGTGATGTTTCAATTACTACACATTCATCCTTGTGTTGGCCTCACTATAAATCCGGTGATGTTTTGGCCGACCTACAATCTTGAATTTTTTTTATTAAAACGCTCACACATGCAGCAATGATTTGCATTAAATCATACTTAACCCTTACACTACCACGCGGCGATAATATCACAATTTTGAAACTACCTTTTTCCAAAAATATAATCGAAATATTTTTTGACATTTACGTTGAGACGACAAAAGAATGTGTATCCCGAATCTTGTTTGAAAGTGAAACTGAGGATTAGGAAATGTCAGAAGGCTATTGCCAGTGATGGAGATCTTTTAGTACCTGGACCCGACCCAGAAGAGGCCTATAGATTATCAGATTCAGGTAAAATGATTTTTTCAAATTTCCAAAATCACGAGTGCATTTTCCAAACTTCATGCTTACTAATCTTACTCATTAGGCTTAACGTTAGGCATAGCTAACCTTAGTTCCGATCCGTTTAAAATTAAGCAAAAACAGTGTAATTTAGCTGGGATTATTACTTGTAAGGATAGCAAAAACAGTGTAATTTAGCTGAAAAGGTACTCAAAAATGGTTCAAAACATCAGTAACCATGTTGACGTTGTTAAACCACATATGAAATGTCAACAAATTTGTCCAAATACAGGAAAGTCCTTCAGAGAAATAAAAATTCAGCTGTTTCCAAGGAAATACAGGGGTTGAGGTGGGGAGGAGGTTCTGGCTTATTTATATAGGGAGGGAAAACCAGGGTAAATGCCATCACTCTTAAGAAAAAAATATATATAAAAAATATGGCCCTCTTCCAAGATTCAAATTGCTTCAAAGAAAATAATTTTCCCCTACATGGGACAGCTTGGCCCCCACCATTGGTCTCCTCTCAACAACATGGGACCCTTTCCCCTTAAAATTTTAGTCCTACTCCACTGCACCACAACCTCACATTGTTGAATCGAGAATTCACGAAATAGGTATATGGGTACTGTTGCACTACAAATTAAAGATTGATCTGTAAAGTTTTATCCAAAATTACTATAATAAAGACAATTCATGTTAACCACGTCGGATTTTAAAGACCCATTTACTTGTTTATAATCCCAGCTAAATTACACTGTTTTTGCTATCCTTACAAGTAAATAATCCCAGCTAAATTACACTGTTTTTGCTTAATTTGAACGGATCGAAACTAATGTTAGCTATGCCTAACGTTAAGCCTAATGAGTAAGATTAGTAAGCATTAAGTTTGGAAAATGCACTCACGATTTTAAAAATTTGAAAAAATCTTTTTACCTGAATCTGATAATCTATAGGCCTCTTCTGGGTTGGGTCCAGGTACTAAAAGATCTCCATCACTGGCGATAGCCTTCTGACATTTCCTAATCCTCAGTTTCACTTTCAAACAAGATTCGGGATACACATTCTTTTGTCGTCTCAACGTAAATGTCAAAAAAATCTAAAAATAACTCAAGTGGCGTAGCTATAAAACGTTTTAGCAACGATCTAGGGGGTATGTCTTTTATTGCAGCAATCCATGTAAAAGCACGTTGTTTTCTCTACTGAATGGTGTTTGAAACTTTTCATTACAGTATAGGGGTCAGACCACCATTTTTTTTAACAAAAAGGGTCAAAAAATTACCAAAAATCACAAAAATGTACATATTTTACAATTTCAAAATAATGGCCAGGTATGAGCAAAATATGATTAGATTTAAACAATATTACTTGTCTACATATTATATATAAAAAGAAAATACCTACAAACAAAATTCTTAGCAATTTTTGTAATTTTTCAAAAATATGCATTTTCGGGACATTTTAAACAAAAAGTAAAATTCCTGAATGTTTGGACAAAATTTGCCGAAAAAATGTGAGCATAGACACCCCCCCTTCCTCCATCCCCCAAAAAATACAATTTTATAAAAGATCTTTCCGAGATCTTTGCAATAAAACTATTTGCACCCCTATAGAATTTTAGTAAGGTCCAGATTTTATTTTTGGAAAAAGGTAGTTTTAAAACGGCGATATTATCGCTGTGTGGTAGAGTAAGGGTTAAGGCTCCTTATGTTCCATTGTATGTTATGAATGTTATTGTTATTGTTTATGTTGCACGCCATAAGGAGGCAGGGGGTTATCTTGTGGAGGATCTGTTGGGTCTGAGTTGGTTTATTTTTTCTTTGGATTTGTCCCTGTTTCTTTGGGAACAGTTGTTTTTGAAAGTTGGACAAGACATATGTTCGGTAACCGAACAATCCATGTTCTCTTCCGTGTCATATGTGTGGGTTTGGATGGTGGGCTCTTTGTTGATTGGTTGTTTCTTGGTTTGTTGTTTGTTTATTGAATGATTGTTAGCCAGGTTGGCTTGTGTTTGATGTTTGTTGGCATTAGAGGTATTGGTGTAGGGGATGGTGTGAGTCTTAGAGGAGGAAGGAAGGTTAGGGGGACTAGCGGTGGTGGTGGGGGTGGTTTGGGTAATGGGTGTGGTTGGGTTGTTGGCAATGGTCATGGGCTTAGGACTGGGTAAGAAGAGCCAGGTGAGGTCTGTTTGGGTATGTGAGTCAGTTTTAGTTGTGTTAGGGGGATGACATTTCTGTTAGAGGAGACTGCGCTCGAGTAGGATGGTTTAGCGGGAAGTGAAGCGAGAAATTGCTTCCTGGCCTCCGGTAAGTGATGTTGGGATTAAGGGTTTTTAGTTTCGTAATTTGTTTTTCTTGGAGTTAGGTGGGGCAGTCTTTTGAGAAGGAGGGATGGTTAGCTGGATGAATACCGTTGCAATTGGTGCAGTGTGGGGTGCTGGAGCAGGAGATGCTGTCATGGTCCAGGGCTCCACAGTTGCCACAGCGCGCTTGGCTGCAGCAGGAGTTTTTTTCATGGCCATACCTCTGGAATCTATGACAAGGGAGAGAATTCGGAATATATGGGGTGACTGGGATTCTTAAGTAGCCAGCAGTGATGTGGGAGAGGAGAGTTGGTGTGGAAAACGCTAGAAATATGGTGTTGGTGGATGTTTCCGCACCGTCTCTCTTGAGGAGAAAGTTCGTTTACGAGGTCTTCATCAGTAAGGTAGGCTAAGTCTCTGGATCTGACCACACTTTTGCTGCAGTTTGGGAACAGTGGGGGGTGACTGTAACGTCAAAACCGGTATTGGCTAGGGTTTTGGTGGTGAGGAGGGTAGTGGCTTGAGTGTCTCTGGTGCAGTGCACCAGGAGATCGCTGAATCTGAAGGTAGAGACTTTGGGAAGGGTACCGACAAGGCTTCGGAGCGCTTTGTGGATAGAAAGGGGGAAACTTTTTTTAGACTATCTTGTTTATTTGTGGCCTGTATTATCAGAATTTTGGGGATTAGGGCTGAATAATGGTCAATAGAGGTAGTAAGTGGGTCACGGGGAAAAGAGGGAAGGTCAAGATCAAGGTCAAGGCAGAAGCATTTCGTCATGATGAAAAAGAAAGCAAGGGCCAAGCAAGAGACCCGAGGCAGCTAGAAACTAGAACAGTAAATACCGTCATGGTTCCCATGCCCATGCAAATTGACACCCATATCATATGATCCGGCCAATTATAAAAATGGTATCTCACACTTAAGTCCCACATGGCATCCTATGTCCCACATGGCATCCCACCCCATGTCCCACATGGCATCCATCCCACCCCATGTCCCACATGGCATCCCACCATGTCCCACATGGCATCCCACCCCATGTCCCACATGGCATCCCACCATGTCCCACATGGCATCCCACCATGTCCCACATGGCATCCCACCATGTCCCACATGGCATCCCACCCCATGTCCCACATGGCATCCCACCCCATGTCCCACATGGCATCCCACCCCATGTCCCACATGACATCCTACCCCATGTCCCACATGACATCCCATCCCATGTCCCACATGGCATTCCACTATATCTCCCACATGGCATCCCACTCCATGTTCCACATGACATCCCATGTTCCACATGGCATCCTATGTCCCACATGGCATCCTACCTTATGTCCCACACGACATCCCATCCTATGACCAACATGGCATCCCACCCCATGTCCCACATGGCATCCCACCCCATGTCCCACATGACATCCTACCCCATGTCCCACACGACATCCCATCCCATGTCCCACATGGCATTCCACCATATCTCCCACATGGCATCCCACCCCATGTCCCACATGGCATTCCACCATATCTCTCAGATGGCATTCCACCTCATGTACCACATGACATCCCATGTCCCACTTGGCATTCCATCATATGTCCCACAGGGCATTCCACCATATCTCCCACATGCAATTCCACCACACAGTGTCTCACATGGCATATTCCACCATGTCCCACATGGAATTCCACCATATGTCCCACATGGCATCCCACATGTCATCCCACCCTATGTCTCACATGACGTCACATAAGCTCCATAAGAAGTCTCATCCTAGCTATCACAGTCCCTGATTGAGCATACTATGTATTAAAGTGTCAATTCATATAATAACTTATATGCAAATGAGTTGTTGAATAAGGAAAAAAGGTGGAGTCAAATAATTATGCCTGATATAGCCATTGGTGTATACAACATGGTAAATATTATATCATATGTCCCTCATGGCCCCCATCCATGTCCCACATGGCATCCCTCCCTATGTTTATATGCAATCACATCTTGTCACACTCCTTGACTAAGCATGCTAAATAAAAAAGTCTGGTCAGGTCACATACTGTAGTAACTTTATGCAAATGAGCACAATAATAAAGGTGGAGTTTGAAAAATCCTGCCTGATATAACTGTTTGGTGCCCAAATATTTTGAAGAATCTTAAGGATTTTAAATCACAAGTGCTACAAGAGAGACTTGAGGATATCTGAAGAATATTGGAAAATTATATCATTTTACAGTTATCTTTTAAGAAAATATCAAATGTATTGAAGACTTTTTAAGGAAACTAGTCTTCAATCCTGTGTTAAGTATCTCGGATAAACTTTAACGTTTTATAAGGAAATTCTGAGGGATTCTCAAAAAACTTTAACATTTCAGAAGAAATCTCAGGACAAATCTGTGGACGGCTGGATGGCCGGACGGCCGGACGGTCGTAATTGCCATTACATAGGTTCGCATACATGCTTCGCATGCGAACCAAAAAAAAAGGCGCTAAAGTCTGGTCAGAACGGAAGGAAAAAAACAAAAGAAACAATCTCACCGAAAACAGAAGCCCATCCACAAAGAGAAATTCCGAAAAAAAAGAAATATAAAACAAAATTTAAGTGGTAAAGTGCAAGGTGAAATGAAACAGAACGAAATAGTTAGAGAATAAAAACAGAAGTCACGTCGCTCTTGTTGCACATGATTCAATGTATCATTTTGTACTAAAGAAAATTTCTGGGTGTCGCTCATTTTCCAATATTTTTTTGTGTTGTTCTTTAAAAGAGTACATAACATTAGGGAATACAAACCTTCCCTGCAGAAGCAAAGAACTGGCTATCCGAGGAGAACTTGAGATGATAAACCGGAGTTGCAGTTCTGAAAAAAATAAAGTAAAATAAGATATTCTTTAAAATTGATATTTATGCATATTCATTACAGGATGACTGGAGGGTCAACTCCCTAACATGTACACCTAACGCCACTTCTAAACCCTACTTCTTACTTTTCCATGAACTTCAAGGTTTGATAGTTGTTTTCATTTTCACCACTTTCAGAATCTTTTACCCAGCAATTTTGTATTCCTATTGTTTGAAACTTTCTTATAATTCTTTGGTTTCTTTTGTCCAAATTCTTAATTCCAACCTAACATTACCTTCAAATACTAAGAAACTCATTCTAATAACAAAAAGGTTAACACAGAATGCAATGTCAGCTTTTACTTATTATTCAGATCAGATTTACAATGTCCCCTCCAAGTTAAACTTAATGTTATTCAGATCAGATTTACAATGTCCCCTTCAAGTTAAACTTAATGACATCTTCATACGACAGGTTTCATGGAAGTCACAAGGTTCTGTCCTCATACAACAATATGTTCATTAGTCATCAGTCTATTAATCATACCTAGGACAACTTCCACATTATTTACAAAACATACAGAAAATACATGGCAATCTTTTATCTTTAATCCTTACTGTTATTCATCATTTCTGCAGGTATATTTCTTGACTCAGCCACCATGTCTTTGTGAAAAGGCAAGTTAATATGAACAAGTAATACACACTTATGGTTTTATTAGTAATCGATATGCTGATAAACACAGATGCTCCCTTGTACATTATCCCGATTACCAGCTTTCAAATGTCTACAGGTTGATGACCATATAGAAATGGTCTAGCTTGTGTGCATGGTTTTGCGGATACCTGTGGTCAAGGGAAATATCCACAGCAGAGATCACCAAATGTCAAACATTTTCATGCACATCGCAATCATCTCTGAACCCTCAGCAACTCCAAAGTTCCTATTATTTTGTAGACTTCATTCCCCATCCATAATACAATCTACCTCAGTTATCATTTAGGCCCACCAAGTTTCATCCCAAAAGAATCTCTTTCTCACTTATTATCTGTGTTGATCATTTGCATTCTAAACACTTCAGGATAATCTATCTCCTCACTGATTTCTCCAAGGCCACATCATTGTTTTATTCAGGCTACGCATTTATTCAAATTTCTTTTCAGGCAAGATTCACATTTCATTTTCCTTTCATTTCACTTCATCTGATTTTTTTAAAGTCTAGAAAATTGATTTGTTTGGGTTTCCTTTCAGGGCAAAAATTTGTTCAGCATATTCCATCAGCAGATCTTACCCAAAACATCCCCACCCTACCCCTGTTTCAATATGTCTCAAATCATCCCCACCCCTCCCCTGTTTCAATATGTCTCGAATCATCCCCACCCCTCCCCTAATTCAATGTCTCAAATCATCCCCACCACTCTCGTGTTTCAATTGGTCTCAAATCATCCCCACCCCTCCCCTGTTTCAATGTCTCAAATCATCCCCACCCCTTCCCAGTTTCAATATGTCTCAAATCATCCCCATCTCTCCCATGTTTCAATGTCTTAAACCATCCCCACCCCTCCCCTGTTTAAATGTTTCAAATCATCCCCAGCCCTCCCCTATCTCAATGTCTTAAATCATCCCCACCCTCCTGTTTCAATATGTCTCAAATCATCCCCACCCCTCCCCAGTTTCAATGTCTCAAATTGTCCCCACCCCTTCACTGTTTCAATGTCTCAAATCATCCCCACCCTCCCGTTTCAATGTCTCAAATTATCCCCACCCCTCCCTGTTTCAATGTCTCAAATCATCCCCACCCCCTCCACTGTTTCAATGTCTCAAATCATCCCCACCCCTCCCATTTCAATATGTCTCAAATCATCCCCACCCCTCCCCTGTTTAAATGTCTCAAATCATCCCCACCTCCGGTTTCAATGTCTCAAATCATCCCCACCCCTCCCCTGTTTAAATGTCTCAAATCATCCCCACACCTCCCGTTTCAATGTCTCAAATCATCCCCATCCCTTCCCTGTTTCAATGTCTCAAATCATCCCCACCCCTCCCATTTCAATAAGTCTCAAAACATCTCCACCACTCCCATGTTTCAATGTCTCAAATCACCCCACCCTTCCCATTTCAATGTCTGAAATCATTCCCACTCCCGTTTCAATGTCTTAAATCATCCCCACCCCTCCCCTGTTTCAATGTCTTAAGTCATCCCCACCTCTACCTTGTTTCAATGTTTCCCCACCCTACCCTGTTTCAATGTCTCAAATCATCCACACCCTCCCGTTTCAATGTCTCAAATCATCCCCACCACTCCCCTGTTTCATTATGTCTCAAATCATCCCCACCCCTCCCGTTTCAATGTCTCAAATCATCCTCACCCCTATCCTGTTTCAATGTCTTAAATCATCCCCACCCTTCCCTGTTTGATGTCTCAAATCATCCCCACCCCTCCCGTTTCGATGTCTTTAATCATCCCCACCCCTCCCCTGTTTCAATGTCTCAAATCATCCCCACCCCTCCCGTTCATTATGTCTCAAATCATCCCCACCCCTCCCCATTTCAATGTCTCAAATCATCCCCACCCCTCACCTGTTTCAATGTCTCAAATCATCCCCACCCTTCCCCTGTTTCAATGTCTCAAATCATCCCCACCCCTCCCGTTTCGATATGTCTCAAATCATTCCCACCCCTCCCATTTCAATGTCTAAAATCATCCCCACCCTCCCCTGTTTCAATGTCTCAAATCATCCCCACCCTTCCCCTGTTTCAATGTCTTAAATCATCCCCACCCCTCCCATTTCAATGTCTCAAATCATCCCCACCCCTCCCCTGTTTCAATGTCTCAAATCATCCCCACCTTTCCCTGTTTCAATGTCTCAAATCATCCCCACCCTACCCTGTTTCAATGTCTCAAATCATCCTCACCCCTCCCGTTTCAATTACTCAAATCATCCCCACCCCTCCCCTGTTTCAATGTCTCAAATCATCCCCCTTTCCCCTGTGTCAATGTCTCAAATCATCCCCACCCCTCCCGTTTCAATGTCACAAATTATCTCCACCCTTCCCATTTCAATATGTCTGAAATCACTTCTTCCATAATTGATAACAAAACCACACCAAATTCAATCAAAATTCAATCATCGGTTCTTAAGATAAGTTATTGACATAACACACAGAACCAACACAGGCAAAAACATATAAAAACATGTTAAAATATGTCAATATAGATAATGACGTATAGATATATATATATTATATATATATATATATATATATTATTTATATATATATTATATATATATATATATATATTATATATATATCATATATATTATATATATATATTATATATATATATATATATATATATATATATATATATATATATATATATATATATATATATATATATATATATATATACTGTATCAAAAAAAAAGCTTTCATAATATAATTTTTCATACTATTGAAAAGATACTGAGATGAGAAACTTGAGGTTTTTGCATATGCATATAACTGATACTTAAAACATATTTCACAAAAAAACAATAAACAATAATCTGTATGCATCAATGCATCCTAAACAGAACTATATTTAGGTGGGCATTTATTTTAGTATATTTATATATATACATATGGGTATGGACTGAACAATATATCTCTATCAGTAATTTATCATATCGTTGAATCATATACTAAATGATTTATGGAAGAAAAATAGTTGTATTACTGTACAAAGCAGTACACCAACAACCAATGCTGGTTGGTATAGGTGTCCTGATGAGGCACTGAAAACCAGAGGCTTTAAAACTTCCCAACTGTGACCTCATACAAGTTTGTATCTCTGGTCTTAATGCAACTGAACGTAGAATAAGACTTTAGTGTCAGATAGGAATAACATTCCTGTCTGTTTACCTAATCCTTCTACTTGTTATTTGATTAAAAGGTACACAGGTATACCCAGTCAGCTGCATGCCTGGTATATTTCTGGTATGCCTCATGTGGTATCTATTATGTTAATTGTTAAGTAATAGGGGTGTTGCCTCCAAGGAAGAGGAGTTAAAATTATTCAGTTCCTAGTTTTGTTTAAAACAAGAATACGCCATTGTTCCTTACTGCCTTTGAGTATTTAGTTTTTGTTAGTAATAATTAGGCTAGTCGTTAACTTAAATGTTAGAAAGACTATGAATTATCATTGTTAAAATATGAAATGTTAGAATGACTAAGAATTATCATTGTCAAAATATGAAATGTTAGAATAACTAAGAATTATTTTTGTCAAAATATTAGTTATAACTTTTGGGGCAATTAAATTAGAAGTAGCAAACATATGATTTCAGTAGATGATAAAGGGTTTAAGTGAAAAGTCTCAGCTATGTTATTGAATAGTGTTAGTTAAATTGATAGATTGTGTAAATAAATATTTGGAAAATAGTCATGCAGATTTATGATATGTTAGCCAAAGAAAAGTGTAATAATTCCAAAGCAAAATATGGGAGAACAATCTTGTAATTAAAGGGAACTGAGAAATACTGTAGGTTTTCCTTAAAATATATCGTCCTTAAAATACATCGTCCTTAAATTATATCGTCCTTAAATCATATCGTCTTTTGAAAGTTGAAAGCTTTTAAAAGTTTGGTCCATGCAATATAGGAGTTTTATTAATGGTTGTGCTTTATGTATGAGAAGGCAGTCACTTATTTGAGGTGAATATTGAACTTGGCAAGTTGTGAAGTTGCATGAAGTTTGAATGCAATTTTTCCATGATTATTAAATGTTACTAAAATCAGTGATAAAGTGTACTCTCATTGGTTGTATCTTCACAGGTTTTTTTTTATACATGCTCAGCTTTTAAACAGGTAAACTAGTACCTAAAGTGCATCGCCTGTGTGGCTAGCAAACATGATTCTTTGACTGAAAACTGAAGACGGTAAATATATGTATAGCAAAGCTCCAGAATGATTAAAAGCGAGCAAAGATAGCGGAGCCAGCAAAGATATTTAGTAAGATAATTTAGCAAAGATGATTTTGCAACAGAAACAAAATACAATAGAGCTCCAGTTTACTTTTGATTTCCATTAGTTGTATATACATTTATGGCAGAAATTCAGTTGTGACAAACAGCATTTTCTGTTACAACTTTTATGTAAAAGTCTTTTTGTGTTTATTCATCGTTTATTGCATTAACTGCCCAGCAACACACATGTATTGGCCATTGATCATATTGGGGATACTTCGTGAGCGCTGCATTATTTTCTTGAGCAAGACACTCTACTTGTTTCTGTCCACTCAGCTGTAAAATGAGTGAGTACCAGCACTGCTGGGAATTAATCTGCCATGGACTGGCATCCCGTCCAGGGGGAGTCATCTGCAATGGACTGGCATCCCGTCCAGGGGGAGTCATGTACTTTCATCCACCTGCACCATGGAAACATAAGCATGGCCTAATGGCTTGGAAGGATCAGGGAACCTGGATGGATTAGCTTACAGTAGCTTTATTGCCTAGCTACTAGTTATGAGCATAAAGGCTTGGCCGGACTTGGCTTTAGCTTGAATGATGACATTGTTTGTTGCAGTTAAGGTCAAGTTGTTGCTACTTGACCATAGACCTCGAACAGTGACTGAGAATTGTAACACAATCATATCAACTATCACACTGTCCTCAAATTCTCGTCCATCAAATTGTGCATCACAGCACAGTTAAGTTTAAGTTTATTACACTTATATGGCGCATTATCTAAATAACTTAATCTAATGCGCCTTACAAAATATGCATATAAAGAAAATAAATACAAATGTGTAAATAAGATAAGCATGAAATATACAGAAAACAAAGAACAACAAAATTATGAAGAAGACTTGAAAGCACAATTAAATAAGTGAGTCTTAAGCAAGGTGTGTAATTGTTTAACCCTTACTCTCCCAGCGTCACGGTGACCGTGACAGTTACGATCCATTTTCCAAAAATTGTTTTGAGTACCTTCCCAAAATCCTATAGAGCTGCAAATAAGTTCATTCAAACCAGATTAAATAGATCTTTCATAATATGGTTATTTTGTTGGAGGGTTAGATTGAAATTTTTTGAGTAAAATCGTTACAAAAAAGTGCATTTTTAAAAAAAACAGGCATTTTTTTTTTTTTTTGAAAGACGAATGTCATACGTGAATATTTTTTCTATTTTTCTTTTTCAGGTAAAGTATAAAGATAGTTTGAATTGTTGGTTGCTACACGATTTTTACTTGTACTTGGTCAATGTTTGTGTTTTTTTGAAGAAAATATGCCAAAATTTGTGATTTCGGGCCATTTTGGACCTTTTTGATCAAAAATTATAAAAACGCCCAAATATTGTATTGAATTTTTAAAATCTCTACGGATAGAGGAGAAATAGATCGTTCAGACGAACTATTACAATAACAGATGCACCCCCTCTACATGCCTAAAAGGTCTCTGATGATGACGTCAATTTTCGTCTTTTTTTTCTTCTTTTTTTTCTTCACACATTCGACATCACAAAATGGCGAAATACAAGTTACAACGTCGAACGTGCCTTCCGACTCCTATGTTTTCTTCAGAATAATGATGACTCAGAGGGGTCGGAAGGTACTTCTGATGAAGAAGATGTACCAGAACTCGACTAGATTAAGGAAGAGGAGAATATAGAGCCTGCTAAGATGGATAGTGATCTGTTCCAAATTACGGAGTAGGTGAGTGTTTTCTTCCAAAAATAGCGAAAGTACTTACATTGTAAATGTGTAGTATTAAAATAAGGCTTATAGAATTCTAATGATAAATTAGCGGGGATTTTTTGCTTGTTACGAGAAACAAGTAAATGGGACACTAAAATCACATATAAAAAAAAGGATTTAGGTCCTTTCTATAATAGCCCGGATGAAACAAATGAAAGCTGTACCCCAATAATAACATTTCTAAATGGACTGAAATATATGTATTTCCCAATGGCAAAATTGTAAATTTAGGCCTACTGAAATATGTGTATTCCCAATTTCACAAAATCCAAGTTCCATTATTTCAGGGGCCGAAATCACAATTTTATGGGGGAAAGTGGAGTAGGGGTCCCATGTTAGGGCAAAATACACATGTTGGGGGTGCCCCAGGCCCATTTAGAGGAAAATGCTTGTATATAGGCCTAGTACCGGTACATTATTTTGATGCCCCATTTTTTGGGACCATGATCCTTTTTCCCTCCCCCTGGCTATGCCACTGTTGTGGTGATGACTAGATCGATAACACAAACATTTTGGACCCCTGTATGTACCCCCGGGCTTCCCGGCTGTAAAAGTCTGTCCCCACGGTTACCACAAAATTGTGGGGCAGGTTAGAAACCACAATAACATGTTATGCGATAACATGTTATGCGTATGCTTGGAGAGGACGAGCCGCCCGCTACTAGAAACCACAATAACATGTTATGCGATAACATGTTTGTGATGCTTGAAGAGGACCAGCCGCCCGCTACTCCCCAACCCAAGAGGAAGAGGGACAGACTGTTGAAGATGAGCCCAGGCCCCTCTTCCAGGCCTTCCGCTGCAGTCTCGCCACCATCACCACTCAAAGAAAATCCGACTGCAGCGGAAAAGCTGCCTTCAAAACCAGGGAGGAAGAGCGGGAACGCTCGGCTGCAGGAGATACAACGGTCGAAGGTCATCCCTGCAGCCGATAAAGACTATCATCTGTGGGAAGTACTGGTGGAGAGTGACCGGGATCGACACGAGGTCTTCGGTAACTGGTTATGGGAAGACCAAACTAAAGTAAGTTGAATGAATATAGTTGCAATTTTTTTTTTTTTTATAGCAGAAGACTTTACAAATTTAGACCTTTTCGGCAAACATTTCTTATGAATTCCATGTGGAATGAACAGAAGTAAGTGTTCAATAGATAATCAGCATAGTCTATCAACATAAAAGTAGCTGTGAAGCTTGTAATGGCTGAAATTGGGTCAGAAATAAACAAAAAACACTTTCGTGCATAATAAATGAGGTAAATGACCTAATTTGCACATCATTTGCATAATTTCTTATTTAATTTTTTGCAAATGATGATGTAAACATCTTGTTTTTCTGCATTCTATTAGTTTTGGACATCATAAAAGGGGAAAATGCATTTTTTTTGGAAAATTTAGTGCCATACACTATTAGATAGATTATTCACAGAATCGGGGATAATTTTAGGTCAAAATGTACCAAATTTTTCATATTTGTGTCCTTTTTTTTCTTCTGATTCCTAAAAATCCATGAATAGTATCAAATGAAAGGTCTTTCCAAGGACGATTCAGAAATTCTATCCATATTTTTTTGCTATCTAGCCACAAGGCACAAGCCTGTCATAAAGATAGAATGTTTGGAGACCTGATATGCTAATTTTATGACCTAATTTGCATATTTGAGTTCGGAAATATGCACATTTTTGGAAAGTTCAACATGTTAGCTTTCATAAAAGTCGAACTTGTTTTGGTACAAATGGAACAGAAAGTGCTGAAAAAGTCCTTTTTCCAAAAATTTCAGAAATAGCTTATTCTTTTTTTGACACCTTGGGAGAGTAAGGGTTAAGGGATTGAGCAGATTTGATTGAAAGAGGTAAGTCATTCCAAAGTTTTGGGCCAAATATTTGCAGTAAGCGATCACCATATGTAAGTTTACTTTTTGAAACATAAAGGATGTGGTGGTTTGGAGTGCGAAGGTGGTAACTAGTTTGTTTATAATGAAACATTTCTGTCAAATATTACGGGGCCATATCATGAAGTGATTTAAAAATGAGTATTAAAATTTTAAATTTAATTCTATATGAGACAGGTAGCCAATGAAGATTTTGCAGTAGATAAAGTGATGGAGTGAAACGGTTGCTTCTTGTGACGAGCCTTGCAGCATAATTCTAAACACGCTGCAACTTTTTCACTGTAACACCTGGCACCCCTGCAAGGAGGACATTACAATAATCTATGCAGCTATGCACAAGTACATTTACAAGTGATATTGCAGAGCGTCTGTCCAGAAACTTCATGCACCTTATAATGTTAAATAAATGGTAAAATGCAGTTTTGTATTTGTGATTGACATGGTCAGCCATTGCCATACCTTGATCTAACCAAGTGCCAAATATTTGACAGTAAAAGATAAATTCACACTGTCGTTACCAATAACAATACTGCCAATATTTAATTTTGTTAGTTGGTAATTGGATCCAAAAAAAATGACTTCACTTTTTAAATCATTCACTTTTAGTTTGTTGTAAATCATCCAATCTTTCACTTTTTTCAACGACCTTCAATTTCAGCTATGACTGAGATCACATTTGATAGATCATTAGCATTGAACGACATGTATAAGCCATGGTAATCAGCATAACCATGAATACTGGGAGAAACGGCTATCAAAGCATCAAAAATAAAAGATGCATACCATGTGAATAAGGGGTCCACAACAAGAGCCCTGAGGCACACCAAATTCTACATCAAATGCCCTTGATTCAGCATTGCTGATAAGGATTTTTTGTTTCCATTGAACTAAATAGGATTCAAACCAATTTAAGATGGTTCCATCAATGCCAAAACGCTTATCTAAGGTTTTGAGAAGCATACCATGATCAATTGTGTCGAATGCCGCACTTAGGTCAAGGTGTACTAAAATGACACATTTTTGTTTGTCTAGTTGCAGCAGTATGTCTGACTGAATTTTAGCTAAAGCAGTTTCTGTGCTATGGAATGGGCAAAACCCTGATTGACAGGAAGGTAATAAGTCATGCTGCTGACTTTGCTTAATCATTTGTTCAACAACAGCACGCTCAACTATTTTAGACAAGAAACTAAGATTGCTTACTGGTCGATAGTTATCATATGTTACATCAAGCCCTTGTTTTTTTAGTAATGGCTTTACTCAGCTTCTTTCCAATGCTTAGGGAATTTCCCTTGTTGCAAAGAAAGATTAACCAATTTAGTAAGAGTTGGAAGAAAAACATTGATATTCTCCCTTAAAAACCAAGTGGGTAGTGGGTCGAGGATGCACTGAGTAGATTTTGCTTTTAGTATCAGATTTTGTACATCCTCCTCTGTCGAGAGCTGAAATGAAGTCCCTACGGGAACATTTCTCCAGAACTCAAAGGGCGGATCACAACCTCTCTATCCAGCTCATGTCTAATCTTGGCAATTATTGCAACAAAGAACTCGCCAAATTCTGAGGCAAGATGAGAAGCATCATTGTGAGGAGGTAGTGGGGTGATGGGCTTTCGATCAAGCAGAGTATCCATGATTCTAAAAAGTTTCTTTTGATCACCATTTATTTCAGCAATAGCATTAGAGTAGAATTGATGTCTGGCATTATTCAACTCGGTTGTGTAGATGTCACGCTTTTCTTTGTAAGTAATCCAGCTAACATTAGATTTTAAATAGCGCCAAATCCTTTCCACTTTGCGTTTCTCTCTTTTTAGATCCTTGATCTGATCATTGTACCGGGGTATTTTTAGACGAGCTACTAATGTTTTTACATGTTTAGGTGCATGATTGTCGATTACTTGTCTTATACATGAGTCATACAGTACATGCAGGCCGCCTCTTCAACATCCTCAATTTCAGACAATGAAGCAAAGCTTTTAGACAAATCCAATTGAAATTGAAATGTTGGAGGGGATATGGTTTTGAATTTTCTGTAAACAATTGTATTTTCATTAAGTTTGGGTTTAGGGAATCTTAGAAAAGTTGAAATGAAACAATGATCTGGTATGTAAAAATCTGATGTAAGGAATGATAATTGCAGTTCAATATTTGTTCATGTTATAAATAAGTCTAAAGTGTGACCACTGATATGAGTAGGAGTAACAACATTTTGTTCAAGGCACATACTTTGGAGTAGGGTACAAAATTTCACTTGATCATGATTCAGTTTGTCTTCAAAATGAATGTTAAAATCCCCTGTAATTAAAACAGGCTCATTTGTATCAAGGAACTGTTCAAGTACATCACTAATCTCATCAAAAAATACATTACAATAAACTGGGTGATTTGTTGAATAAGGTGGGCGGTAAACAATTAGTAGTTTAAATCTATGATTGTCTGAGTTTATATCCCATATTGATTATTCAAAAGAGTTACATTCTCCTGATGAAGTCAATCTCACAGTAAGAGATTTCATGAAGATGAGAGCTGTCCCTCCGCCTCTTCTAATGGATTTCCGAGGAACATCAATAAAATTGTATCCTGTAGATTTTAGTTCAGCTTTTTTAGCATCATTGTCAACTGTCATCCAACTTTCAGTAACAGCACAAATATCAATATTGTTATCAATTATATAATCCATAACAGATAATATTTTATTTCTCAATGAACATGGGCTGATATGAGCAATATGTAGGCCTAAGTTGGTAGGAATGGTATCAGGTTGTATTGATATTACATGTAGATTTTCTTGACTTGCAGCACGCTTTGATTTAATAGTATCTACTCTTAGACGTATAATAACATCAATAGGACTCTGGTCAGATACTAAAATTCTTTTCTTCAGTTTTCTAGTACCACCACGAGTACCCCTTTTTAGGCTTGGATTCCAAGACTTTTTATAACCATCAAGGTATGAGCAGATATGTTACATGAGCAATGTATACGAATGTTCAAAAGTTCGTGTTTATGATAGGCATAGGCATTAGCATAGTTGTGTAAATTGTCAACATTGCTACAATCTGGGCCTGGATTAAGTTCCATATCACCACATTGTAAAATTTCAGCTTGAAAAGACACACAGGAATTTTGATAAAGTGAAATGGGGAAACGCTGAAATCCTTGGTAAACAAAAGATTTACGCCAAACAGTTGAATGAGAGAAACAGAACTGGATGTTAGCTTCTGTACTAATCCTGATTGACAGCAACAAGATAAGCACTGACAGAGACAGATTTTCCAGCTTTGAGTGGGGTTGCATTGTTATGCAGTAATCCAAATTGATTTGAGTCTAGAAAAAAGCAGTAGGGCACTAGCAATCCTCATGAATTGGGTTATAAAATGGAAATATAAACCAAAATTTAATCAAAGATATCACAAAAATATAATACACTGCAGTAAAAATAAGTAGTCCAATGAAATCAGCACAAAAAACACTGCAAGATGATACAAAATAAGTAGTCCAATGAAATCAGCACAAAAACACTGCGAGATACAAAATAAGTAGTCCAATGAAATCAGCACAAAAACACTGCGAGATACAAAATAAGTAGTCCAATGAAATCAGCACAAAAAACACTGCAAGATGATACAAAATAAGTAGTCCAATGAAATCAGCACAAAAAATACTGCAAGATGATACAAAATAAGTAGTCCAATGAAATCAGCACAAAAAAACTGCGAGATGATACAAAATAAGTAGTCCAATGAAATCAGCACAAAAAATACTGCAAGATGATACAAAATAAGTAGTCCAATGAAATCAGCACAAAAATACTGCAAGATGATACAAAATAAGTAGTCCAATGAAATCAGCACAAAAATACTGCAAGATGATACAAAATAAGTAGTCCAATAAAATCAGCACAAAAAACACTGCAAGATACAAAATTTAAAAAAAAATACAAGATGAAAACAGGTGAAAATGATGAAAACTTGAGAGCAAAGTAAGTTGTGTGGCAGCCTGTAAGGCGCTCAAGTTGATAGTACGTCTACATCAAATTGATGTATTCCCTGTAAGGCATGTCATGTTGATCAATAGTAAGTCTGCTTCAATTTTTTTTTTTTAATGAGACGCTCAATTAAGTTAACTCCGGTTAAAAATTGTTTATTTTGATATGGAAAAGTTTAAAAGAACTCACATAAATTGAAACCCATTCTTTCCCAGCCCAAACTGTCAATAAAACATCAAAACCCTCTTCAACCACAATTAGATAAAAGTCTTTAATCTCCAGAAACAATAAGGGTGCATCTTGCACTGGCATTCTGACCTATGTGAGTGTATTGGAAGGTAAGGGATAGACAAGATGTATGATCCAAATTTAATGGAGTTTGCTTCATAATGGAGCAAAAATATATTTTCTTTGTTTCACAAAATGAAAAAAGTTTATTTGGGGAAAATTTATGTGTATTACTTTATTTGATTATCAAGTATATACTGAAGCCAATACAAATGCCCTTGTATACAGTCAGCTGAAAAACACTAAAACCACTACGTTTTAAGATACACTAAGTGCAGAGGTTACATTAACATAATTAATTTTAAAGACAATTACTGGGAAATGAGCCACTTTGAAACTTGTTCAATGTTCAGGTACATTTGTGCTGTATAATATGGGCAGATATCTCTGTTTCCTAATTTGGAATAGTAAATACATTGCTTTTTCATTTCCTACAAAAAGATTACAGAATACAGGTAGCAATCATGGAGATTCTAATATATTTTCTCATCATACTAAATTTTTTCAATATTCAATTTAGCTTGACTGTCTTTGACATATCATCACACATACTCCATATGCAAACAGCAAATATCTTCCTTTGCCATAAACTCACACACAGAAAGTGTTGTTTTCAAAATTCATTGGTTTGTTGACGGCACCGCGACAAAATTCATGAAGGTCAATCTACTATTTGGTTGAGCAATGTGTTCATAACAGGTTGGTTGTAATTGCTGTTTGCTTTACTTACTAGCATATAGGTCTTTCTAACAATTAAAATACAAACATCTGTGCTGTACTTGTTCACACATACTCCACTTAAGGTATATTGCTTTTCTGATCAATACTAAAAATAAAACATTTTGATGATAAGTTCCAATTGGGTACCTGGATGGACTGGGATGACCAGCTGATCAATAGAAACTTTTTGACTGGATGAACTTTCATTTGACTTTTCTCAGTAGTGGTCCATAGTGTCAGATAGATCAGATCTAGCCTCAGTAGTGGTCCATAGTGTCAGATAGATCAGATATAGCCTCAGTAGTGGTCTATAGTGTCAGATACATCAGATCTAGCCTCAGTAGTGGTCCATAGTGTCAGATAGATCAGATCTAGCCTCAGTAGTGGTCCATAGTGTCAGATACATCAGATCTAGCCTCAGTAGTGGTCCATAGTGTCAGATAGATCAGGTCTAGCCTCAGTAGTGGTCCATAGTGTCAGATAGATCAGATATAGCCTCAGTAGTGGTCCATAGTGTCAGATAGATCAGATCTAGCCTCAGTAGTGGTCCACAGTGTCATATAGATCAGGTCTAGCCTCAGTAGTGGTCCATAGTGTCATATAGATCAGATCTAGCCTCAGTAGTGGTCCATAGCGTCAGATAGATCATATCTAGCCTCAGTAGTGGTCCATAGTGTCAGATAGATCAGGTCTAGCCTCAGTAGTGGTCCATAGTGTCAGATAGATCAGATCTAGCCTCAGTAGTGGTCCATAGTGTCAGATAGATCAGATCTAGCCTCAGTAGTGGTCCATAGTGTCAGATAGATCAGATCTAGCCTCAGTAGTGGTCCATAGTGTCAGATACATCAGATCTAGCCTCAGTAGTGGTCCATAGTGTCATATAGATCATATCTAGCCTCATTAGTGGTCCATAGTGTCAGATAGATCAGATATAGCCTCAGTAGTGGTCCATAGCGTCAGACAGATCAGATCTAGCCTCAGTAGTGGTCCATAGTGTCAGATAGATCAGATCTAGCCTCAGTAGTGGTCCACAGTGTCATATAGATCAGATCTAGCCTCAGTAGTGGTCCATAGTGTCATATAGATCAGGTCTAGCCTCAGTAGTGGTCCATAGCGTCATATAGATCAGATCTAGCCTCAGTAGTGGTCCATAGCGCCAGATAGATCATATCTAGCCTCAGTAGTGGTCCATAGTGTCAGATAGATCATATCTAGCCTCAGTAGTGGTCCATAGTGTCAGATACATCAGATCTAGCCTCATTAGTGGTCCATAGTGTCATATAGATCAGGTTTAGCCTCAGTAGTGGTCTATAGTGTCAGATAGATCAGGTCTAGCCTCAGTAGTGGTCCATAGTGTCAGATAGATCAGATCTAGCCTCAGTAGTGGTCCATAGTGTCAGATAGATCAGATCTAGCCTCAGTAGTGGTCCATAGTGTCAGATAGATCAGATCTAGCCTCAGTAGTGGTCCATATTGTCAGATAGATCAGATCTAGCCTCGGTAGTGGTCCATAGTGTCAGATAGATCAGATCTAGCCTCGGTAGTGGTCTATAGTGTCAGATAGATCAGATATAGCCTCAGTAGTGGTCCAAAGTGTCAGATAGATCAGGTCTAGCCTCAGTAGTGGTCCATAGTGTCAGATAGATCAGATCTAGCCTCAGTAGTGGTCCATAGCGTCAGATAGATCATATCTAGCCTCAGTAGTGGTCCATAGTGTCAGATACATCAGATCTAGCCTCAGTGGTGGTCCATAATGTCAGATAGATCAGATCTAGCCTCAGTAGTGGTCCATAGTGTCAGATAGATCATATCTAGCCTCAGTAGTGGTCCATAGTGTCAGATAGATCAGATCTAGCCTCAGTGGTGGTCCATAATGTCAGATAGATCATATCTAGCCTTAGTAGTGGTCCATAGTGTCATATAGATCAGGTCTAGCCTCAGTAGTGGTCCATAGTGTCAGATAGATCACATCTAGCCTCAGTAGTGGTCCACAGTGTCAGACAGATCAGATCTAGCCTCAGTAGTGGTCTATAGTGTCAGATAGATCAGATCTAGCCTCAGTGGTGGTCCATAATGTCAGATAGATCAGATCTAGCCTCAGTGGTGGTCCATAGTGTCAGATAGATCAGATCTAGCCTCAGTAGTGGTCCATAGTGTCATATAGATCAGGTCTAGCCTCAGTAGTGGTCCACAGTGTCATATAGATCAGGTCTAGCCTCAGTAGTGGTCCACAGTGTCATATAGATCAGGTCTAGCCTCAGTAGTGGTCCATAGTGTCATATAGATCAGGTCTAGCCTCAGTAGTGGTCCATAGTGTCATAAAGATCAGATCTAGCCTCAGTAGTGGTCCATAGCGTCAGATAGATCATATCTAGCCTCAGTAGTGGTCCATAGTGTCAGATAGATCAGATCTAGCCTCAGTAGTGGTCCATAGTGTCAGATAGATCAGATCTAGCCTCAGTAGTGGTCCATAGTGTCATATAGATCAGGTCTAGCCTAAGTAGTGGTCCACAGTGTCATATAGATCAGGTCTAGCCTCAGTAGTGGTCCATAGTGTTATATAGATCAGGTCTAGCCTCAGTAGTGGTCCACAGTGTCATATAGATCAGATCTAGCCTCAGTAGTGGTCCACAGTGTCATATAGATCAGGTCTAGCCTCAGTAGTGGTCCATAGTGTCATATAGATCAGGTCTAGCCTCAGTAGTGGTCCATAGTGTCATATAGATCAGATCTAGCCTCAGTAGTGGTCCATAGCATCAGATAGATCAGATCTAGCCTCAGTAGTGGTCCATAGTGTCAGATATAGCCTCAGTAGTGGTCCATAGTGTCAGATAGATCAGATCTAGCCTCAGTAGTGGTCCTTAGTGTCAGATAGATCAGATCTAGCCTCAGTAGTGGTCCATATTGTCAGATAGATCAGATCTAGCCTCGGTAGTGGTCTATAGTATCAGATAGATCATATCTAGCCTCAGAAGTGGTCCTTAGTGTCAGATAGATCAGATCTAGCCTCAGTAGTGGTCCATAGTGTCAGACAGATCAGATCTAGCCTCGGTAGTGGTCTATAGTGTCAGATAGATCAGATCTAGCCTCAGTAGTGGTCCTTAGTGTCAGATAGATCACATCTAGCCTCAGTAGTGGTCCAAAGTGTCAGATAGATCAGGTCTAGCCTCAGTAGTGGTCCTTAGTGTCAGATAGATCACATCTAGCCTCAGTAGTGGTCCAAAGTGTCAGACAGATCAGATCTAGCCTCAGTAGTGGTCCATAGTGTCAGATAGATCAGATCTAGCCTCAGTAGTGGTCCTTAGTGTCAGATAGATCACATCTAGCCTCAGTAGTGGTCCAAAGTGTCAGATAGATCAGGTCTAGCCTCAGTAGTGGTCCTTAGTGTCAGATAGATCAGATCTAGCCTCAGTAGTGGTCCATAGTGTCAGACAGATCAGATCTAGCCTCAGTAGTGGTCCATAGTGTCAGATAGATCAGGTCTAGCCTCAGTAGTGGTCCATAGTGTCAGATAGATCAGATATAGCCTCAGTAGTGGTCCATAGTGTCAGATAGATCATATCTAGCCTCAGTAGTGGTCCACAGTGTCATATAGATCAGGTCTAGCCTCAGTAGTGGTCCATAGTGTCATATAGATCAGGTCTAGCCTCAGTAGTGGTCCATAGTGTCATATAGATCAGATCTAGCCTCAGTAGTGGTTTATAGTGTCAGATAGATCAGATCTAGCCTCAGTAGTGGTCCATAGTGTCAGATAGATCAGATCTAGCCTCAGTAGTGGTCCATAGTGTCAGATAGATCAGATCTAGCCTCAGTAGTGGTCCATAGTGTCAGATAGATCAGATCTAGCCTCAGTAGTGGTCCATAGTGTCAGATAGATCAGGTCTAGCCTCAGTAGTGGTCCATAGTGTCAGATAGATCAGATCTAGCCTCAGTAGTGGTCCAAAGTGTCAGATAGATCAGATCTAGCCTCAGTAGTGGTCCATAGTGTCAGATAGATCAGATCTAGCCTCAGTAGTGGTCCATAGTGTCAGATAGATCACATCTAGCCTCAGTAGTGGTCCAAAGTGTCAGATAGATCAGATCTAGCCTCAGTAGTGGTCCATAGTGTCAGATAGATCAGATCTAGCCTCAGTAGTGGTTTATAGTGTCAGATAGATCACATCTAGCCTCAGTAGTGGTCCATAGCGTCAGATAGATCAGATCTAGCCTCAGTAGTGGTCCATAGTGTCAGATAGATCAGATCTAGCCTCAGTAGTGGTCCAAAGTGTCAGATAGATCAGATCTAGCCTCAGTAGTGGTCCATAGTGTCAGATACATCAGATCTAGCCTCAGTAGTGGTCCATAGTGTCAGATAGATCAGATTTAGCCTCAGTAGTGGTCCATAGTGTCAGATAGATCAGATCTAGCACTTTAAAGGTAGACAAGAATATAAGAAAACTCGGACCTTTTGGCAAACAGCACATAGTAAGGCTGCCACCTTTAATCTATCCTAACAAGGTGTTTTTCTAACAGATTAATATGTAAACAGTTTATGATGCCATAATATTTTAGGGATTAACTGTTAAACCAAAATTATATGCATCTACATTTTTTTCTTTATTCACGTTTTATGATTATAAACATTAAATATATCTCTTATTCTTCAACATATACACAGCAAACAGTAACAACCATTCCAAATTAAGCTTGCACGGTTTTGCCTCGACGTAAAACCGGTCGATTTCCAAAAGCAAAACTGGTTTTAAGCGGAAAACCAGTTTTTCACAAGTAATGTTAACAAGCTTTGAACATAAAGTGCATTACAGTAACTATAACTGCAGTGTACTGCACTGTTATGATGGGTGCTAATGATGTTTGTATCAGTATTTTCTGTAAATAATGTTGAAAATGATAACGGAGGCATTGATCAGTAAAATGTATTAATAAGCTTTAATGTTGTTTGCGTGTAAAGTGATTTTATATATCCCATTTGCCCCCCCCCCCTCCCCAAATTATGCCGATTTTACGCCTTTGTCAGTATATGTCCCAAGGCAGTCACGTAAAAAAAGTTGTGAAAAAGGCTGTGTCGACAGGCCGTCTACATGTATATGCCCTTATTTGCTCACGATTTCTAATTCTCAGTTATGATTTCAATTTTCTTTCATATGAAAAGGAAAGAAATTTGTCGGATACTTGTAAAACAAGTATCCAACAAATGCATCAAGTCCCTAAATGCATCATCTTACAGTGTGATGCTAACTATCGTATACTTGATCAGTGATCACGCAGTACAATTGTTGCAAATTTGCATATAACCTACGGCGGGAAAATCTTAGTCCAGATCCCACCCACTTGACTCAACATTTCTTTGAAACATTAACCATGGCCACGCCGTGGCTCATATTTGAAAAAATTAATAAAATTCTAGCTCAACCGAAAAATCCTCATAAATCATGCATACCTAGTGTTATTTTTGAAGTTCAATAATCATTCTTGCTATGCTTTTACTTTAAATATGCCCTGTTTGTGCATCGCGGTGACATTCTATTCTTGAGTCACCGAAGGTTCCCGCCCAATAGCCTTATAGGGCATTTGCCAAAACTGCACGAACGGGAGTGCACAGAAAAGAAAATGCATAATGAAAAGTAGTGTCCCACCCCCCACCAAATTCAAAATGAAAAAATAAATATGTATTACCTGCAATTTCTATACAAATAATACAATACATGAATTGAATACATCATGATTGAAAATTAAACTGAATTGCATTGTATTCCGTACTTAATATGGACCTTGTTTCAGCAAGGAGCTATGAACAGATTTTTTTTTACAACACAGGCCGCACACATACACCCAAGTAAAATCAATTCTTTGGCACTCTGCAGATAAGAATTTTAGTTCTACATTGATTTGAAACAATTAACTATGATAAGCAATATTTTTGGTAATTCAGAATCGTATAAAATGGCAAAACACATCTGTATTTGAGCATTCTGTTTGTTCTTTCCACTTGTAAAACGATATGTAGAGCAGAATGCAGAGATAATATTATTAATTTACGTATACCAACAAGGTTATCACCTATCGGGTCCGCAAAAAACATATAAACTCGTTCTACTTCGAACCAATGAAACCATATGAACTTGTACCCCCAAGCGAATCAGACGTGCCTTGGATCAATTACATACACACATGATTGGAACAAAAGATTCCATCGCTAGTGCTTTTATGAGTAAACATAAATACAGGAACAAAAGAAATTTTCAAAACAAAATGCATGAAATTCCTCATTCTTTTTCAATCTGAACAATTTTGAACAAGACAGTTGTTCAAAAGTATCTTATACACATGAAAATGAGATCGGAAAGAAATACAAAAACATTTAAGGGGATGAGTGGTCATTTTCTCTTGAGATCTAATTGTGAATCACATACCAGCTTCTTGGTGTGATACTGATAGCACGGAGATATTGAATTTATCTTCGTTTTGCATCGTGTTATTCCATAACCCATAATGATCACGCAATTTACCATGCTATTTATAGCAACGGTTTTTCCCAGATTCAAACTAAAAACTAACGAAAGCGTCAAGGAACGAATTATCGGCCCATATCGCTTATCGGCGAGCAAGTAACCATGACAACTCCTTGTACTGGTGCAGCGCATGAAAAAAAAATCACACCTTGCGCTGACTTACATACAGTGAGAATAAAGTTAACTTTTTCGACCAATTACAACACTGAAGTCACGCTCATGACTCATGATATTCATTCACAAGTTTCATATCCAGGGGCAGTAGCGCCCATACACAATGTGTTGTTTTGTAAATTGAAGTTAAGTAGTCTTGCACAGTGCGTGTAGGGCGGGATTGGTTGTGAATTTATGAGTAAATGTTCTTGTGATTTGCTATATTGTTATCGCCGGGATTAATAATGGGATTAAAGTATTTTACAAGACAAGGACTCGGGAGGGAATGTTAAGGACTTAAAATAACAAAGATTATAAAGAAATGAAGGTACAGTTGTTGTGTTCATGGAAATATAAGCCCAGAAATAAGACACAAAGAGACATTATCGAGCAGATTCGAGTCATGTTATTACAGGTACATGATATTTATGACTATGCATTTCCAAACGTTCTCGTTTCTCAATCGTAATATTAATTTAATCTGCATAAATATCACATATTTTTATAAATTTACCAAAAGGCACTTCAAAATACATTCTTACACAAAACATGGAACTTTCTTTTCATTGAAATAAAACCGATTTTTACCATCTTTTTTTGAATTTTTTTTACAGTGATTTGGTTTTTTCTGTACTTCCGGTTTTCGTTTATAAAATATGAATCAGACCGAAACCGCAATTTCGCGAAACCTGTTTTAGTTAAAAAACTGGAAGACCCTGCAAGCTTAATTCAAATAGTGCTGATATACAGGTAGGAAACTAAACATGGATGTTTGTGAAACATTTAAAGCCAGAACAAAATAACAACGGACAAATGTATGTTCTTCAATTTTCAAGATGATCAAAACATTTTTCCCTCAAACACTGGCATAGGAGCAGAATTTTGATAGGTAAGCAAATGGAAATTGTCTGAAAATAAAATGTTGCTGACACTAGATTAAGAATAATCATGCCATAATTTTGCTTATAAATGTGCATGGAAATGAACCACTCAGGCAGGGGAAGGGGGAGGGATCGTCCCCCTGCACCCCCATCTCCTATGCCTACAGTACAGTCAGGAATAACCGCATCGATATCGCAATTAGCGCGGATTATTTACCGCGATTAATGCCCTTACCGCCGCCATTGTATTCGTGTCTTTTATGCACCGACGGCACTTGGCCCAACTCTGCACTAAGCCATCCAATAATCCTATTTTAATCTGCTCCCCCCTCAAAGAGGTTAGCGCGGTAATAGTATTACAGGAGTCAACGTCTCATTGCGCTAAGCTTGTTAGCGCATACGTAACTGCACTGTGTGTGATCCGAATCTGTGTACATGCATCACTGCACTTAGCACGAGTATGTTTTATAAATTTATTTGTAAATCTATTTGAGCGAAACTTTTTGTCTTCTATTGGGGGATAAAGAAGATTTTTTCTGCCGTAAAACCTGTGTGTATCGTATATTTCTCAGATAATTTGAGAATAAATTATTAGACAAGAGTCTAACGTTAGTACGATTTCGCAAGACTTTTCTTTATTCCATCGAAGTTCGAACGTACAGTATGTCAGGCTAGTTGCCATGTCATAGTAAAACTGACAGTGAAAGGCCTAACGTTAGGCCCAACTGTGATAATTCATAGGGAGACGACCAGAGGTTAAATTTGATCAAAAATAGTTTTTAAAACGTAATTGCTGTCATTGAGATGTATGAATAAGATTAATCATTCATTTAAAGTAAATTCCAGCCCCCTTTGGCATTGCAAATGCAACAATTTACTGCAAAATTTTCCGTACAAAAATGTCATTCAGTGTAGGCCATTTGCTATGATGAAAGACCTAGTCTATATATGGAGCTTTAATCTGTGGCGTATTTGTCAACCAAAATTACTGAAATATTTTTCTCTCCTTTTTCAATGGAGATGATTTGTTTTGTTGCTGATATTATTTTTCTATACACAATTACGATGTTGCATTGCATTTTTTTTTTCTATTTCGAACTGAAAAGAAGTTTTTGCTACTAGTATAACCAATTTTCTTCTTGTTCTTCCCTTACAGGTAATGTATCCATATAAGTGAAATATTATGTTCATATTGTCCAACTACAACTTCTTACAAGGGAGACCGGAAACTGTTGAGCTATTGAATTTGAAAAAAATAATGAAGACATAACATATGTATAGAATTTGAAAACTTGTTCATTACCAAGAAAGTTGAAATTACATGAAAAAAACCTTCTTTGGCTGTCTGCCATGATCTAGTCAATGTATGTTTATAAATCTAAAGTAATCCTTCTGCATTTCGATAAAATAAATGAAATATATATAACCAGTGCTTGTACTTGCAAGTTAAAGAACATTTTATAATTTCCCGGAAATTAAAATATCTCGTCAAATTATGCGATTTGAATGTAAACTGAATTATAATGCATGGTTTTTGTGTTTCAGTTGCAAATGAGAAACAAATTTCATAATTTCTCTTGTTACTAAAGTTTGGTAAAATTTCTTTTTTCGTTAATCCAAATACAAGGGGTTGATATTTTTTGTGGAACAGGATCATTCGATTTCAGAAAATGTTGGAAGCCTGACCTGCTGACTATAAGTTTAAAACCTCAAAAGATATTCACTTGCCAAGATTTTAAATTAAAAAATAATAGCTGTTGCTACAGTACATGGTCAGTCCCAATTTCCTTCTTGATGACCATGTGGGGTTGGGGCAGGTAGCTAATGAATCTGAACCTCGGACCTCTACACAACATTTTGGCTACCTGCATGTTCTGCATATACCATTGGGCAAACAAGACTTGTTAAAATTGGTGCTTGCATATTGATTTCTAGTACTGTCAATATTGATAATTTTCTATAGGCCTCCTACTACAAATGATGACATCAAAATCATCAGCTCATCCACAAAAGTATTTAAAGAGAAAAAAAAAAATCATATTGGGCAAGAAAGTACAGTAATATTGTAACTACTGAAGATAGGTGCCACAAAGGTATGTGGATGCAAGAAAAGACAGTAATATCATAAATACTGTATATGGATGCAACATGCAAGAACGTTCAAAAATATTATAAATAAATGGATGCATGGATGACCCGGCCCTGGTCCTTCCAACCTTTCTGCAAGCATATTTTCTTTTTCGAAAGATGTCAAGAAGAGCCCAGAGTCACTTAAATAGTCTATAAAATGTTTCACACTATACTACTGTATATACAGGACTGTAGGGACCTTAGATTAAATTATAGGAGGGGCCAAACTCATCCTTCGCTTCATACAGCATTATCTAGTGATACCTATATGCATTTACTATACCACTTTTATCATACATATTTGCCCCAAAGGCTACTATGGCCCCTGGTTGGTCGCAGTAGTAGTGGTCCCTGGTTGGTCGCCATAGTAGTCATGGAGGTTACAAACCTGACCAATATATTGTAGTACTGCTTAGGCCTTTATTTACAATTCATTACTTCATCATTGAAGTACTGCAGGAAGGGGTTCCTCCCCCCCCCCCCCTCTCCTCCCGAGGGAAATTTATGGAAATAATTATTGTATTTCGTGGCGAGTCCCATTTGTTCTTAACGACTATTAGTTTATTTGTTCTTAACAACTTGCTTCCGCAATCCCAATGTCAACCACACTGAGGGATGTGTATCATAACCACAGCTGTTAAAAATGGTCGTTTCTTTACAAATAAATTTATAAAACATACTCGTGCTAAGTGCAGTGATGCATGTACACAGATTCGGATCACACACAGTGCAGTTACGTATGCGCTAACAAGCTTAGCGCAATGAGACGTTGACTCCTGTAATACTATTACCGCGCTAACCTCTTTAAGGGAGGAGCAGATTAAAATAGGATTATTGGATGGCTTAGCGCAGAGTTGGGCCAAGTGCCGTCGGTGCATATAAGACACGAATACAATGGCGGCTGTAAAGGCATTAATCGCGGTAAATAATCCGCGCTAACTGCGATATCGGTGCGATTATTCCCGACTGTACTGTACGTTTCAACAACACAAGTATCAAAACTTAAACGACCTGGCTTTTTGACCGAGAGCTATAAACCTATAAAAGAATGCATTCATCAAGTTACATCATAGCTGTATGAGATTATTTGCTATATTATGAAGATTCGACACGTGAATAAACCAAAAACACTTAACAAGTTTCAATTAACTATAGATGAACCTGGATATGCGTCCTCACTGCAGGCAGCCTGCACAACATACATTTACAATACTGTAGATGAACCTGGATATGCGTCCTCACTGCAGGCAGCCTGCACAACATACATTACAATCAATTATGAAGAGGATGTCGTAATCAAACTTGTCTGAATGCAACATATGGCTCATGCTAGAGACATGCTGGGTGAAATACAGCATAGCTGTTTTTATATAATTCCTTCAAATTCAATGGATTTTGGGGTTGAATGTTTTGAATGAGGGTGGGGGTGGGGGTGAGGGGAGAGGATGAAGATATTTTCTCTGAATCATATCCACCATTTTTGAATCATCAATTGCTTTTCCACCTTTTCCAAATGGTCATTTTTTGACCACAAATTTACAAATTAAAAGAGAAAGGATCATCAGCAATTTGAAATGACAAGCAAAAATGTATGCTTCTTATAATTTTTAATTCACTATATTGTTTGCAATCAAGGAGGCAGATTATCAATTGCCACCTCTGCTCCCTGGTAGCTAGGCAATAAAGCTAGGCTAAATCCATCCAAGCCATTAGGCTGTGCTAATCCTTGGTTTCCGTGGAGGCAATGCCACCCCTGCTCCCTGGTAGCTAGGCAATAAAGCTAAGCTAAATCCATCCAAGCCATTAGGCTGTGCTTATCCTTGGTTTCCGTAGAAGCGATGCCACCCCTGCTCCCTGGTAGCTAGGCAATAAAGCTAAGCTAAATCCATCCAAGCCATTAGGCTGTGCTTATCCTTGGTTTCCCTGGAGGCAATGCCATCCCTGCTCCCTGGTAGCTAGGCAATAAAGCTAAGCTAAATCCATCGAAGCCATTAGGCTGTGCTTATCCTTGGTTTCCCTGGAGGCAATGCCATCCCTGCTCCCTGGTAGCTAGGCAATAAAGCTAAGCTAAATCCATCCAAGCCATCCCTGCTCCCTGGTAGCTAGGCAACAAAGGCCATTAGGTTGTGCTTAGCCTTGGTTTCCATGGAGGCAATGCCATCCCTGCTCCCTGGTAGCTAGGCAATAAAGCTAAGCTAAATCCATCCAAGCCAATAGGCTGTGCTTATCCTTGGTTTCCATGAAGGCGATGCCATCCCTGCTCCCTGGTAGCTAGCCAATAAAGCTAAGCTAAATCCATCCAAGCCATTCTATAGGCTGTGCTTATCCTTAGTTTCCATGGAGGCAATGCCACCCCTGCTCCCTGGTAGCTAGGCAATAAAGCTAAGCTAAATCCATCCAAGCCATTAGGCTGTGCTTAGCCTTGGTTTCCATAGAGGCGATGCCAGTCCATCGCAGATTAACTCCCCAGCACAACTAAGTGGACTGAAGCAAGTAAAGTACCTTTCTCAAGGACACAATGCAGCGCTCATGATGGAAATCGAACCCGCAAAGTTGGGGAAAAAAATACGGTTCCGGCTTTTATAACCATGGGAAAACAGGAAGAAAAACAAAATTGGCATAAAGATAATAATAATAATAATTCTTGAGTAAACAACAGTATATGTGGTATGTGCTCTTAAAATGTCCCCCATGTAATTTTGCAATGAAAAGTACTTTAAATTGCAAAAGAGGGAAGCATATAAATATGTATTTACTGCACTGTGGGAAATTGTATAAATAATTCTAACTCTGCGAACCCACTACTTTTCCAATATAGGCATGACTCCTTAAACACTGAGCCTGCACTGCAATGAATGGATTAGAGCAATTCTGATCCCCAGCGGATTATAAAATGATGTTTCCAATGTACAGCCTTTCCGCCTGCACACTATATATACTGGATGCAAAGTCTTGTACATTCAACTGCACCGTAGAGATATCAAGAGTCATGGCTTTATCTGGGCATTCAAGTATTTGACTAAACACTAGCATCCTCTTCAACATTGGTTAGTAATGATCAAGGGGCCTAGCTTCCACTATATACATGTAAAGTCAATCAAAAGCTGGAGATTGAACTTGTGAAAATTGTACTAAGTTTATCTTGGAGATTATGAAACCAATAGTAATCAACAGACCTTGGCAATCAATTCCTGGACTGGCAGAAGACTTACAAGCAAACATGCAAGAGCTTCATTTATTATATCTTTTTCAAGCATGTGGAACAGCTTCTGGTTATGTTTTGTTTCGTTTGTTGATGTTTAACGGCACCACGACAGTCAGAGTCAAATGTGCCAAGAGGGTGTTAATAAATTATGGTGTAAGATTAGGATAGTGAGGAAAGGAAGGTTTGTAAGGGAGAAAGGGGGAAAACAGAAACAGGTAAGCAAGGTTAAGTGTAGAAAGGAGGGAAAGTTAAATGTGGTGGAAGAGGTTGTTGTTGCGGAGGAAGTTGATGATGTTTGAGGAAGAATTGTTTTCAAGAAGGTCAGAGATTGATGATAGTGAGGAGAGAAGAGATCTGGTATAAGGGACAGGTTACGAAGATATGCTTGATGGAGAAATCAGTGTTACAAGTGGGGCAGAGAGGGGTAGGAAAGCCAGATAAGAGATGGGAGTGAGTGAGAGAGGAGTGACCGAGATGCGGGTGACACCCAATGTCACCTGGATGTGGGTGACAGCGATATCTTCCCTGTTGTTGCGACTGTGCAGAGGGGTGTTGGTCCAGACTTTGGGTTTGATGGTGTGGAGTTTGTAACTGGTTTCGTGAGTCCAGGAGTTTTGCCACTTTTGTTTTTAAATGTATTTGGAGATGGAGAGACGGGAGGTCTGAGTGTGGAATAGGAAAAGGAGAAGCAATGTTTGACAGAGCTTTGTTGGCGGCTCTGTCAGCTCTCTCGTTGCCAGGGATGCCGACATGGCTGGGAATCCAGAAGAAGATAATATTCTTTCCTAAGGAGGAGAGAGTGTGGAGTTTGTTGAGGATTTGTAGAATGAGAGGGTTGGGCCAGAGCATGTTGAGATGCCAGTGAGGACGGATTTAGAGTCAGAGAAGATGATGAAACGGGGCCGGAAAGAGAGTTCTATGAAGCTTAAGGCTTGGAGGATGGCTTTCGCCTTGGCAGAGTAGATAGAGGTGCCGTCAGGTAGCCTTGAGAAGAAGGTGAGGCCGGGACAGGCGACAGCGGCTGCAGAACAGCCTGACCGTGTGGAGCCGTCAGTGAAGAGGAAGGAGTAGTCGTGAAAATGTCTACTGAGTTGGCAGTATTTGGAGTGGAAGAAGGCTGGGTTGTGAAGAGCTTTCGTGAAGGAGGAAAGACCAAGGTACACCTTGGGGGGTAAATAGTCCAGGTGGGTGTTTGTTTGTTTGTTTGTTTGATGAGGTCTTAACGGCACCACGACAACGAAGGTCAAATTGTGCCTGAGAGGTCAGATCATTTTAGAGGTAGTAAGGAAAGAGACCAGGGGAAGAATGAGAGAAATTCAAGAACAAAAGCCAGAAAGCTGTGATCGAGAGAGGAGGTGCATGGGTAAAACTAAAAACAGAGTAGAGAGGGGGTGGAAGAGGAGGATTAAATATGGTTGTAGAGGATGCATGCTGAAGGAAGGAGACTATTTTATCTGGAGGATTTTTTTTTTGGAAGAACTCAGCAATTGAGTTGTGGGGAGCGAGAGAAGCTCTGGGAAGGTTGTACAGGGGGCAAGCAAGGAGAACGTGTTGGATTGTAAGGATGCAGTGGCAATTGTTACAGAGGGGTTGGGGAACCAATAAGGAGGTGGGAGTGAGTGAGGTGGGTGTGACCAATTCTAAGACGGGTAATATGAGCGTTGTCGATACGAGAAAGGTTGTTGATGGTGGATTTGATCGGGATTGTGGGCTGGATAACATGGAGTTTGTTATCAATTTGGAAGTTCCATAAGGTTTGCCATGTCACGAACAAGAGAAGCGATAAGCGGTTTGATGTCAGAGAGGGTTTTGGGAAAAGGGGAAGGGAGGAGGTTAAGGGGCAAGCTTAGCGGCTGTATCAGCCCTGTCATTGCCAGGGATGCCAACATGGCTGGGTATCCAGAAGAAAAGAACACTTTTCCTGCAGAGGGTGGGAGAAAAGAGTTTCCGGAGGAGGAGGTGGCAGGTGAGGTTATCCCATTTAAGATTGAGTAATGAAGTAAGAACAGCCTTTGAGTCAGAGAAATGGCAAAGTGACTAAGAGGAGAGTACTCAATAAAGTTGAGGGCGAGGAGAATGGCCTTAGCCTCGGCTGAAAAGATGGATGAGTGGTCAGGAAGTCTGCTACTGAGGGTGATGTCTTGGATGATGGCAGCAGCAGCTGTCTTGTTGCCTTCCTTGGAGCCATCAGTATAGATGGAGGTGTAATTTGAGAGTTGGTCTTTGATTTGGTTGTGGAGATTGATGAAGAGATTAGGGTGAGTTTGAGTTTTGTTATAAGTGGAGAGGTCTAGGTGGACAGAAGGAAGGGGGTGGCCCAGGCGGAAAAGTGGGCCAGGAATAGGTGCCGAGAGTGGCGGGGTTGATGCCAAGTTGAAAGAGGTCCGATTTAATGCGTAAGCTGAAGGGGCGATAGGGTTTAGTCCTATCAAAGAGGAGGAGAAATTGGGGTACCTAATGAGGTTGTAAACAGGGTTCTGGGTGTTGGTGAGGACTCTAAAAGCATAGGAGAGGCTAAGCTTTTACATCTAAGTAGAAAGGGGGTTCGTTGGCTTCAACATGAAGGCTAGTGATTGGGGAGGTCCTGTAGGCTCCTAGACAAAGCCTGAGGGCTTCATTTTGGATGGTGTTAATGTGGTTGAGGTATGAGTTGTGAGCGACACAGTAAACAATATTGCCATAGTCAAGCTTAGCACGAATGGTGAGCCTGAAAATTTTGAGGAGAGCATAGCGGTTCGCTCCCCAAGTAGTGTTGGAGAGCAGTCGGAGGAGGTTGAGGGAGCTATTGCATTTTAGTTTCAGGTTGGTGATGTGTGGCTTGTAGGTGAGCTTGGGGTCTAGAGTTAGACCAAGGAACTTTGTGTTTTCAACTTTAGGGATGCGATTCCCATTGAGCACAAAGTTCGGGTTGGGGTGGAGGTTGTTGAAATGACAAAAGTGCATGCAGACTGTCTTGTCTTTGGAGAATCTAAAACCGTTATTGTTGCTCCAGACTTGCAGCTGATTGAGGCTGGTTTGAAGCCTATTTTCAACAATAGGAAAGCTAGGGGAGGAGTAGAAGATGGTGAAGTCATCCACGTAGAGGGTACGTTTGATGCTGTGGGATGGTGTATCTGGCGATCGAGAAAATGTTGATGTTGGCTTTGGAGAAGTGAGAGTGCATCCAAATCCCGAAAGGTGGGGGATGCGTTTGTTGAGATTGAAGAGAGGGAAGGAGGAAGAACGGATGGAATGGAAGCAAGGGTTACGTGGATCAATGAGGATGCGGAGAGCAAAAGAGAGGCCGGGCCTTCGTGCATTAGAGGTTGAACGGGAGTTCATTGGGCCTTCGTGCATTAGAGGTTGAACGGGAGTTCATTGGCCTCGATGTGGAGACTGGTGATAGGGGAGGTGTGAGTGGCACTTAGGCAAAGCCTTAGAGCAGTGTTTTCAGTGACCTCCAGGTAATTCAAGTAAAATTTATGAGTGAAGGCGAAGATAATATTGCCATAATCCTGCCTGGATCTGAGAAGGAGGCGGTATAAGGTGAGCAAAGTGAGCCTGTTTGCTCCCCAGTCAGTGCTTGAGAGGACCTTGAGGAAATTGAGGATTTTGTGGTGTTTTGTTTTGAGGGAGTTGATGTAGGGGAAATAGGAAAGTTTTGAGTCAAAAGTGATTCCGAAGAAGCGAGAACTGACTTTACTGGGGATTATGGAATCTTTGAGGCAGAGATTAGGGCAAAGGAAAAAGAAGTTACTGTTGTTAAAATGGATGAGAACAGTTGTCTTTTGAGAAGTTGAAACTGTTTAAGTCGCTCCAGTGAGCCAACCGTTGGAGTCACTCCAGAGAGCCAACATTGGAGTTGCTCCAGTGAGCCAACCGTTGGAGTCGCTCCAGTGAGCCAACCGTTGGAGTCGCTCCAGTAAGCCAGCCGTTGGAGTCGCTCCAGTAAGCCAACCGTGGAGTCGCTCCAGTGAGCCAACCATTGCAGTCGCTCCAGTGAGCCAACCGTTGGAGTCACTCCAGTGAGCCAACCGTTGGAGTCGCTTCAGTGAGCCAACCGTTGGAGTCGCTTCCGTAAGCCAACCGTTAGAATCGCTCCAGTGAGCCAACCGTTGCAGTCGCTCCAGTGAGCCAACCGTTGCAGTCGCTCCAGTGAGCCAACCATTGCAGTCGCTCCAGTGAGCCAACCGTTAAGTCTCTACAGTGAGCCAACCGTTACAGTAGCTCCAGTGAGCCAGACTATCCAGACAGTGCTGTAGGTTATTTTGGAGAGTATGGAAGCATGAAGAGGATGAGTAGAAAGTGAAATCGCCGACATAGAGGGAGCTTTTGATGTTGGGGTGATGCTGTTAATTTTGAGGTTAAAGAGAGTAGGGAACAGGATGCTGCCTTGGGGGACACCCAGGTGTTGGGTGTACCTTTAGGAGTAGGTGTTACCGATGCATACTCGGAAGTGTCGGGAGTGGAGGAAGTTGCTGGATGAAGATGGGAAGGGAGCCTCTGAGGCCAGAGAAGTGGAGGTCCTTGAGGACACCATACCGCCACGTGGTGTCGAAGGCCTTTTCGAGGTTGAAGAAGATAGAGATGGCGTGATGATTTCTGATAAAGGCTTCACGGATGAAGGTGTCGAGTTTGAGGACATGGTCCAGGCAGTTTTGATTTTTACTGAAGCCATTTTGAGTGGCAAAGAGGGTAGAGTTCTTTTAAGGTACCAGCAAAGTCTGTAGTTGACCATACGTTCCATGACGTTCCATGATCTTACAAAGGCAGGAGGTAAGAGCAATGGGTTTGTAGTTTTGGGGTTGGATCTATTTTTGTTAGTTTTGGGGATTGGGGTGATGATGGCCTCTCTCCAAGTAATGGGGAAAGAGTTTGAGGACCACAGGTAATTGTAAATCTTGAGGAGTATTTTGAGGGAGTTTCTGGGGAGATTTTTGAGTAGATTGTAGTGGATGCCATCAGGGCCTTGAGAGGAGGACCCGGATTTTTGAGAGCAGACAAAGCTCAAAGTAGGTAAAAGGGAGATTGTAGTTTTCCCGATTGTTGGACTGGAAGCTAAGAGGGTTCTTTTTAGCCTCGATTTTCTGTTTACGGAAGGAGTGAGAAAGATTGTCATTTGAGGAGGTATTGGTGAAAGTGGAGGCTAGGCAGTCGGTGATGTCTTAGAGGTCAGTGATTTTGGTGTTGTTGTGGATGAGGTGAGAGATGTTGTTGGAGGAGCTTTTCCCTTTGAAGTTACAGATCATATTCCAGACCTTAGAGAAGGCGATCTGGAGATCCAGGGAGGAGACATAGGTTTCCCAGGAGGCTTTTTTGCTGAGTTTAATGGTTTTCCTGTCTGTAACCTAGCTCACATGTATTCCTTCTATTGTGCATTTGATTTCGTCTACTGTTTGTAAGATTGCTTGTCTGTGTGTGTGTCTCTCATTGGTTAAGTAACTGAATGGCTAATGAGTGTCCTGTTTATTATTTGTATCTCATCAGCTGTCTTTCTTACAAGCTTTAGGCAGAGTAATATTTCTCCCCAAAAATTGTCTGTTGCTATTTTTGTGTTTTGAAAGCTAGATGCAAATCTGACTGGTAGATCATCTCACAAATTGGTTGCTTGCTTTGTTAATCATCTGTGCATTCTCAACACCCAGTTCTTTAGCAGTGCTTATAATAAATGATGCACTGCCAATATGAGATCAAAATTCAGGTTGAATTGCTAAAAGAGTTTTTGCGAGAAATTGTTCTTCCATCTACAATCCTTCATACCTAGGCACTTTATCACCAAAAGCAAAGCCATTACAACTTACAATCTTCTTGCGTGACAAAAAACAGAAAAATAATAATAAACTAGAACGGTTAATACCGTCATGGTTTGCATGCTCATGCAAATTGACACCCATATCATATGATCCGGCCAATTATAAAAATGGGATCTCACACTTGAGTCCCACATGGCATCCATGTCCCACATATCATCCCATCCCAAATCCCACATGGCATCCCACCCCATGTCCCACATGGCATCCCATCCCATGTCCCACATGGCATTCCACCATATCTCCCACATGGCATCCCACCCCATGTCCCACATGACATTCTATGTCCCACATGGCATCCCACCCCTGTCCCACATGGCATCCCACCCCATGTCCCACATGGCATCCTACCCTATGTCCCACACGACATCCCATCCCATGTCCCACATGGCATTCCACCACATCTCCCACATGGCATCCCACCCCATGTCCCACATGACATCCCATGTCCCACATGGCATTCCAGCATATGTCCCACGGGGCATTCCATCCTATGACCCACATGGCATCCCACCCCACGTCCCACATGACATCCACCCCATGTCCCACATGGCTTCCTACCCCATGTCCCACATGACATACCATCCCATGTCCCACATGGCATTCCACCATATCTCCCATATGGCATCCCACCCCATGTCCCACATAACATCCCATGTCCCACATGGCATTCCATCATATGTCCCACAGGGCATTCCACCATATCTCCCACATGGCTTTCCACCATACAGTGTCTCACATGGCATATTCCACCATGTCCCACATGGCATCCCATGCTATGACCCACATGGATCCCATCCTACATGTATGTCCCACATTAATCCAACCATATGTACCACATGACATCCCTCCCTATATCCCACATGGCATCCCTCCCTGTGTCCTGCATCAGTGGCTTCCCACCTGATGTCCCACATGGTATCCCTCCCTGTGTCCTGCATCAGTGGCTTCCCACCTGATGTCCCACATGGCATCCCACCATATGTTCCACATGGTATCCCTCCCAATGTCCCAATGACATCCTACTTTATGTCCCACATGGCATCACATCCCATGTTCCCATGGCCTCCCACCCTATGTCCCACATAACCTCCTACCCTATGTCACACATGGCATCCTACTTTATGTCACACATGGCATCCTACCTTATGTCACACATGGCATCACAACCTAAGTCACACTCTGTTTTACTCGTGGCATCCCACCATGTCCCACATGGCATTCTACCCTGTTCCACATGGCATCCCACCCCATGTCCCACATGGCATCCTATCCCATGTCCCACATGACGTCCCATAGGCTCCATAAGGAGTCTAATCCTAGCTATCACAGTCCGTGATTGAGCATACTATGTATGAAAGTGTCAGTTCATATAACTTATATGCAAATGAATTGTTGAAATAGGGTGGGACGCCATGTCCCACATGACATCCCATATCATCCCATGTCCCACATGATATTCTATCCTGTGGCAATCCACCCTATGTCCTGCATGGCATTTTACCACATATCCTATGTGGCATTTTATCCTGTTCCACATGACATCCTACCCCATGTCCCACATGGTAGCCCACCCCATGTCCCACATGGCATCCCACCCTATGTCTCACATGACATCCCATAAGCTCCATAAGAAGTCTCATCCTAGCTATCACAGCCCCTGATTGAGCATACTATGTATTAAAGTCTCAGTTCATATAGCTTATATGCAAATGAGTTGTTCAATAAGAAAAAAGAGGTGGAGTCAAATAATTATGCCTGATATAGCCCTTGGTGTATACAACATGGTAAATATTATATCATATGTCCCTCATGGCCCCCATCCATGTCCCACATGGCATTCCTCCCTATATTTATATGCAATCACATCCTGTCACACTCCCTGACTAAGCATACTAAATAAAAAAGTCTGGTCAGGTCATATACTGTAGCAACTTTATACAAATGAGCACAATGATAAAGGTGGAGTTTAAAAAATCATGCCTGATATAACTGTTGGTGCCCAAAAATTTTAAAGAATTTTAGGAATTTTAAATCTCAAGTGCTACAAGAGAGACTTGAGGATCTCTGAAGAATATTGGAAAATTATATCATTTTACAGATATCTTCTAAGAAAATATCAAATGTTTTATAGACTTTTTAAGAAAATTAGTCCTCAATCCTTTCTTAAGTATTTCTGAAAACTTTAACACTTTGTAAGGAAATTCTAACCTTCCATAAGGATAACTACAGAAACTTTAACTTTTTCTGAGGAACTTTGAAAAAACTTTAACATTTTCTGAGGAATTCTCAAAAACTTTAACATTTCTGAGGAAATCTCAGGACAAATCTGCGGACGGCCGGACGGACGTAATCACCATTACATAGGTTCGCATAAATGCTTCGCATGTGAACCAAAAACAGATGCAGCTCTGTAATCTGGTGAGCAATTATCTCAGCACTTTTAGCACCATACGGTCAATAATCTCACCTACTGTACCTATACACATTCCTAATTGAAATAAAAAGATTAGGATACAAAAACTATATCATGCATATCCTTACAACTTCATCAGGCCATATTTTCTGTGAGAATTTACTTTACTTGAGAGTGGGAGATACAGGTTGCTCCCAGCAGGCCCCAAATTACAAAGGAGGCAGAAGAGGTGGTACCTACTCCTGCCAAACGCTGCAATTTACTGCTTCACCAGTCATCCTCCAGACAAAACTTAACCTGATGAAACCAGACAGACTGGAGCCCCGCAGGGGCATCTTTCAATCCACAGCACTAATGGAAGGGAAAAAGTTCTGGCATTTGGAATGATTGAGTTGATAAAAAAAGTTTCATCAAGTCCAGCAGAAGATTCAGGTATGAAATATTCAAGGTAAAGAAAATATATCGATTCCTTTCCTCTTTTGCATACAGTAGTTTAAGTGGAGAATAGTTTCCATCACAATTGAGACGTGTAGACTCGGGTTCATAGATATTTGAGGCAAATCTATATCTTGAACCGACAGCAATATTATGATGGTGGATTACAATGGATAAAAAGGAGATATAACTCAGTGGGGAAGGACATTTTGGTGGATTATTCAAATTTAATACTGTAGTTAAAAGAAATACAAGAAGAATGACTGATTTCAGACTATGAGTGCAATCATACACCCCAGGCATTCTTCAGAAGTTTTAGTGTATTCTATTCAAATATTTGTTGAGATTTTCTGGCTTAAAAACTACAACCAGTAGTTGCTTTATGTTTGCAGAACTATAGAACAGATCTAGTCATGTATGTATGATTTACCAAAAAAAATCCACCCAAAAAAAAAAAAAATATGATCTTATTCAGTTATATCTTTCACAACAAAATTCCTTTTGTCCTAGCTGACCACTGCATTAACTACCCAAAATAATCACAGCATTCGTCTGACCACTGCATTAACTACCCAAAATAATCAAAGCATTCATCTGACCACTGCATTAACTACCCAAAATAATCAAAGCATTCATCTGACCACTGCATTAACTACCCAAAATAATTACAGCATGCGTCTGACCACTGCATTAACTACCCAAACTAATCAAAGCATGCGTCTGACCACTGCATTAACTACCCAAAATAATCACAGCATTAACTACCAAAAATAATTCGTCTGACCACTGCATTAACTACCCAAAATAATCAAAGCATTCATCTGACCACTGCATTAACTACCCAAAATAATCAAAGCATTCATCTGACCACTGCATTAACTACCCAAAATAATTACAGCATTCGTCTGACCACTGCATTAACTACCCAAAATAATCAAAGCATTCATCTGACCACTGCATTAACTACCCAAAATAATCACAGCATTCGTCTGACCACTGCATTAACTACCCAAAATAATCACAGCATTCGTCTGACCACTGCATTAACTACCCAAAATAATCAAAGCATTCATCTGACCACTGCATTAACTACCCAAAATAATCAAAGCATTCATCTGACCACTGCATTTACTACCCAAAATAATCAAAGCATTCATCTGACCACTGCATTAACTACCCAAAATAATTACAGCATTCGTCTGCCCACTGCATTAACTACCCAAAATAATCACAGCATTAACTACCCAAAATAATCTGACCACTGCATTAACTACCCAAAAAATAATTACAGCATTAACTGACCACTGCATTAACTACCCAAAAAACTAATCAAAGCATGCATTAACTCTGACCACCTGCATTAACTACCCAAAATAATCACAGCATCAAAGCATTCGTCTGACCACTGCATTAACTACCCTGACCACTGCATTAACTACCCAAAATAATCACAGCATTCGTCTGACCACTGCATTAACTACCCAAAATAATTAAAGCATTCATCTGACCACTGCATTACCTACCCAAAATAATCACAGCATTCGTCTGACCACTGCATTAACTACCCAAAATAATCACAGCATGCATCTGACCACTGCATTAACTACCCAAAATAATCAAAGCATACCCAAAATAATCAAAGCATTCGTCTGACCACTGCATTAACTACCCAAAATAATCACAGCATGCATCTGACCACTGCATTAACTACCCAAAATAATCAAAGCATTCGTCTGACCACTGCATTAACTACCCAAAATAATCAAAGCATTCATCTGACCACTGCATTAACTACCCAAAATAATCACAGCATTCGTCTGACCACTGCATTAAGTACCCAAAATAATCAAAGCATTTGTCTGACCACTGCATTATCTAATTAAAATAATCAAAGCATTTCCATTTCTTATAATTGGAGGAGTTTAACTAAGACATTATCTTTTCTAATCAAGCCTGGCATTTCACTTGGTTAATTTGTGAATTTTTTAAAATATTCTTGCATTGGTATATAGTGTAGTCCCTGAAACAAACAGAAAGGTTGAAGGACTGAATAAGCTCGAATCAGCCAAAGTGGTAAAAATGGTTGCACAGCAAATTGATTATTTCATCAAATAGAGCATTATACCTGGTCTACTGAACATGCACTGAGGCAACTTGGCCTATTTGACAGTGTTATTGTACATGTCTTTGACAGGTCAAAATTCCCACTGTTCACCGAAGGAAACTGGGGTTGTGCTATGTTCAAAATTATTTATTTGTTCATCATTTTACATAGGAGTGATTTCATATAAATTGAAGCCATTTTTTTTTCTTCATTCTTTCATATTACATATCTGAGGTAGGCATATATTGGGATTTTTGCAGTAAATTTTGGTCACAAATAGACAATTTCCAATCAAACTTTGTCAAAAATAAAACCATTCTAATAAATTTAAGGGTAAAACTTAAATTTAGTCAAATAACTCTAAACAAGACATCTAATTTTGTCTGATACTTAGTCGATTAACAGATCATATTTTACAAATTTGATCAGCTTTTATACACACCTATCCCAGATTTTTATATATTTGAGCAATTTTATGCATATTTTTGTAAATTTGCATTTTGAAACATTTTGATTTAAATTCAGTGCTGAAGAATATAACATCAACAATCATTAGTTGCCCTATTCAATACATTCTCTTCAAAACATGGTGTACTGTAGTTAGGTTATGATTTGGCTGTCAAGGTCACCTTTTGGTAATATAAAAATGCTTTCTGGCTTAGCAAGAAAGTGGCTTGACAAGAGATGGTATAGTCGATAGAGTCAGTTACTACACAATTCCACTGCTATGTTGCCATGAGATCGGTGACAAATGATGATGATTACTTATTCTTAAATTACCTTTTTTGTGTGAATATGTTTGCAAATAGAATCATGATATTATGAGTTGTGGATGCATATGGACTGGCAGTTGTTTTTGCAAAGAGTATATATGACATACTGTAACAAGGAAGTTGCTTTTGAAAAAACCACGACCACTTAAAATGTGGCCCCATGTTAGAGGGAACCCATATAGATTACACTCAAGCTGTGAACCGGCGGTATTTCAATATTTCTAATCAGACAAAAAAGGGAGTTGAAATTTGATCAAAAATACATATTGATATTCTTTATTTACACCACTAGTTTTTCACTTCAGCAGTACCAGTTTTACTATGATCCCAATGCTTAATACAAGGAGTTTGAGTTGCAGAGGCTTTTGAATTATATCTGTTCTCTTCCTAGTGGCATTTATAAACAATATCCAGTATTCTACAACTGTCAAAAAGTACTAATTACCTTTACTCAATATTCTGCTTATATTTTTTAGCTAAAATAGAAATGCTTAATTTCATTCACCAAAGCATCCAAGACCTTAATTTCACCCAGTGAGGACATCTATCTTCCTACTTATTCTTACCCTTCCTCGTTCTAAGCTCCACCAATCAAATCACTTCAGTTTGAGATACAACTGAAGATGATCCAACACTGCTGACAAACACAACAGTATCCCATGTTGATATCATAATAATCGTTACTGAAATATTCAACACAGCATGAGCAAGGAGGTTCTTACAAAGTATACCCTCACTGTGGAAGTTACAGTACTCTACAAATGCAATAATCTTTGGTATCACTCTCATGTCTAAGCTACTAACATTTAAAGGCTATTGTACAGTTAGAAGCAATATCTCTTCATCTTAAAAATAACCATTTTGTACTTGATAATCCAGAGTGCTTAACAATAGAACTGGTAAATGCAATTCATAATAATCCAAACGGTAGCAATTTTCATCCAAATCAATCCAAACTTGACCATTTAAAGCAATTATGGTGCAACAGTATGATGCGTGGTGTTCGAGGACCAGGCAACAGTATGATGCCTGGTGTTGGAGGACCAGGCAACAGTGTGATGCCTGGTGTTGGAGGACCAGGCAACAGTATGCCTGGTGTTCAAGGACCAGGCAACAGTATAATGCCTGGTGTTCGAACACCAGGCAACAGTATGATGCCTGGTGTTGGAGGACCAGGCAACAGTGTGATGCCTGGTGTTCAGGGACCAGGCAACAGTATGATGCCTGGTGTTCGAGGACCAGGCAACAGTATGCCTGGTGTTCAAGGACCAGGCAACAGTATGATGCCTAGTGTTGGAGGACCAGGCAACAGTATGATGCCTGGTGTTCAAGGACCAGGCAACAGTATGATGCCTGGTGTTCAAGGACTAGGCAACAGTGTGATGCCTGGTGTTCAAGGACCAGGCAACAGTATGATGCCTGGTGTTCAAGGACCAGGCAACAGTATGATGCTTGTTGTTTGAGGACCAGGCAACAGTATGATGCCTGGTGTTCAAGGACCAGGCAACAGTATGATGCCTGGTGTTCAAGGACTAGGCAACAGTGTGATGCCTGGTGTTCAAGGACCAGGCAACAGTGTGATGCCTGGTGTTCAAGGACCAGGCAACAGTATGATGCCTGGTGTTCAAGGACCAGGCAACAGTATGATGCCTGGTGTTCGAGGACCAGGCAACAGTGTGATGCCTGGTGTTCAAGGACCAGGCAACAGTATGATGCCTGGTGTTCGAGGACCAGGCAACAGTATGATGCCTGGTGTTCGAGGACCAGGCAACAGTATGATGCCTGGTGTTCGAGGACCAGGCAACAGTATGATGCCTGGTGTTCAAGGACCAGGCAACAGTGTGATGCCTGGTATTCAAGGACCAGGCAACAGGACCAGGCAACAGTATGATGCCTGGTGTTGGAGGACCAGGCAAGAGGTGATGCCTGGTGTTGAGGACCAGGCAACAGTGTGATGCCAACAGGACCAGGCAACAGTATGATGCCTGGTGTTCAAGGACCAGGCAAGAGTATGATGCCTGGTGTTCAAGGACCAGGCAACAGTGTGATGCCTGGTGTTCGAGGACCAGGCAACAGTATGATGCCTGGTGTTCGAGGACCAGGCAACAGTATGATGCCTGGTGTTCAAAGACCAGGCAACAGTATGATGCCTGGTGGTAGAGGACCACCTGTTACAAAGTGAGGCTGTCATTTGGGGAATGTTGAAATAAGACAGGTGTAATTTACAATACTAGTATCATTGGAAAATTATTCATAAGATATAATTATGATTAATCTTATCAAAGGTATTTAGTAGCATTATGTGTATTAAAAGTGTGTCAAAAAATTGTTACCTTTAAAAAAAAATGCCCTCACATTTCGGCTTTAAGCTCCTACAAATTTTAATGAAAATTGATTAATTACGTGTAAGCAGGCAGACTTTTTATGCAAGCCATTGTATTAATTAAGTGTAAGCAGGCAGACTTTTTATGTAGCCCATTGTAATAATTAAGTGTAAGCAGGCAGACTTTTTATGTAATCCATTGTATTACTTATGTGTTAGCAGGCAGACTTTTTATGTCCCCCATTGTATTACTTAAATGTAAACAGGCAGACTTTATATGTAACCCATTGTATTACTTAAGTGTAAGCAGGCAGACTTTTGATGTAATCCATGGTTTTTTATTCCACAACAAAAAAATTCCTAAAGAGCAGCAACCATTTCTGCTGATGAATGTTTTGACTTTTCTCAAACTCCAATTAATGTTGAACTGTAAAATAAACTCGTCATTTTCCATCACTGAAAAGTAGGAACATTTTTCAGCAAAGTACATAATAGGATTAACAAGGACGGCCACATCCAATCATTTCTGGGCTTCTGTGGCTAAGGGGGTGGGAGCCCTCTGGCCCATATTATACCATTTAAGATTCTTGTTGGTGCTGTAAGAGTCGTATTTCATCTCAAACTGCAAAAGAGTTTGCGTCCACAACATAATCAGGTAGAGCATTCCATTGATTAACAACTTGTTTTTACGTATGTCCAAACGTGTGTGCTCTTTGTCAAATTAAAACTTGTGTCCTCTGGTGATAGTGCAAAAATCCACATGATCCAAACCTTGAATACCTGCATCACATCACCTCTCAACCTTCTCTTCTCTACAGTTGACAGATTAAATAACCTGAGACGATCTGGGTAACTTAAAGAACGGAATCCCCAAATCAGATATCATAATAGACTTAATGCTCTCATCAAATTCATATTTCACAAATTTGACATCTTTAATCAATTGCAAACCAAATGTACACACTAAGTAAGACTAATTATGCATTCATTTTGTAAATTTCAAACTAGAACAAAAAAAGAAATGGACAAGGTTACTATCACCCACGCAACCCTTGGAGTTCTAGTTCATAGGGAAGACCTTATTGTGTTACCTTATAAGCAAGACCTTATTGTGTTACCTTATAAGCAAGACCTTATTGTGTTACCTTATAAGCAAGACCTTATTGTGTTACCTTTTAAGCAAGACCTTATTGTGTTACCTTTTAAGCAAGACCTTATTGTGTTACCTTATAAGCAAGACCTTGTTGTGTTACCTTATAAGCAAGACCTGATTGTGTTACCTTATAAGCAAGACCTTATTGTGTTACCTTATAAAGCAAGACCTTATTGTGTTACCTTATAAGCAAGACCTTATTGTGTTACCTTATAAAGCAAGACCTGATTGTGTTACCTTATAAGCAAGACCTTATTGTGTTACCTTATAAAGCAAGACCTTATTGTGTTACCTTATAAGCAAGACCTTATTGTGTTACCTTATAAAGCAAGACCTTTATTGGGTTACCTTATAAGCAAGACCTTATTGTGTTACTTTATAAGCAAGACCTTGTGTTACCTTATAAGCAAGACCTTATTGTGTTACCTTATAAAGCAAGACCTTATTGTGTTACCTTATAAGCAAGACCTTATTGTGTTACCTTATAAAGCAAGACCTTATTGGGTTACCTTATAAGCAAGACCTTATTGTGTTACTTTATAAGCAAGACCTTGTGTTACCTTATAAGCAAGACCTTATTGTGTTACCTTATAAAGCAAGACCTGATTGTGTTACCTTATAAGCAAGACCTTATTGTGTTACCTTATAAGCAAGACCTTATTGTGTTACCTTATAAGCAAGACCTTATTGTGTTACCTTATAAGCAAGACCTTATTGTGTTACCTTATAAAGCAAGACCTTATTGTGTTACCTTATAAAGCAAGACCTTATTGTGTTACCTTATAAGCAAGACTTATTGTGTTACCTTATAAAGCAAGACCTTATTGTGTTACCTTATAAAGCAAGACCTTATTGTGTTACCTTATAAAGCAAGACCTTATTGTGTTACCTTATAAAGCAAGACCTTATTGTGTTACCTTATAAAGCAAGACCTTATTGTGTTACCTTATAAAGCAAGACCTTATTGTGTTACCTTATAAGCAAGACCTTATTGTGTTACCTTATAAGCAAGATTGTGTTACCTTATAAAGCAAGACCTTATTGTGTTACCTTATAAAGCAAGACCTTATTGTGTTACCTTATAAAGCAAGACCTTATTGTGTTACCTTATAAGCAAGACCTTATTGTGTTACCTTATAAGCAAGACCTTATTGTGTTACCTTATAAGCAAGACCTTATTGTGTTACCTTATAAAGCAAGACATTATTGTGTTACCTTATAAAGCAAGACCTTATTGTGTTACCTTATAAGCAAGACCTTATTGTGTTACCTTATAAGCAAGACCTTATTGTGTTACCTTATAAAGCAAGACCTAATTGTGTTACCTTATAAAGCAAGACCTTATTGTGTTACCTTATAAGCAAGACCAAGACCTTATATTGTGTTACCTTATAAGCAAGACCTTATTGTGTTACCTTATAAGCAAGACCTTATTGTGTTACCTTATAAGCAAGACCTTATTGTGTTACCTTATAAGCAAGACCTTATTGTGTTACCTTATAAGCAAGACCTTATTGTGTTACCTTATAAGCAAGACCTTATTGTGTTACCTTATAAGCAAGACCTTATTGTGTTACCTTATAAGCAAGACCTTATTGTGTTACCTTATAAGCAAGACCTTATTGTGTTACCTTATAAGCAAGACCTTATTGTGTTACCTTATAAGCAAGACCTTATTGTGTTACCTTATAAGCAAGACCTTATTGTGTTACCTTATAAGCAAGACCTTATTGTGTTACCTTATAAGCAAGACCTTATTGTGTTACCTTATAAAGCAAGACCTTATTGTGTTACCTTATAAAGCAAGACCTTATTGTGTTACCTTATAAGCAAGACCTTATTGTGTTACCTTATAAGCAAGACCTTATTGTGTTACCTTATAAGCAAGACCTTATTGTGTTACCTTATAAGCAAGACCTTATTGTGTTACCTTATAAGCAAGAATTGTGTTACCTTTATTGTGTTACCTTATAAGCAAGACCTTATTGTGTTACCTTATAAGCAAGACCTTATTGTGTTACCTTATAAGCAAGACCTTATTGTGTTACCTTATAAGCAAGACCTTATTGTGTTACCTTATAAGCAAGACCTTATTGTGTTACCTTATAAGCAAGACCTTATTGTGTTACCTTATAAGCAAGACCTTATTGTGTTACCTTATAAGCAAGACCTTATTGTGTTACCTTATAAGCAAGACCTTATTGTGTTACCTTATAAGCAAGACCTTATTGTGTTACCTTATAAGCAAGACCTTATTGTGTTACCTTATAAGCAAGACCTTATTGTGTTACCTTATAAGCAAGACCTTATTGTGTTACCTTATAAGCAAGACCTTATTGTGTTACCTTATAAGCAAGACCTTATTGTGTTACCTTATAAGCAAGACCTTATTGTGTTACCTTATAAGCAAGACCTTATTGTGTTACCTTATAAAGCAAGACCTTATTGTGTTACCTTATAAGCAAGACCTTATTGTGTTACCTTATAAGCAAGACCTTATTGTGTTACTTTATAAGCAAGACCTTATTGTGTTACCTTATAAGCAAGACCTTATTGTGTTACCTTATAAGCAAGACCTTATTGTGTTACCTTATAAGCAAGACCTTATTGTGTTACCTTATAAGCAAGACCTTATTGTGTTACCTTATAAGCAAGACCTTATTGTGTTACCTTATAAAGCAAGACCTTATTGTGTTACCTTATAAGCAAGCACCTTATAAGCAAGACCTTATTATTGTGTTACCTTATAAAGCAAGAAGCAAGACCTTATTGTGTTACCTTATAAGCAAGACCTTATTGTGTTACCTTATAAAGCAAGACCTTATTGTGTTACCTTATAAAGCAAGACCTTATTGTGTTACCTTATAAAGCAAGACCTTATTGTGTTACCTTATAAAGCAAGACCTTATTGTGTTACCTTTAAAGCAAGACCTTATTGTGTTACCTTATAAAGCAAGACCTTATTGTGTTACCTTATAAGCAAGACCTTATTGTGTTACCTTATAAGCAAGACCTTATTGTGTTACCTTATAAGCAAGACCTTATTGTGTTACCTTATAAAGCAAGACCTTATTGTGTTACCTTATAAGCAAGACCTTATTGTGTTACCTTATAAAGCAAGACCTTATTGTGTTACCTTATAAAGCAAGACCTTATTGTGTTACCTTATAAGCAAGACCTTATTGTGTTACCTTATAAGCAAGACCTTATTGTGTTACCTTATAAAGCAAGACCTTATTGTGTTACCTTATAAGCAAGACCTTATTGTGTTACCTTATAAGCAAGACCTTATTGTGTTACCTTATAAAGCAAGACCTTATTGTGTTACCTTATAAAGCAAGACCTTATTGTGTTACCTTATAAGCAAGACCTTATTGTGTTACCTTATAAGCAAGACCTTATTGTGTTACCTTATAAGCAAGACCTTATTGTGTTACCTTATAAGCAAGACCTTATTGTGTTACCTTAAAGCAAGACCTTATTGTGTTACCTTATAAAGCAAGACCTTATTGTGTTACCTTATAAAGCAAGACCTTATTGTGTTACCTTATAAAGCAAGACCTTATTGTGTTACCTTATAAGCAAGACCTTATTGTGTTACCTTATAAAGTTACCTTATAAGCAAGACCTTATTGTGTTACCTTATAAGCAAGACCTTATTGTGTTACCTTATAAGCAAGACCTTATTGTGTTACCTTATAAGCAAGACCTTATTGTGTTACCTTATAAGCAAGACCTTATTGTGTTACCTTATAAGCAAGACCTTATTGTGTTACCTTATAAGCAAGACCTTATTGTGTTACCTTATAAAGCAAGACCTTATTGTGTTACCTTATAAAGCAAGACCTTATTGTGTTACCTTATAAAGCAAGACCTTATTGTGTTACCTTATAAGCAAGACCTTATTGTGTTACCTTATAAGCAAGACCTTATTGTGTTACCTTATAAGCAAGACCTTATTGTGTTACCTTATAAAGCAAGACCTTATTGTGTTACCTTATAAAGCAAGACCTTATTGTGTTACCTTATAAAGCAAGACCTTATTGTGTTACCTTATAAGCAAGACCTTATTGTGTTACCTTATAAAGCAAGACCTTATTGTGTTACCTTATAAAGCAAGACCTTATTGTGTTACCTTATAAAGCAAGACCTAATTGTGTTACCTTATAAAGCAAGACCTTATTGTGTTACCTTATAAAGCAATACCTTATTGTGTTACCTTATAAAGCAAGACCTTATTGTGTTACCTTATAAGCAAGACCTTATTGTGTTACCTTTAGCAAGACCTTATTGTGTTACCTTATAAAGCAAGACCTTATTGTGTTGCCTTATAAAGCAAGACCTTATTGTGTTACCTTATAAAGCAAGACCTAATTGTGTTACCTTATAAAGCAAGACCTTATTGTGTTACCTTATAAGCAAGACCTTATTGTGTTACTTTATAAGCAAGACCTTGTGTTACCTTATAAGCAAGACCTTATTGTGTTACCTTATAAGCAAGACCTTATTGTGTTACCTTATAAGCAAGACCTTATTGTGTTACCTTATAAAGCAAGACCTTATTGTGTTACCTTATAAAGCAAGACCTTATTGTGTTACCTTATAAGCAAGACCTTATTGTGTTACCTTATAAGCAAGACCTTATTGTGTTACCTTATAAGCAAGACCTTATTGTGTTACCTTATAAAGCAAGACCTTATTGTGTTACCTTATAAGCAAGACCTTATTGTGTTACCTTATAAAGCAAGACCTTATTGTGTTACCTTATAAGCAAGACCTTATTGTGTTACCTTATAAAGCAAGACCTTATTGTGTTACCTTATAAAGCAAGACCTTATTGTGTTACCTTATAAGCAAGACCTTATTGTGTTACCTTATAAGCAAGACCTTACCTTATTGTGTTACCTTATAAAGCAAGACCTTATTGTGTTACCTTATAAAGCAAGACCTTATTTGTTACCTTATAAAGCAAGACCTTATTGTGTTACCTTATAAAGCAAGACCTTATTGTGTTACCTTATAAAGCAAGACCTTATTGTGTTACCTTATAAAGCAAGACCTTATTGTGTTACCTTATAAAGCAAGACCTTATTGTGTTACCTTATAAAGCAAGACCTTATTGTGTTACCTTATAAGCAAGACCTTATTGTGTTACCTTATAAGCAAGACCTTATTGTGTTACCTTATAAAGCAAGACCTTATTGTGTTACCTTATAAGCAAGACCTTATTGTGTTACCTTATAAGCAAGACCTTATTGTGTTTATCTTTAATAGTGGGGATGTATTTGATGAAGAAGAAACTTTTGTTAATCTAACGATGCAAGTCTTCATTTTTTGGAATTGACATCATGACACATCTTCATCAGATGACACATAGCAATTCTTCATCAGATGACACATAGCAACTCTTCATCAGATGACACAGCAACTCTTTATCAGATGACACATAGCAATTCTTCATCAAATGACACATAGCCACTCTTCATCAGATGACACAGCAACTCTTTATCAGATGACACATAGCAACTCTTCATCAGATGACACATAGCAACTCTTCATCAGATGACACATAGCAACTCTTCATCACATGACACATAGCAATTAGTTATCCCCCTCTAAGATAGACTCAAGAGCAATTGATACTATCTGGAGTATGAATCACACTTGATAAGAATGTTTACTCTTCGCTTAGGAAATTGGGGATTTGCTCGGTTAATCCGACAAAAAGAGGATATCGTGCTTTCTCCAAAAAGCAATCTCCCATATTTCGTATTGTGACTAACAAAGCACAAAGACTCCTTAGCACACTTGGTGCTGCAAACCACCAAAACCTTATAAAGATTCCTTCTGTTTCCAACAACTCATTGCATAAAGCTAAGCTACAGCAAAGACGTGCTGAACGAAAATGGAAGAAAACCAGTCTAGAAGTACATCGGCAAATTCTTGAAGCTAAAACTTCTGAGTACCGTGAACTTCTTGACTAGGCCAAATGTAACTATCACTCTACACAAATTGCAACCTGCGATCAGCGTAAATTATTTAAACTTCTTGATTCCATGTGCATTGCTAAGTCCAACTCTCCATTGCCTAGCCATGACTGCCCACAAAGGTTAGCAGAGGACTTTGGGGACTTCTTTGAGAACAAAATTATTTTGCTTCGCTCTCAACTGGATAATGTGACACCCCCATCAATGCCTGTGGACCCAAAACCATATATCACTAGCACATGCTCACATTCTCTTGATAAATTTTGTCAACTGAGTGATGCTGATGTACGTAAAATGATCCTGCAGATGCCAAACAAATCATGTTCAATTGATCCCTTACCAACTTGGATCCTGAAGGATTGTCTTGACGAGCTATCGCCAGTTTTGTCAAGGATTGTAAACATGTCACTGAGTTCTGGCACTTTCCCATCAACCTTAAAATCTGCCATTGTCACTCCTACCATCAAAAAACCGTCCCTGGACACAGAAATTCTCCAAAACTATCGTCCCATTTCCAACTTAAAATTTCTTGCAAATTGATAGAAAAGGCTGTTTCTTTGCAACTACAAGACTACTTGCCATCAGAAAAAATCAGCCAAATTCGTAAATATCTTGATCAAAAGTCGACTGAGACACTTATTCACGCATTTGTATCATCCAGACTTGATTGTTGCAACAGTATCTTATTTGGACTTCCTTCTCAACAAATCTCAAACTTCAGCGCATTCAAAACACTGCTGCCAGATTAGTTACTCTCACAAGTAAGAAATCTAACATTAAACCCATCCTCCACCAACTTCATTGGCTTCCTATATGTGAAAGAATAAACTACAAGCTTCTCACCCTCACATACAAAGCCATCCATGGTCTTGCTCCAAATTATATTTCCAACTTAATCACGATACAATTACCAACTCGCTCACTCAGATCTAACAGTGCTATTCTCCTAAAGCCGCCAAAAATTAACACCAAGACTTACGGTGAACGTTCTTTTCAATTTGCAGCCCCCAAACTCTGGAACATTCTCCCAATCTACATCAGAAATGCCCCTACTTTAGATATTTTTAAGAGTGTATTGAAAACACACCTTTTCATGAGTTCCCCTCATTGGAACTTGTAACTTTATCCTGCTTGTATCTTTTTAAGTATGGTTTATTGTTCTCTTACTGTTTGTATCTAAAGGTTTTCTCATGTTATATTTGTTTATGTAAAGCGCATTGAGACCGTTTGGTATAATGCGCTATATAAAAATGTATCATTATTATTATTATTTATTATCATTACCATTCTGCAATTATCATGTTATTCTTACACTAATTAAACAGTGGATATATCAGTCAGGCCTGAATATGTTCATTACCATTCTGCAATTATCATGCTATTCTTTACACTAATTAAACAGTGGATACATTAGTCAGGCCTGAATATGTTCATTACCATTCTGCAATTATCACGCTATTCCTTACACTAATTAAACAGTGAATATATCAGTCAGGCCTGAATATGTTCATTACTATTCTGCAATTATCATGCTATTCCTTACACTAATTAAACAGTGGATATATCAGTCAGGCCTGAATATGTTCATTACCATTCTGCAATTATCATGCTATTCCTTATGCTAATTAAACAGTGGATATATCAGTCAGGCCTGAATATGTTCATTACCATTCTGCAATTATCATGCTATTCTTTACACTAATTAAACAGTGGATATATCAGTCAGGCTTGAATATGTTCATTACCATTCTGCAATTATCATGCTATTCCTTACACTAATTAAGCAGTGGATATATCAGTCAGGCCTGAATATGTTCATTACCATTCTGCAATTATCATGCTATTCCTTACACTAATTAAACAGTGAATATCTCAGTCAGGCCTGAATATGTTCATTACCATTCTGCAATTATCATGCTATTCTTTACACTAATTAACAGTGGATATATCAGTCAGGCTTGAATATGTTCATTACCATTCTGCAATTATCATGCTATTCCTTACACTAATTAAACAGTGGATATATCAGTCAGGCCTGAATATGTTCATTATCATTCTGCAATTATCATGCTATTCCTTACACTAATTAAACAGTGGATATCTCAGTCAGGCTATGGGAGTTATGAAGTGTATCCTTTCAGCATCAATATGCAGTGTAATCAAATTTGACTTCATATGTCTTAGATTTACATCAACTTTTATGTTTTTAAGAAACATAAAAGAATATAAATGCAGGAATAAATTCAGCACAGCATCTTTCAAGCAGCTGTGTAGCGTGAGTGCATATCTATTGTCTATATAGTCCAGCATAGGATCTTTCAATCAGCTGTGTAGCGCGAGTGTATATCCATTGTCTATATAATTCAGCATAGGATCTTTCAATCAGCTGTGTGGTATGAGTGCATATCTATTGTCTATATAATGTTTGTTTGTTTGATGAGGTCTTAACGGCACCACGACAACGAAGGTCAAATTGTGCCTGAGAGGTCAGATCATTTTAGAGGTAGTAAGGAAAGAGACCAGGGGAAGAATGAGAGAAATTCAAGAACAAAAGCCAGAAAGCTGTGATCGAGAGAGGAGGTGCATGGGTAAAACAAAAACAAAGTAGAGAGGGGGTGGAAGAGGAGAATTAAATATGGTTGTAGAGGGATGCATGCTGAAGGAAGGAGATAATTTTATCTGGAGGATTTTTTGGAAGAACTCAGCAATTGAGTTGTGGGGAGCGAGGGAAGCTCTGGGAAGGTTGTACAGGGGGCAAGCAAGGAGAACGTGTTGGATTGTGAGGACGCAGTGGCAATTGTTACAGAGGGGTTGGGGGGAACCAATAAGGAGGTGGGAGTGAGTGAGGTGGGTGTGACCAATTCTAAGACGGGTAATATGAACGTTGTCGATACGAGAAAGGTTGTTGATGGTGGATTTGATCGGGATTGTGGGCTGGATATCATGGAGTTTGTTATCAATTTGGAAGTTCCATAAGGTTTGCCAGCGGTCACGAACAAGAGAAGCGATAAGCGGTTTGATGTCAGAGAGGGTTTTGGGAAAAGGGGAAGGGAGGAGGTTAAGGGCAAGCTTAGCGGCTGTATCAGCCCTGTCATTGCCAGGGATGCCAACATGGCTGGGTATCCAGAAGAAAAGAACACTTTTCCTGCAGAGGGTGGGAGAAAAGAGTTTCCGGAGGAGGAGGTGGCAGGTGAGGTTATCCCATTTAAGATTGAGTAATGAAGTAAGAACAGCCTTTGAGTCAGAGAAAATGGCAAAGTGACTAAGAGGAGAGTACTCAATAAAGTTGAGGGCGAGGAGAATGGCCTTAGCCTCGGCTGAAAAGATGGATGAGTGGTCAGGAAGTCTGCTACTGAGGGTGATGTCTTGGATGATGGCAGCAGCAGCTGTCTTGTTGCCTTCCTTGGAGCCATCAGTATAGATGGAGGTGTAATTTGAGAGCTGGTCTTTGATTTGGTTGTGGAGATTGATGAAGAGATTAGGGTGAGTTTGAGTTTTGTTATAAGTGGAGAGGTCTAGGTGGACAGAAGGAAGGGGGGTGGCCCAAGGCGGAAAAGTGGGCCAGGAGTAGGTGCCGAGAGTGGCGGGGTTGATGCCAAGTTGAAAGAGGTCTGATTTAATGCGTAAGCTGAAGGGAGGCGATAGGGTTTTAGTCCTATCAAAGAGGGAGGAGAAATTGGGGTACCTAATGAGGTTGTAAACAGGCTTCTGGGTGTTGGTGAGGACTCTAAAAGCATAGGAGAGGCTAAGCTTTTTACATCTAAGTAGAAAGGGGGGTTCGTTGGCTTCAACATGGAGACTAGTGATTGGGGAGGTCCTGTAGGCTCCTAGACAAAGCCTGAGGGCTTCATTTTGGATGGTGTTAATGTGGTTGAGGTATGAGTTGTGAGCGACACAGTAAACAATATTGCCATAGTCAAGCTTGGCACGAATGGTGAGACTGAAAATTTTGAGGAGAGCATAGCGATTCGCTCCCCAAGTAGTGTTGGAGAGCAGTCGGAGGAGGTTGAGGGAGCTATTGCATTTTAGTTTCAGGTTGGTGATGTGTGGCTTGTAGGTGAGCTTGAGGTCTAGAGTTAGACCAAGGAACTTTGTGTTTTCAACTTTAGGGATGCGATTCCCATTGAGCACAAAGTTCGGGTTGGGGTGGAGGTTGTTGAAATGACAAAAGTGCATGCAGACTGTCTTGTCTTTGGAGAATTTAAAACCGTTATTGTTGCTCCAGACTTGCAGCTGATTAAGGCTGGTTTGGAGCCTATTTTCAACAATAGGAAAGCTAGGGGAGGAGTAGAAGATGGTGAAGTCATCCACGTAGAGGGTACGTTTGATGCTGGGGCCAAGGTCATTCCCGATGTCATTAATGCTCAGGTTGAAGAGAGTGGGGAAAGGATGCTGCCTTGGGGACGCCCTCTTCTTGGGGTACGGCTTGGAGAGGGTGTGGCCAATACGAACTTGGAACTGCCTGGGTGAGAGGAAGTTTTGAATAAAGATGGGAGGTGGCCTCTGAGGCCAATGGTGTGAAGTTTCGGGTAATGCCGTATTTCCAAGTAGTGTTGAAAGCTTTCTCGAGGTCAAAAATATGGCAATGAGGTGTTCCTTTTTGCAAAGGATTCCCGGATAGCGGTGTCGAGGGTAATTAACTGGTCTAGAGTATTGCGACGTTTTGGAAGCCGCTTTGGTGAGGAAAGAGGATTCTGTTGGTCTCGAGGAACCAGTTTAGTCTCTGATTAATGATCTTTTCCATACTTTTACAGAGACAGCAAGTAAGGGCGATGGGTCGGTAGCTGGTGGGTCGGTGCTATCCTTCCCGGTTTAAGGACGGGGATGACAATAGCTGTCCTCCAGATAGGGGAAAGGAGTGTGAGGACCAAATGTGGTTGAAGATGGTGAGTAGGGTAGTGGTGGCCTTGATGGGGAGGTGTTTCAGAAACTGATAGGGGATGTTATCTGGGCCCTTGGAGGTGCAGCCAGCGTCGTTGATGGCTTGGTTTAATTCAAAAAGGGTGAGAGGGGTATTGTAGCTTTCGGAGTTGTCAGAGGGAAAAGTGATTCTCCGGGCTTCATCGCAAGCTTTTTTGATTTTGAAAGCATTGGAGTAGTTGGTCGAGGACGAGATGTTGCTGAAAGAGGCGGCGAGGTGGTCAACGATGTCCTTTTTTGCGGTGAGAAGGTCTCCATTCCAAGAGAGATGGGAGATGGAAGATTTGCCTACTCTGCCGTGGAAGCTGTTAACCATTCTCCAAATCTTCTTAGTGGGGTGTTGGTGGTGAGAGAAGAGATAAAGTTGTTCCAAGTGTTGGTTTTACTGTCCTTGATAGTACGTCTGGCCTTGCACGGCTGATCGAAAGAGGTTAAGGTTATGGGTGGTCGGGTTAGTTTTAAAGTTCCTGAGGGCTCTTTTCCTGTTCTTGATGGCGGTTTTGCAGTCATCCGAGAACCAGGGGTTGGGGGGATGATTTGGGGGTTTGGAGGTTTTGGGAATTGAGCAGGTGGCGATCTTGATAAGGATATTACTGAAGTTAGACATGGGATCCTCATCTTTGAGAAGATGGGGGGAGAGGTGTGAGTCACAGAGGGTTTCAAAAAGGGACCAGTCAGCCTTGTCGAGGTTCCAATTGGGGGTGTGCTCAGTGGGGATTTAAAGATTGGAGTGTATAAAAAGAGGGTAATGATCACTACCACAGAGGTCAGCAGTGACTCTCCAACTAAAATCAGGGAGGAGGTTAGGGGAACAGATAGACAGGTCAATACAGGTGAGAGAGCCTGTGGCAGGATGAAGGTAGGTCGGGGAGTTAGTGTTCAGTAAGGACAGGCTGTGCTGATGGAGAGCGTTTTCGATGAACTTGCCTCTAGGGGTGGTGGTATTAAAGCCCCACAGAGGGATGTGAGCGTTGAAGTCACCAAGAAGGATGAAGGGGGTGGGAAGCTGAAAGATGAGGTTGTTAAGGCTGGTTGGTTGAATGTTGGTGTTGGGAGGGAGATAGATATTGCAGAGAGTGAAAGTTTTGTGGAGGGAGATAGAAATACAGATGGCCTGAAGGTCGGTGTGCACACGAACAGGGCTGTGTGGGATATCGTGTCTAACGAGAATGGAGACGCCACCACAGGCCCTGTCAGCATCCACTTGATGTTTGTGATAGCAAGCAAAGTTGTTAAGGGAGTAATGGTCGGTGGTTTTCAAGAAAGTTTCTTGTAGGCAGAAGACGACCGGGTTGAAGGTGGAGGCCAGAAGGTCGATTTCTTCAGAATTGGCCTTTAGGCTTCTAATGTTCCATTGTATGATGTTGTGGGTGTTATTGTAATTGTTTGTGGTGTATGCCATAAAGGAGGCGGGGTTATCTGGAGGAAGATCTGCTGGGTCTGAGTTGGCTTTTTTTTTTTTGGATCTGTTTCTTTGGGAGCGATTGTTTTTGAAAATTGGACGAGAAGTATGATCGGTGTGTTCGTAATCGAACAATCCATACTCTCTTCAGTGTGGGTTTGGGAGGTGGGTTGTTTGTTGATTGGTTGTTTGTTGATTGGTTGTTTGTTGATTGTTGTTTTTTGTTTTTTTGTTGGTTGTTTGTTGGTTGATTTGTTGGTTTGTTGATTGTTTGCTTGGCTGGTTTTAGCTTGATGTATGAAGGTATTAGTGGTGTTGGTGTAGGGGCGATAGGGGCTTTAGAGTAGGAAGGAGGTTGAGGAGAGAAGTGGTGGTGGAGGTGGTGTGGGTATTGGGTGTGATTGGGTTGTTGGAAATGGTGATGGGCTTAGGACTAGGTAAGAAGAGCCAGGTGAGGTCGGTTTGGGCATGGGAGTTAGTTTTTGTTGTGTTAGTTGTGTTTGGGGGGGCGGAATTAGAGTTAGAGGAGACTACGTTTGAGTAGGAAGGCTTGGAGTTAAGAGAAGCGAGGAATTGTTTCCTGGCCTCAGGGTAGGTTATGTTGGGGTTAAGGGTTTTAAGTTTTGTTATTTGTTTTTCCTGAAGCCAGGTGGGACAGTCTTTCGAGAAGGAGGGATGGTTTGCTGGGTGTTTACCGTCACAATTTGTGCAGAGTGGGGGGTTGGTCTATATAATTTAGCACAGGATCTTTCAATCAGCTGTGTGGCATGAGTGCATATCCATTGTCTTTATAATTCAGCACAGGATCTTTCAATCAGCTGTGCAGCGCGAGTACATATCCATTGTCTATATAATTCAGCACAGGATCTTTCAATCAGCTGTGTGGCGTGAGTGCATATCCATTGTTGATATAATTCAGCACAGGATCTTTCAATCAGCTGTGTGGCGTGAGTGCATATCCATTGTCTATATAATTCAGCACAGGATCTTTCAATCAGCTGTGCGGCGTGAGTGCATATCCATTGTCTATATATATGTGGCATCATCAATATTCACCAAAACCCAACACGTGTCCTTTGGGTGGTACAGTACCATAAGCTGTCACAAAAACATTCCAAGAATTTTGAAGGTGTTCAGAGGTGTGACTCTCGTATTGCTTTATTTGCCAACATTAAACAAAAACACAGAAATCTGGTGTAAGAGGAGAGAACAGGCAAGTTGGCAAAAAATTGTCAACATTTTTGTCTAGCAATTCTAAAATTTCTTCATAGGAATAACTTTGTTAACAGAATCCTATCAGACAGTTGGTAAAATTTGTCCAGAAATTGGTGAAAACCACTACTTCTCTCCACCATAGTAATGACACCCACCCCAACTACAGTAAAGTGGCTACAGGTCTTAAATGCAAATGATTGAATCTCACTTACTTTGTTTGCCAGACACTTTCCCATCTGACCTCCTTGACCGCTTGCGATGTACTGGTTGGCGGGTCATTGTCCTCATTGTCTGAAGACTCGGGGAGTGGACACGCCCAAATTTGGATGGAGTCACTTCCAGTTAACAGTCTTGTACCTGGGAAAGGAAAAATAAAGTCTGTATGACAAACACATTCACCTGAAATTATTCATTTTGTTAAATGTCTGTGGAGGCCTCACCAGGCTCTTATGTACAAAGGTATCAAGCATGTTTAACATAAGCAAAGGCATGAGAGGACTGAAAGGGAGGACCTCTACTTAGTCAGTATCGATCGCTCCCCCCCCCCCTCCCCATTTCCCCCAGATAATTTTGTAAAGTGACACACTTTGTCCGATTAATAGGTTTTTGCCCCAATGAGACAAAATTGCCCCTCTCTTGCCAAACATCAAGGATTCAAGAGGTAACATCTTGAAGTGTGATAAATGAAATTTGTTACAGAATGTGACCTTCATTCAGTCATTGTACAGTCAATTAGAAAAGTGTAAGCCCCCCCCCCCCCACTCCCCCTCCCCCCTCCATTCCTCTCCATGGAGCCAAAGGGCAAAGGAAGAGAAACTATAACAACTTATTCATTTTCACCTAAATTGAAATGTTTTGTTTACATACAAAATAATCTTAGGAAAAACCTTATCATTTTTTTATACCAAAGTATACTGAACTCAGGACAACAAAGACTTGCATTAATGTTTTGACTCATGAAGTTCTACAGAAAGACAATATGTAAGTAGCATGAAATATGATGGAGGTAATAAAGTAAGTAAACACACTCAAGATGCACAATTACAGTACAAATTTATAGGAGTGAAAGAGGAAACAAGACTTAATACTATTTTGAGCTTTAATATTTTTAATTGGCTCTGTTTTGATCCATATATGGATATTTACTTTTGGTGAAGTTTGTTACTAAATCCCAGAGGAGATTCCTCAATTGTATTTACGATGACATGATGGGTCATAACAGGTTCAAGATGATATTCTTCAAATGGCTATGTCTTGATACCATTACAGGTTTATCTGAGATGTTAACTCTGGTGGGGCCTAAGTGAATTATGTTAACCCTTGATGGAGCCTAAGTGAATGATGTTAACCCTTGATGGGGCCTAAGTGAAAGATGTTAACCCTTGATGGGGCCTAAGTGAATGATGTTAACCCTTGATGGGGCCTAAGTGAATCATATGTCCCCTTTCTGACCTGATTGGACAAGAGTTACTATCAATTCTTGTCAGATTGAAATTAAGTGAAGTGTTAGATCCCTTCTCTGGTCCTCATCCAACAAGGGTCATGACAGGGTTTTTGAACTCACCGTCATGGTCATGACAGGGTTTTTGAACTCACCGTCATGGTCATGACAGGGTTTTTGAACTCACCGTCATGGTCATGACAGGGTTTTTGAACTCACCGTCATGGTCATGACAGGGTTTGACGCGACAGGGTTTTGGAACTCACCGTCATGGTCATGACAGGGTTTTGGAACTCACCGTCATGGTCATGACAGGGGGTTTTGAACTCACCGTCATGGTCATGACAGGGTTTTGACAGGGTTTTTGAACTCACCGTCATGGTCATGACAGGGTTTTGAACTCACCGTCATGGTCGCGACAGGGTTTTGAACAGGGTTTTTGAACTCACCGTCATGGTCGCGACAGGGTTTTGGAACTCACCCGTCATGGTCGTCGACAGGGTTTTGAACTCACCGTCATGGTCATGACAGGGTTTATGAACTCACCGTCATGGTCATGACAGGGTTTATGAACTCACCGTCATGGTCATGACAGGGTTTATGAACTCACCGTCATGGTCATGACAGGGTTTTTGAACTCACCGTCATGGTCATGACAGGGTTTATGAACTCACCGTCATGGTTCCATGAAAGATTGCTGACTAGTGATTCTAGCTTGAAGCTTCCCATCTCATACCATTCATAGTCCAATTTCTGCAAATAAAAAATATTCAAGAATAATTAGTAATAAACCGTCTATTACAGGAATAGCGTATTGAAAGAAAATTATGGTGAATTTTCATGTGCTTTATATGCCATAGTACTATAAAGAAACAAATTGGTGTAAAAACTACATGTTGATATCTTATTCTGACTAAAAAAGTGTGCCTTAAAATGACTGGTGTAGTAAACAGCGTGATGTCACAGCTGCACTTTCAGACCAATTTGTATGTATTTCTTCACAAATTTATTTTCATTTTTATCATATTAAGAATATTTGGATCATGACCAGATGGGCAAACCATGTTCTTGAAATGTGCACATGACATCTCATCTCATTTATAAAGCAAAAACCCTTTCCAATAATTTAGAAAGAGTTAATCAATTTATAAATACATAAAAATTGTCTTGGAGGTGCAGCTGTGGCATCTCACTGTTGAATTAGACTTACTATACCAGTCACTTTTTCAGACAGGGTGGGATCTGTGATATTAACTCCCTAAACATAACAAGATATCAACATCTTATTTTCATCATTTTTTTTTCTTCTTAAATTATCCTCTTTTATGAAACATCATGGGAAGTCTCTCCATACAATTTCACGAAGAAACATACAAGGATTACATTTTTTGACTGACAATACCACAAAAGAAACAACAAAAAATAATAGCAGTAATAATTCTTTTTTAATCGTATAAGTAGTGGTCAGCAATCATGTCTAACAAGTGCATAAGTGCCATACACAGAACAAATTCAAATCAAAGTAAGGGTACAATTGCCTACAGTATATATATTGTGTTTTCAGCAAATTACTGTACCCCTTCTCTCATAAGTCCCACACACTTTTTATACAAAACTTTTAAATATAATCTTTGCAAAGCTATTAAAGTTGGTTTAATCAGGGAATTGTCATTTAGAAAACTCCCCGGTTTAATAAAATTTGGTGAATTTACGATTAAGACCGGTAAACACAATGCATCATACATGTACCAGTAGAAGTAACAGTGAGTTTTAAACTAGGACAATGGGAAATACAGTAGCTGCCTGATCTCATAAATCTGGGTTACAGTTGAAGGTCTATTGATACTCCCAATTTACACTATTATATAAATGCTTTAAAGATCCATGGACATGTAAGGCAATATTACAAAAAAGGACCCAAAAAAATAATCATTAAAATTCCCACTAAAATCAGTTAAAATTTGACCTTTTTGAACTTTCAGGTGTTAATATGCGAAGTTTCATGCAAATTTGTGCCATTGGAATAGACATACCTTTCTACTTTCTAATAATCATGTTTTTTTAATTTTAGCCAAATCCCCAATCAACATCTAGGTGTAACAGACATTATCATAATTTTCAACTAGAACGGTAAATACTGTCATAATTCGCATGCCCATGCAAAATGACACCTGTAAAATATGACACAGCCAATTATAAAAATGGCATCTCCAACTAAGTCCCACAAGGCGTCTCATGTCCCACATGGCATCCTACACCATATCCCATATACAATCCCATCCCATGTCCCGAATGACATCCCATCCCATGTCCCGAATGACATCCCATCCCTTGTCCCAAATGGCATTCCACCATATCTCCTACATGAAATTCCACCAGATGTCCCACATGGCATTGCACCATATGTCCCACATGGCATTCCACCCTATGTCCCACATGGCATTCTACCTTATATCCCACATGGCACCCTATCCTATGACCCACATGGCATCCCACCCTATGTCCCACATGGATCCCATCCCATATCCGAAATGGCATCCCACCCCATGTCCCACATGACACCCCATCCCATCCCTTGTTTCACATGGCATTCCACCATATCTCCCACATGGCATTCCACGTACAGTACATCCCACATGGCATTCCACCATATGTCCCACATTGCATCGCACCCTGTGTTCCACATGGATCCCATCCCATATCGGAAATGGCATCCCACCCCATGTCCCACATAACACCCAATCCCATCCCTTGTCCCACATGACATTCCACCATATCTCCCACATGGCATTCAATGATACAGTACATCCCACATGGCATTCCACCAGATGTCCCACATGGCATTCCACCATATGACCAACATGGCATCCCACCCTATGTCCCACATGGATCCCATCCTATGTCCCACATTAATCCAACCATATGTCCAACATGGCATCCCTCCCTATGTCCCACATGGCATCCCTCCCTGTGTCCCACCTGGCATCCCTCCCTATGTCCCCATGTCATCCCACCTTAAATTCCTGCATCAGTGGCTTCCTACCTGATGTCCCACATGGCATCCCACCTTATGTCCCACATTGGATCCCACCATATGTTCCCATCCTACTTTATGTCCCACATAGCATCACATCCCATGGCCTCATACCTATGTCCCACATAGCCTCCTACCCTATGTCACACATGGCATCACAACCTATGTTCCACACATGACATCCCATGTCCCACATGACATCCCATCCCATAGCATTTCACCCTATATCCTGCATGGCATTCCACCATATATCCCACATGGCATCCCACCCTGTTCCACATGGCATTCCACCATATATCTCACATGGCATCCCACCCTGTTCCACATGGCATCCCACCCCATGCACCACATGGCATAGGCTTCATAAGAAGTCTCGTCCTAGCTATCACAGTCCCTGATTAAGCATACTATGTATGAAAGTCTGTCAGTTCATATAATAACTTATAAGCAAATAACCTGTTAAATAAGAAAAAAAGGCGGAGTCAAATAATCATGCCTTGGTGCATACCACATGGTATATATTCTATCCTATGTCCCGCATGGCTCCCATCCATGCCCCATATGACATCACTCCCTATGTCCATATGCAGTCACATCCTGTCACACTCCCATACTGAGCATACTAAGTAAAAAAGTCTGGTCAGTTCATATACTGTAGCACCTTTATGCAAATGACCACAATAATAAAGGCAAGGTTACTAATCATGCCTGATACAGCCATTGGTGCACAAATATTATGAATGAGTTTAAGGGTTTTAAACCTCCAGTGTTAGTGACACTTGATGATCTCTAAAACAGTTTGAGAAATTTAATCATCTTACAGTTATCTTCAAAGGAAATAACAAATATTTTGAAGGCTTTTTAAGGAAACTATTCTTCAACCTGTCTTAAAAGTCTCTAAAAGTTTGTAACATTTAGTAAGGAAATTCCAGCCTTCCACAAGGATATCCGAAGAAACTTTAACTTTTTCTGAGGAACTCTAAAAAAAACTTTAACATTTTCTAAGGAATTCTCAAAAAACGTTAACATTTCTGAGGAAATCTCAAGCAAAAGTGTAGACGGCTGGATGGACAAAAGCGCCATTGCATAGGTTCGCATCATGCTTCGCATGCTCATCAAAAAACCCAAATTAAGGACAGAAATATAAAGAATTACATATATATTTAAAGTTCTCTTCCTGTTCACACATCATGACTTTTACCATATATCTATCACCCATAAGAAATTCCATCTCCCTCAATTCAGCTACAACAGAAGCAGCACAGACTATATCAAAATGTCATTTCTTTACGCTCCACTGCGGACAGAAATTATCTTGTCGATGTACTAATGAAGCCATGCATCAACATAAGATGAGTGATACTGTCAATGCTACTGTGTTGAGTTACATCACATCACCACTGGCTTGACACACACACACACTCTGCTATTTGCAACTCTCTGAATCACAACATAAATCAATCAACAGCCATATTTATTAAATTACTTTTAACTCCTTCATATGGCATGAATGTATTTATCAACACACACAATTCTGCTAATGATCTTTCGCAGTTATTTATGTACTATACTGTAATATTCCACTTGTCATCAGAGATATGGCAGAACATCTTGCACTATTGGTTGTCAACTATGAATGTAAACAAATAAATTAATGGATTGGCATCCTCAAGCAGGTAGTTGTTGAGATCTATTGGCACCTGCACTACAGAGATGGCCAGGTTGTGCCAGTGAGTTAAAGAAAGGGATGAGAGAAGCTAGTGAGGTGACGTTGTTGGAGTAGGTGATGTGATGCAGGAACAAAAGGAGCTAGTGAGGTGACATTGTTGAAGTAGCTGATGTGATGCAGGAACAAAAGGAGCTAGTGAGGTGACATTGTTGAAGTAGCTGATGTGGTGCAGGAACAAAAGGAGCTAGTGAGGTGACATTGTTGAAGTAGCTGATGTGATGCAGGAACAAAAGGAGCTAGCGAGGTGACATTGTTGAAGTAGGTGATGTGATGCAGGAACAAAAGGAGATAGTGAGGTAACATTGTTGAAGTAGCTGATGTGATGCAGGAACAAAAGGAGCTAGTGAGGTGACATTGTTGAAGTAGCTGATGTGATGCAGGAACAAAAGGAGCTAGTGAGGTGACATTGTTGAAGTAGGTGATGTGATGCAGGAACAAAAGGAGCTAGCGAGGTGACATTGTTGAAGTAGCTGATGTGATGCAGGAACAAAAGGAGCTAGTGAGGTGACATTGTTGAAGTAGCTGATGTGATGCAGGAACAAAAGGAGATAGTGAGGTGACATTGTTGAAGTAGCTGATGTGATGCAGGAACAAAAGGAGCTAGTGAGGTGACATTGTTGAAGTAGGTGATGTGATGCAGGAACAAAAGGAGCTAGCGAGGTGACATTGTTGAAGTAGCTGATGTGATGCAGGAACAAAAGGAGCTAGTGAGGTGACATTGTTGAAGTAGCTGATGTGATGCAGGAACAAAAGGAGATAGTGAGGTGACATTGTTGGAGTAGGTGATGTGATGCAGGAACAAAAGGAGCTAGTGAGGTGACATTGTTGAAGTAGGTGATGTGATGCAGGAACAAAAGGAGCTAGCGAGGTGACATTGTTGAAGTAGCTGATGTGATGCAGGAACAAAAGGAGCTAGTGAGGTGACATTGTTGAAGTAGCTGATGTGATGCAGGAACAAAAGGAGATAGTGAGGTGACATTGTTGGAGTAGGTGATGTGATGCAGGAACAAAAGGAGCTAGTGAGGTGACATTGTTGAAGTAGCTGATGTGATGCAGGAACAAAAGGAGCTTGTGAGGTGATGTTGTTGAAGTAGGTGATGTGATGCAAGAGTAAAAGGAGCTAGTAAGGTGACATTGTTGAAGTAGGTGATGTGATGCAGGAACAAAAGGAGCTAGTGAGGTGACATTGTTGAAGTAGGTGATGTGATGCAGGAACAAAAGGAGCTAGTGAGGTGACATTGTTGGAGTAGGTGATGTGATGCAGAAACAAAAGGAGATAGTGAGGTGACATTGTTGAAGTAGGTGATGTGATGCAGGAACAAAAGGAGCTTGTGAGGTGATGTTGTTGAGGTAGCTGATGTGATGCAGGAACAAAAGGAGCTAGCGAGGTGACATTGTTGAAGTAGGTGATGTGATGCAGGAACAAAAGGAGCTTGTGAGGTGATGTTGTTGAAGTAGGCGATGTGATGCAGGAACAAAAGGAGCTAGTGAGGTGACATTGTTGAAGTAGGTGATGTGATGCAGGAACAAAAGGAGCTGGTGAGGTTACATTGTTGAAGTAGGTGATGTGATGCAGGAACAAATGGAGCTAGTGAGGTGACATTGTTGAAGTAGCTGATGTGATGCAGGAACAAAAGGAGCTAGTGAGGTGACATTGTTGAAGTAGCTGATGTGATGCAGGAACAAAAGGAGCTGGTGAGGTGACATTGTTGAAGTAGGTGATGTGATGCAGGAACAAAAGGAGCTAGTAAGGTGACATTGTTGGAGTAGGCGATGTGATGCAGGAACAAAAGGAGCTGGTGAGGTGACATTGTTGAAGTAGGTGATGTGATGCAGGAACAAAAGGAGCTGGTGAGGTGATGTTGTTGAAGTAGGTGATGTGATGCAGGAACAAAAGGAGCTAGTACGGTGACATTGTTGGAGTAGGCGATGTGATGCAGGAACAAAAGGAGCTGGTGAGGTGACATTGTTGAAGTAGGTGATGTGATGCAGGAACAAAAGGAGCTAGTGAGGTGACATTGTTGAAGTAGGTGATGTGATGCAGGAACAAAAGGAGCTAGTGAGGTGACATTGTTGGAGTAGGCGATGTGATGCAGGAACAAAAGGAGCTAGTGAGGTGACATTGTTGAAGTAGGTGATGTGATGCAGGAACAAAAGGAGCTGGTGAGGTGATGTTGTTGAAGTAGGTGATGTGATGCAGGAACAAAAGGAGCTGGTGAGGTGATGTTGTTGAAGTAGGTGATGTGATGCAGGAACAAAAGGAGCTAGTACGGTGACATTGTTGGAGTAGGCGATGTGATGCAGGAACAAAAGGAGCTGGTGAGGTGACATTGTTGAAGTAGGTGATGTGATGCAGGAACAAAAGGAGCTAGTGAGGTGACATTGTTGGAGTAGGCGATGTGATGCAGGAACAAAAGGAGCTAGTGAGGTGACATTGTTGAAGTAGGTGATGTGATGCAGGAACAAAAGGAGCTGGTGAGGTGATGTTGTTGAAGTAGGTGATGTGATGCAGGAACAAAAGGAGCTAGTACGGTGACATTGTTGGAGTAGGCGATGTGATGCAGGAACAAAAGGAGCTAGTGAGGTGACATTGTTGAAGTAGGTGATGTGATGCAGGAACAAAAGGAGCTGGTGAGGTGATGTTGTTGAAGTAGGTGATGTGATGCAGGAACAAAAGGAGCTGGTGAGGTGACATTGTTGAAGTAGGTGATGTGATGCAGGAACAAAAGGAGCTAGTACGGTGACGTTATTGAGGTGACGTCGTTGAAGTAGGTGATGTGATGCAGGAACAAAAGGAGCTAGTGAGGTGACATTGTTGAAGTAGCTGATGTGATGCAGAAACAAAAGGAGCTGGTGAGGTGACATTGTTGAAGTAGGCGATGTGATGCAGGAACAAAAGGAGCTGGTGAGGTGACATTGTTGGAGTAGGTGATGTGATGCAGGAACAAAAGGAGCTAGTGAGGTGACATTGTTGAAGTAGCTGATGTGATGCAGGAACAAAAGGAGCTTGTGAGGTGATGTTGTTGAAGTAGGTGATGTGATGCAAGAGTAAAAGGAGCTAGTAAGGTGACATTGTTGAAGTAGGTGATGTGATGCAGGAACAAAAGGAGCTAGTGAGGTGACATTGTTGAAGTAGGTGATGTGATGCAGGAACAAAAGGAGCTAGTGAGGTGACATTGTTGGAGTAGGTGATGTGATGCAGAAACAAAAGGAGATAGTGAGGTGACATTGTTGAAGTAGGTGATGTGATGCAGGAACAAAAGGAGCTTGTGAGGTGATGTTGTTGAGGTAGCTGATGTGATGCAGGAACAAAAGGAGCTAGCGAGGTGACATTGTTGAAGTAGGTGATGTGATGCAGGAACAAAAGGAGCTTGTGAGGTGATGTTGTTGAAGTAGGCGATGTGATGCAGGAACAAAAGGAGCTAGTGAGGTGACATTGTTGAAGTAGGTGATGTGATGCAGGAACAAAAGGAGCTGGTGAGGTGACATTGTTGAAGTAGGTGATGTGATGCAGGAACAAATGGAGCTAGTGAGGTGACATTGTTGAAGTAGCTGATGTGATGCAGGAACAAAAGGAGCTAGTGAGGTGACATTGTTGAAGTAGCTGATGTGATGCAGGAACAAAAGGAGCTGGTGAGGTGACATTGTTGAAGTAGGTGATGTGATGCAGGAACAAAAGGAGCTAGTAAGGTGACATTGTTGGAGTAGGCGATGTGATGCAGGAACAAAAGGAGCTGGTGAGGTGACATTGTTGAAGTAGGTGATGTGATGCAGGAACAAAAGGAGCTGGTGAGGTGATGTTGTTGAAGTAGGTGATGTGATGCAGGAACAAAAGGAGCTAGTACGGTGACATTGTTGGAGTAGGCGATGTGATGCAGGAACAAAAGGAGCTGGTGAGGTGACATTGTTGAAGTAGGTGATGTGATGCAGGAACAAAAGGAGCTAGTGAGGTGACATTGTTGAAGTAGGTGATGTGATGCAGGAACAAAAGGAGCTAGTGAGGTGACATTGTTGGAGTAGGCGATGTGATGCAGGAACAAAAGGAGCTAGTGAGGTGACATTGTTGAAGTAGGTGATGTGATGCAGGAACAAAAGGAGCTGGTGAGGTGATGTTGTTGAAGTAGGTGATGTGATGCAGGAACAAAAGGAGCTGGTGAGGTGATGTTGTTGAAGTAGGTGATGTGATGCAGGAACAAAAGGAGCTAGTACGGTGACATTGTTGGAGTAGGCGATGTGATGCAGGAACAAAAGGAGCTGGTGAGGTGACATTGTTGAAGTAGGTGATGTGATGCAGGAACAAAAGGAGCTAGTGAGGTGACATTGTTGGAGTAGGCGATGTGATGCAGGAACAAAAGGAGCTAGTGAGGTGACATTGTTGAAGTAGGTGATGTGATGCAGGAACAAAAGGAGCTGGTGAGGTGATGTTGTTGAAGTAGGTGATGTGATGCAGGAACAAAAGGAGCTAGTACGGTGACATTGTTGGAGTAGGCGATGTGATGCAGGAACAAAAGGAGCTAGTGAGGTGACATTGTTGAAGTAGGTGATGTGATGCAGGAACAAAAGGAGCTGGTGAGGTGATGTTGTTGAAGTAGGTGATGTGATGCAGGAACAAAAGGAGCTGGTGAGGTGACATTGTTGAAGTAGGTGATGTGATGCAGGAACAAAAGGAGCTAGTAAGGTGACATTGTTGGAGTAGGCGATGTGATGCAGGAACAAAAGGAGCTGGTGAGGTGACATTGTTGAAGTAGGTGATGTGATGCAGGAACAAAAGGAGCTGGTGAGGTGATGTTGTTGAAGTAGGTGATGTGATGCAGGAACAAAAGGAGCTGGTGAGGTGACATTGTTGAAGTAGCTGATGTGATGCAGGAACAAAAGGAGCTAGTGAGGTGATGTTGTTAAAGTAGGTGATGTGATGCAGGAACAAAAGGAGCTAGTGAGGTGATGTTGTTGAAGTAGCTGATGTGATGCAAGAGCAAAAGGAGCTGGTGAGGTGATGTTGTTGAAGTAGGTGATGTAATGCAGGAACAAAAGGAGCTAGTGAGGTGACATTGTTGAAGTAGCTGATGTGATGCAGGAACAAAAGGAGCTAGTGAGGTGACATTGTTGGAGTAGGCGATGTGATGCAGGAACAAAAGGAGCTAGTGAGGTGATGTTGTTGAAGTAGCTGATGTGATGCAGGAACAAAAGGAGCTAGTGAGGTGATGTTGTTGAAGTAGCTGATGTGATGCAAGAGCAAAAGGAGCTAGTAAGGTGATGTTGTTAAAGTAGGTGATGTGATGCAGGAACAAAAGGAGCTAGTGAGGTGACATTGTTGGAGTAGCTGATGTGATGCAGGAACAAAAGGAGCTAGTGAGGTGATGTTGTTAAAGTAGGTGATGTGATGCAGGAACAAAAGGAGCTAGTGAGGTGATGTTGTTAAAGTAGCTGATGTGATGCAGGAACAAAAGGAGCTGGTGAGGTGATGTTGTTGAAGTAGGTGATGTGATGCAGGAACAAAAGGAGCTGGTGAGGTGATGTTGTTGAAGTAGGTGATGTGATGCAGGAACAAAAGGAGCTAGTAAGGTGACATTGTTGGAGTAGGCGATGTGATGCAGGAACAAAAGGAGCTAGTGAGGTGATGTTGTTAAAGTAGGTGATGTGATGCAGGAACAAAAGGAGCTAGTGAGGTGATGTTGTTAAAGTAGGTGATGTGATGCAGGAACAAAAGGAGCTAGTGAGGTGATGTTGTTAAAGTAGGTGATGTGATGCAGGAACAAATGGAGATTGTGAGGTGATGTTGTTGAAGTAGGTGTTATAGGTTAACCCTTAATTACTTGATCATATTCTGTCTATTAATATTCTGACAAATAAACTCAAGTAAAAAATATCATGAAGTGCAATATTGATAGGCCTTCTACGGTGACACAGTAGCTGCCTCTACTTAGGTCTTCAAAACAACTGCCCTAGAAAAGAAAGGACATGATATGTGACGTGCTGTGTGACGTGATATGTGACGTGCTGTATGACATACTGTGTGACGTGCTGTGACGTGCTGTGTGACGTGCTATGTGACGTGCTATGTGACATGCTATGTGACGTGCTATGTGACATGCTATGTGACATGCTATGTGATTGCTATGTGATATGCTATGTGATATGCTATGTGATATGCTATGTGATATGCTATGTGATTGCTATGAGATATGCTGTGATATGCTATGCTAAGTGATATGCTATGTGATATGCTATGTGATATGCTATGTGATTGCTATGTGATTGCAATGTGATATGCTATGTGATATGCTACGCTAAGTGATATGCTATGTGATATGCTATGTGATATGCTATGTGATTGCTATGTGATATGCTATGTGATTGCTATGTGATATGCTATGTGATATGCTATGTGATATGCTATGTGATATGCTATGTGATATGCTATGTGATATGCTATGTAATATTCTAGGGAAATCCCAGCTTCTCATAGAACAATGAAGAAAAACACAAAGGCTGCTATTGCCCTGATTCCTTGTTGACTGGAGGTACACCCTGCCTATACAGCATCTTTGGCTTCATAATTACATGGTAAGAAATGACAGTAGTTTGTAATTAATCTGTTAATTATTGATTGAAGCTGTACACGGAAGCAGATCATTCCATGACAGACACCTGTTATATCATCTCTTCTTTGAATTTCTTCTGGGTAAATCTAAAAACCTCCTTTGCAAAATAAACAAGTGACAGGTGCTGAGCATTGAAACATAAATTGCATAAAACAGCCCCATGTAACATTAAAGCCCCATGTAACATTAAATCCCCCTAGCTCCACAATACTGAGTTCAAACATACACCTTCAGAATAAAGTACATGCTTATACAGTCCTGCAGCATGCCTATTAATAGGAACATTTATAACACACAAGAATATTGAATTAGCAGCCATATGGTTCAGATGTTGCAATAAAATGTCATAGTTTCTAATTCATGTTCTTGAAGTATTAAAAATCATTGTGTTGAAAAACATTTGAATTTTCAAAATGGCTGTTTCGCGCCAAAAATCCTAGCTTTATTGTCTATTTTATCTAATATTTCGAAAACGGTGTGGTGAACATATCAAATGGGACTGGAAAAGTTGTAGCCATGAAAGTAATGAAATTATTTTCAAGAGTTTGAAGTTTTCCCTAGCAAGGATATTTTTCCAGATGTATTTCAAATTTGAAAAGTGTAACATTACATAAGACTTTAACGTTAGGATAGCAAAGGATCATGGGAAATATCACAAAATGGCAGCTTCCATGTAGCAAAATGTTCCCATTAGGAACATTTATGTTCCCGTTAATAGGAAGATTTATGTTCCAGTTAATAGGCATGCTATCGGACTGATGTATGGGATATGCTGCTACTTCCTATTTCACTCTCCCATTCTGCTCAGTGCTAATGACACCAATTGAATGTTTTTACTTACATGGGTGGTTTTCCTTCCAGGTTGATAGACTGGCTCAAATATGTACACTTGGTTTGCAAATGATGCAGCAATCTGCATGAAGAAAGAAACAAAACAAAATATCATTCTTTTTCCCAGTTACTCCATGTTTATTGGTTAAAATGTACTCAAATCTATTATTGAACCAATGAGAAAATTTAAAATCTCCACAAGTGGTTAAAAAAACTCTTTTTTAAGTCGAGACCTTTTATCTTCTTAAATCCTGTTCTTCTTCTTCTGCTTTACGTTTCAAACATCACTCTACAAATGAATCTACAAATGGAATTTGATTGTTCAAACCGAGACAGGAAGTGGATGAACACTGCATTTGCACTTTGGTCTGCCATGTAACATCCTCATTGAAAGGACGATAAGCGCAATTGTTCACTTCCCTCAAAAACTGGATATTAGGAGCGTCAACTTTATCACTTGAAATCTTTTGCTGTGGGCCATTAAAGGATTCAAACAAGGTATTAGATCGTTTACTTCACACAAGTTCTGTAACAAGGAATCTTGGTCAAATATGACTGGATGTCACTTCATCATCAGATGATTTTGTAAACAAAGAACGTTAGCTTACATTAATATCGATAAGCTCTGTTCCTGGCACTATTTATCATATAAACAAAGAATGTTAGCTCACATTGATATCGATAAGCTCTGTTCCTGGCACTATTTATTATGTAAACAAAGAATGTTAGCTCACATTGATATCGATAAGCTCTGTTCCTGGCACTATTTCTTATGTAAACAAAGAATGCTAGCTCACATTGATATCGATAAGCTCTGTTCCTGGCACTAATTATTATGTAAACAAAGAATGTTAGCTCACATTGATATTAATAAGCTCTGTTCCTGGCACTATTCATTATGTAAACAAAGAATGTTAGCTCACATTGATATCCATAAGCTCTGTTCCTGGCACTATTTATTTTGTAAACAAAGAATGTTGGCTTACATTGATATCGATAAGCTCTGTTCCTGGCACTATTTATTATATAAACAAAGAATGTTAGCTCACATTGATATCGATAAGCTCTGTTCCTGGCACCATTTATTATGTAAACAAAGAATGTTAGCTCACATTGATATCGATAAGCTCTGTTCCTGGCACTATTTATTATGTAAGCAAAGAATGCTAGCTCACATTGATATCGATAAGCTCTGTTCCTGGCACTATTTATTATGTAAACAAAGAATGCTAGCTCACATTGATATCGATAGGCTCTGTTCCTGGCACTATTCATTATGTAAACAAAGAATGTTAGCTCACATTGATATCAATAAGCTCTGTTCCTGGCACTAATTATTATGTAAACAAAGAATGTTAGCTCACATTGATATCGATAAGCTCTGTTCCTGGCACTATTTATTATGTAAACAAAGAATGTTAGCTCACATTGATATCGATAAGCTCTGTTCCTGGCACTATTTCTTATGTAAACAAAGAATGTTAGCTCACATTGATATCCATAAGCTCTGTTCCTGACACTATTTATTTTGTAAACAAAGAATGTTAGCTCACATTGACATTGATAAGCTCTGTTCCTAGCACTATTTATTTAAAGGTATGTACTTATAATATGTTTGAAGGAATATTTACATGGATTTTCATTTTTTCATACATGATGGAGAAAATTTATAGAAACAAAGTGGTGGAAAAACTATGTTTGTTAACCCTTACTCTCCCAAGGTTCCAAAAATAGAATAAGCTATTTCTGAAATTTTGGGAAAGAGGATTTTTTCAGCACTTTCTGTTCCATTTGTACCAAAACAAGTTCGACTTTTATGAAAGCTAACATGTTGAACTTTCTAAAAATGTGCAAATTTCCGAACTCAAATATGCAAATTAGGTCATTGAATTAGCATATTAGGTCTCCAAACATTCGCTTGTGCCTTGTGGCTAAATAGCAAAAAAATATGGATAGAATTTCTGAATCGTCCTTGGAAAGACCTTTCATTTGATACTATTCATGAATTTTTAGGAATTAGAAGAAGAAAAAATGACGCAAATATGAAAAATTTGGTACATTTTAACCTAAAAATTATCCCCCAATTCTGTGAATAATCTATCTAATAGTGTAAGGCATTAAATTTTCCAAAAAAATGCATTTTCCCTTTCTATGATGTCCAAAACTAATAGAATGCAGAAAAACAAGATGTTTACATCATCATTTGCAAAAAACATAAATAAAAAATTATGCAAATGATAAGCAAATTAGGTCATTTACCTCATTTATTATGCACAAAACTGTTTTTTGTTTATTTCTGACCCAATTTCAGCCATTACAAGCTTCACAGCTACTTTTATGTTGATAGACTATGCTGATTATCTATTAGACACTTACTTCTGTTCATTCCACATGGAATTTATAAGAAATGTTTGCGGATAAGGTCCAAATTTGTAAAGTCTTCTGCTATACCTTGATGCGGCAAAAAGAATTAAAAAAAATATAAAAAATTGTGACTATATTCATTCAACTTACTTTAGTTTGGTCTTCCCATAACCAGTTACCGAAGACCTCGTGTCGATCCCGGTCACTCTCCATCAGTACTTTCCACAGATGATAGGCTTTATCGGCTGCAGGGATGACCTTCGACCGTTGTATCTCCTGCAGCCGAGCGTTCCGCTCTTCCTCCCTGGTTTTGAAGGCAGCTTTTTCCGCTGCAGTCGGATTATCTTTGAGTGGTGATGGTGGCGAGACTGCAGCGGAAGGCCTGGAAAAGGGGCCTGGGCTCATCTTCAACGGTCTGTCCCTCTTCCTCTTGGGTTGGGGAGTAGCGGGCGACTCATCCTCTTCAAGCATACGCATAACATGTTATCGCATAACAATGTTATTGTGGTTTCTAACCTGCCCCACAATTTTGTGGTAACTGTGGGGACAGACTTTTACAGCCGGGAAGCCCGGGGGTACATACAGGGGTCCAAAATGTTTGTTTTATCAATCTAGTAATCACCACAACAGTGGCATAGCCAGGGGGAGGGGAAAAGGATCATGGTCCCAAAAAATGGGGCATCAAAATAATGTACTGGTTATACAAGCATTTTCCTCTAAATGGGCCTGGGGCACCCCCAACATGTGTATTTTGCCCTAACATGGGACCCCTACTCCACTTTCCCCCATAAAATTGTGATTTCGGCTCCTGAAATAATGGAACTTGGATTTTGTGAAATTGGGAATACACATATTTCAGTAGGCCTAAATTTACAATTTTGCCATTGGGAAATACATATATTTCAGTCCATTTAGAAATGTTATTATTGGGGTTCAGCTTTCATTTGTTTCATCCGGGCTATTATAGAAAGGACCTAAATCCTTTTTTTTATATGTGATTTTAGTGTCCCTTTTACTTGTTTATCGTAACAAGCAAAAAATCCCGCCTAATTTATCATTAGAATTCTATAAGCCCTATTTTATTACTACACATTTACAATGTAGTACTTTCGCTATTTTTGGAAGAAAACACTCACCAACTCCGGAATTTGGAACAGATCGCTATCCATCTCAGCAGGCTCTATATTCTCCTCTTCCTCAATCTGGTCGAGTTCTGGTACATCTTCTTCATCAGAAGTACCTTCCGACCCCTCTGAATCATCATTATTCTGAAGAAAACATAGGAGTCGGAAGGCACGTTTGACGTTGTATCTCGCCATTTTGTGATGTCGAATGTCGAAAAAAAAAAAAGGTGCAAATTGACGTCATCATCAGAGACCTTTTAGACAAGTAGAGGGGGGTGCATCTGTTATTGTTATAGTTCGTCTGAACGATCTATTTCTCCTCTACCTGTAGAGATTTTAAAAATTCCAATACAATATTTGGGCCTTTTTTTATGATTTTTTTTTATCATAAAAGGTCAAAAATGGCCCAAAATCACAAATTTTGGCATATTTTCTCCAAAAAAACACAAACATTGACCAAGTACAAGTAAAAATCGTGTAGCAACCAACAATTTAAACTATCTTTATACTTTACCTGAAAAAACAAAATAGAACAAATATTCACGCATGACATTCGTCTTTAAAAAAAAACCAAAAACAAACGCTGTTTTGTTAAAAAATGCACTTTTTTGTAACGATTTTACTCAAAAAAATTTCAATCTAACCCCCTAACAAAATAACCATATTATGAAAGATCTATTCAATCTGGTTTGAATGAACTTATTTGCAGCTCTATAGGATTTTGGGAAGGTACTCAAAAAAAGAAAAAGAAATTGGAAAAGGAACAATTTAAAAGTAGAAAAATGTTCTTAAAAACAGATTGTACAATATTTAGTTTAGTGATGTCATCCAGCACAGTTCTTTTGTATTTCTTATAATTTTAATCACACTTTTTTTTACAATATCGAACAGCATTTTTGGCTCATTATAGAGATAGGGTAAAATATATAATTTACAAGAAAACATCTTTTTTTTTTGGTGAAGTTCACATTTTCAAAGAAAAAAAAATCTTAATCATTTTTAAAGCAATACAAAAGATGTTTTGTTGAAATTGTCTTTAGGACATCACAGATGTTGCCAATTAGTCACTTTTGTCCAAATTCAAAAATACTTTAAAATTTTGTAACTTCTAAACGGAACAAAATATTAACATGGTTTTTTCACCACTTTGTTTCTAAGCGTTTTCTCTATCATATATGAAAAAATAAATATCCGTTGGAATATTCCTTTAAACATAATACATATGATGTAAATGTGACAAGGGCTGGCCTAGATGCACCAATCATTGTAATGAATTGTACTGTGCTAAATGTCTACTTTAAAAAAAAATTGTGAAATTTTTCATATCGCTCCCTCTACGTCTTCTATCTATAATAAATACAGACAAAATCTATCAGGATATATAGTCTCTTTGACACAGAACACTTACAGTATTCTGTGTGAGAATTGAAATTTAATTACCTACAAAAAATGTGTCAATAAACTAAATTAGTTGACAGAAAAACATTGTACTGTATGACAAGTTTTAGTTAGTAGGCAACTAGAGCATCATATACAATTTTACAGAAGTAAATTGCTTTTTGGAACAATTTAAAAGAGTCCATTTATATTTACCATGAGAAAGCGAAATAAATTAGGCTTTTTATAACTGATCGATTTCATACATTTTATTTTCTCTCCTTCAGTGTATAATAGTCAAACTAAGTTTTCATATAGCTCTCCTCAAAATGGATTTCACTAGATAGCTCAATACACCCACAGTATTGCAATCTGCAATAGACGTTTTAAAGTTCATAAAGGCAGCCAGCCACTCAGAATTCTCTATATGGGACTTCACTCTGTATATACATGTACTACACATGTAGACTATAAGACTTCACTCTGTACATACTACACATGTACACTGTAAGACTTCACTCTGTACATACTACACATGTACAATGTAGGACTTCACTCTGTACACACTAAACATGTACACTGTAGGACTTCACTCACCCCAAGTTCCACCTACCATGAGGGATGAGTTTTGGAAAATTATTTCCTTTTGTGAAAAACCTGGTGCTCTATCAGAAGACAAATTATACATATTTCCTGCTCGGTACGTATCGTGGCCCTCAAAATATTTGTAACCCATACTTAAAAAACTTGTCATGCAAATACTGTAATATAAAATGGCTATAAATGTGTTAGTACCTAAATTTGCATTAATTACAAATCATACTAACCACATACTGTACAGTATTGACTGAAGCATTTTTACAGCACAATACCTCCTTCAAAACTTAATTAATTCTCTTCAGAGAAAAAGTGTATTTATCAATTTGCATCCAAACACAATGTTCAAACTTCTTAGAAACCCATATTGTAATGGGCTAGTTTCAAAAGCTTTTAACTAAGATCATATCATTGCACAAACAAACACACACGCACACACCCTCACCCACACACCCACCCATACACACAACACAGCACGTGACATACTTATTGCAATCTCAGGAGCTGATTTTGAAAGTGACTTCACTAAAATCACTTGAAGCGCAAAACATGGAGAGAACCATTAGAGCTGTTTGTTTGCAAAGGTTGGGCAACTTGTGTCAGACACATACACTCATCTCACTAGTAACAGCATGGAGCTATTAACTGAAAGCTCCAAGGTGACAGGCACCAGGACTGTTGCAATTGAGTAGGAGGAGATCTTTTTTGTAAGATGTAAAAACCCAAAACTTTGAAAATAGTGATATGTAATTCAAGCATTGAAAAATAGATCCAAACACATTTTGTTTGTTTGTTTGATGAGGGCTTGACGGCACCACGACAACGAGGGTCATATTGTGCCTGAGAGGTTACATCATACTAGAGGTAGGAAGGAAAGAAAACAGAGGGAGATTGAGAGAAATTTACCCCGCTGAGCGTAGTGGGGATATTGACTAGAGTTATACTTATCTTCCATGCTATAATTATGCAATCTGGTCACATGACCTGATTCTAACGCACTTCTAACCGACCCTAAAAAACGCAGTAACCAGCCAGGCCCTGACCTCCATAATACCTCTGTACCACCACCTCACTCAACATTCCACCGAGGCCTGAACGAGAGGGGAGGCGGGCGGGATGGATGGAAGGTAAGTATAACTCTCGTAAATATCCCCGCTACGCTTAGCGGGGTAAATTTACTTCAAGTTATACCTTACCTTCCATGCTATAATTATGCAATCAGATTGCAACCGAGGATAGGAAGGAAGGGAGTTCAGGTTGCAGCACACATTTTTTTTTTAATGGCTGGTACGAAAACTCACACGAATCGAATCCCGTTTAAAGGACGAAATTCCTTCTCCTCTGAAGGATGAAAGACCTCAAGAGTGGGACGAACTAAAACATAGTAAACCACATCTAGGCACAGTCAAACCGAACAAGGCACCATTCCTTGACAGTAACGGAGGCAAACATCTAAGGAACCTGAGCGAAAAGCCCAGAAAAAACAAGCCAAACGGAAGAGCGTTTCGACACAATTACAGCAAAGTGTCCACAAAAAACGCCACAAACCACACCGGATTCGTCCACGAGACGGAACCAGCTTGTAAACTACAATCGGGAACGAAACGTGTACCAACGAAAACGAATTGAAGAAATCCCAGACAAGGGAAAAATTCGTTAGCGCGTAACCGCGTAAGAGCAAAAGTTAGCGGGGAACATGAACGTCGAAAAAAGAGTCAGACAAAGAACAAGAGAAAAACCGCGAAAAGCGTTTTCCCGAACGGCGGCACGAGAGATCCCGTGAAAAGAGGCTATGCCCCGAACCCGAGTGCATACCGCGGCCGTTCTATGAACAGTTCAGATTACTATAAAAGAAAGTTACTGGACGATCTATCGGAGGAAAATGTCACATGACACACTACGAAGAGACCTCCGTGTAACTTTCCAGTGGTCGCGAGCCAAAGACCGTAGACCCAACTGGAAAAACCCTGGTGGATAGCTGCAAGTTATCCCAGAGCTCATGACTGAACCAAGTTTGAGAGAGGGCCCCCCTCCACAACGGGGAGGGGGGTGAACAACCTCTCAGAAAGGCCATGCTACGTCGAGGAAAGGGGGGCTAAGGCCACACCATCAAACGAAGCGCTTGGGCACCGAGATGCAGTCCGCCGGAGCCCGGGAAAGAGACAAAAATCGTCCCTGACCCGAGGCTCGTACGGGAAGCCTGCAAGGTCTTGAGCAGCCGAGGGAACCACAGTGAGCCGAGAAAAGTGGGCACTATCGGCCGTACGTCGCCTAGCGTAGCATACTTGGTACTAGCAAGAAAGGCGGAAAACGTAACCCACATAGCTGAGTTCTGAAGAGTACAAATGCGTCGACCCTGAGAACCCGGGGGTCAGGAGAAAGGACGCAAAAAAAAGATAGCGTGCGATCATCCACGGATGCGCACAGACCTACGTCCGGGGAACCGAAAAGGGTCCTAATCGCTCTGGTCACCTACGGGAAGTACGCCCATCATGTGGGGGTTCCACTGAAACGAGACGATAGTAATCGTGTACTCGTAGTCCGAGGTGAGCGGCCGTAAGGCTGGCATAGTTCGTCCTGCCCCGAGACGAGAGGAACGATTCCAGAACTCTTGGAGTCCGTTCCTATCTGTCCAAAAAGGAGACCACAACAGTGGTGCAAAAACAGCTGGAAACTGAAAAGCCTCGCTCAGCACTAGCGATAAAAAGGTGAACAAAAAACACCGGCATTCTGCCTGTCGAAACGGAAACTTGGACAGGTGTCCAAGTCTCCGTCATAAGGGGTCACAAGAAAAGTGCCCCTACCTCGATCAAGAGGCATCCGTCGGCACTGACGGTGAAATCTGACAGGTGAAAACTTCGTTCCTCACACCAGGTGGGAGCACCCGCACCACCACCAAAGGGGGTGGCCACCGACTAAACGTGTAAAGCGGAGGTACTGAACGACACCATCTGCAGTCCAGAAAAACTGCCGACCCTGAGCAAAGGTTGTTTAAACCTACTGACCAAAAATCAAAGGCTAGCGAAATAAAAGGCAGGCCGTTAATATAAAACGTATACAAGAAGGGCTGCCAACCGTGTAAGGCTATGTAGCTGTGAGACGGTTATGGGTCGTAAGACCGCGGAGCCGTACAACATAGTCGACGGCACCCAAGCGGTGTCTGAAAACTGTAGCACTTGCGGAACCGCGTAGCTCCAGGCCACACCTATCAACAGCGAAACTTGTCTAATAAGTTGACTGGAAAAAGTGTTAACGTACTTCGTATAGTAACAACCTTGAAACCGCTGAGCCTATGGCTACGGGTGTGGAGAAAACTAATACCGTATGGCTGTACGGGTAGTTAAGTAACAGGCCGTAAAACCGCATGGAAACTGCTTTAAGAAGGTGTTAAAGTATGGCATGAACCATACGTGCCGTTGTTGGTAATAGCTACCCCAAACGTGAGGTTGTCTATCAAAAAACCACCTATTGTAAAGAAAATATCCTTCATGGAGTTAATATTGACAAGGGGGGTGTAACGTACTACGTCAACCGTATGAGTCGTAAACCCCAGCATTGGGGTAGAAATCACAAAAGGGTTGACGTCCTGTATATACTATACGAACTGTTAAGTCCGTTAAACACCCTTCACCACGGAGCTGAGAAGCGCGTGGCTACTGGGGGACTTACGCCGTACAAAGTATGCAACTCCGTTAAGTATTATAGGACGTTATGGGTCTACAAAGGCGTCAGCAATGACAAGTAAAAACCACTAGTCATCCGCCAACTTTGTCTCTGTGCACCACGGAGCAAAAAGCTAGTGGCTACGCGAGGGAAACAACTGGTACTGGTACGTGTCCCGAACGTAGTAGCTATCAGAACAAAAGAACTTTTTAAGTCTACGATAGCGTTAACGTACTACATCTGTAACGTGAGTCGTTATCTCAGTATACTTCTATTCACCACGGGGCCACTGAGTAAGTGGCTACGCGTAGGGAAGATGTACTCAGTACGCGTTCCTCTTGAGAATAGCTAAAAATATACTGGGGCCGTAAGGAAAACTGAGGAGTTCACATGCTACGCAAGGTATACGAATCGTAAACTTAGTTTGTTTCATCACGGAGCTACGAAACCAATAGCTGCGTGGGAAAGAGGGGACTACCGTCGCACTCAGTACGCGTCCCGGTAAGAGAAACGGCCGCGGAACTCTGTAGCTAATGGCTACTGGTCCTCTACCACCCAGCCGCGCTGCTGGTGTAGGCCGTTAACTCCGTTTGTATATAAACACTACGGAGCCGCGTAGCCGGTGGCTACGCGTGGGGGACTGCCGTCGAACGCTAAAAGCGTCCCAGTAAGAAAGACGACCGCAGAGCACTGCAACACGCGGCTAACGGTCGCAATATCCCCAAGTTCCGTTACCCGGGTTTATCGTACGTTGTACGTAAAACCGCGTTATTATCTGTAGAATTTGACCCGAATGTCTCGTTCGACGCAAAAATCATATTCAGAGTAGATTGAACGGTCGTGGAACTACGTAACACGGAGAGAATGACTCTCGTGATAGAATGCCTCCCGTAAAGAAGGATTTCTTATCACCCGAGCGCTAGGCCTCGAAAACCCGAGCAAGCGCTAACACGCAACGCATCCTGGGAGCATAACGTATACCGACAAACGGGGACTCGTCCTCGTGTCCATGAAACTGGTGAAAAACTATGCGGAACCATGATGTTCAACGCGAAAATCTTACCAAGTCAGCTCACATGGACGTGGAGATCTCCTAAGATTGTTACTATCACCTGACCATGTAGGTAAAAAGCTAAAGGGTACACTATCGGGTGTGACGTATGTTGTACGTTACCTTGCTGCAGAACTATGCAGCCCTACGGACCCAAACGTCATCCCATGACCAGTACGGAGCCGCCGAGTTGTTTTACGGACCCTTACGGGGCCGTGAAAACAAGCCGTGGGGGGGGGCGTATGGAACCGATCACCGGAGCCGTACGGACCCTAATGGACCCGTGCAAGTAATCCAATGGCTCTACAACTAGCCATAAAAAAGGTTACTAACTCACGTATGACCCCGTAGGGCGCCGCCACTTGTGGGCCTACCGGTCCCATCGCGGAACCGACCACAGCGGTGTACACGGGTTTGATCATGTCAATAACATCGGAGCGCAACCTAAGAAGTGTTTACATGCGACGCATCGCAGGACATTCAAGGCGCTTAACGCACCGACACTAGGGACCTGCCCTTCGTGTCAATGATATAGGTGCAAAACATCGCGGAACTGTAACGTTCAACGCGGAAATTCCTACTGAGGCAGTTCACATGGCCGTGGAACAGCGTTGCTAATGGCTACAGAGACGGGAAGAAAATAGCTCTCGTGATGCTATACTTCTCGTGAAGATTGTCACCTATCACCTGACCAAGTAGCTTCCTAGCTAGCGGACTCAATTTCGGGGTTCATCGTACAGTGTACGTTATCCCGTTGCAAAAACTCTGAAGTCGTACAGGCCCGTACGGTCTAGAGAAGCGTTTGCACGCTATGCATAGCGGGACCTCTTAGGTGCGTAACGTACCGACGCTCGGAGGCCTGTCCTCCGTGCCTATGATACTGGTGAAAATAATTGCAGAACTGTAACATTAAGCGCGGATAATCGTATTAATGGTGTTCACATGATCGTGGAACTGCGTAGCAAATGGCTACGGAACCATGAAGAGAATAGCTCTCACGGTGCTATACTTCTTGTGAAGATTATCACTTGTCACCTGGCCACATAGCTTCGTAGCTAGTGGGTGTATATCCGGGTAAATCGTACGGTGTACGATATCCCGCTACAAAACTACAGAGCCGTACCATCCGAACACCGGAGCCGCACTATCTCGGTCGCACCTTGAAAATACCAGTCGCGGTGGAGTCTGTGCTCCGACCACTCCGCTTGAACCCAATCGCTGAAAAGAGTACATAGAATGGACTCGCAGCATAATCTGCACGCATAACGCGTGAGATGGATGTGACCGGAACGTAAATCAAAAGAAGCCTTAGCACGCTACGCCGGGACATCATAGGTGTGTAAAGCTTCGACACACAGGGACCTGTCCTCCATGTCCATGATACTGGTGAAAATAATTACGGAACTGTAACGTTCAACGCAGACAATCTTAATTGCGTTCACACGAGTCGTGGAACTGCGTAGCTAATGGCTACAGGACCAAGAAGAAAATAGCTGTCGTGATGCTATACATCTTGTAAAGAAAATCATCTGTCACCTGACCACGTAGCTTAGTAGCTAGTGGGCGTATAACCGGGTTAACCGTACAGTGTACGTTATCCCGTTAAAAATAAGTTTCGCTCACTGGAGCTGTCCAATGAAACCGAAAGGACCCGTAAACGCGGGCCGCAGAAGCGACCAATGGAACCGTACGGACCTGTAAAACACGGACCGTGGAACCGAACGGACCCGTAAACATGGGCCGTGGAACCGTATGGAACCGTGGAACTGCCATAGCCTTTGGCTATGGGACCAAGAAGAAAAATAGCTGTCTCAATGCTATACTTCCGGATTAACCCTACGGTGTACTTTATCCCGTTATATACGGACCCGTAAACCTGGGCGGCGGAACCGTCCAATGGAACCTTCCGCCCCGTAACAACGGGCCGCGGAACCGTATGGAACCGACCGTCCAATGGAACCGTCCGCCCCGTAACAACGGGCCGCGGAACCGTATGGAAGCGTCCAATGGAGCCGTCCGCCCCGTAACAACGGGCCGCGGAACCGTATGGAACCGTCCAAAGGAACCGTCTGCCCCTTAACAACGGGCTGCGGAACCGTATGGCACCGCCTAAAGAAACCGTCCGCCCCGTAACAACAGGCCGCGGAACTGTATGGATCACGGAATCGTCCAATGGAACCGACCGCCCCGTAACAGCGGGCTGCGGAACCGTATGGATCACGGAACCGTATAGAACCGTCCCACAGAACCGCACAATGCCCGTAAATAGGGCTGCGGAACCGTCAGGGACCGTCCAACGGAATCGTATGGTACCGTCTCTATGGAACCGTCTCAATGGAACCGTCCAACGGAACCGCACAATGCCCGTAAATAGAGCTGCGCAACCGTAAGGGACTGTCCAACGGAACCGTACTGACCCGTAAATAGGATCTTACTACAACTTAGGCGACGCATATAACGCCCCTAAGAGGTTATCTCTCTCTCTCTTACCGTTACCGCTCTAGGCGCAACGCCACTAAGAGCTTAATCTTCTCTCTCTCTGAACTTTTTTAACTCTAGGTGGTGTTCACTTGGAACGTCACCTCAGGCGCTTTCTCTTAACGCCACTGAGTTAATCATTCTCAATAAAATTCCTGAAAAGAGAAGAACATATATCAATGCATACATACACAAATACGGAAAAGTAACTATGATCTTACAGACACGCTAAGGAGAGACGAGGCATAGCATTCTAAACAGAACATCAAAACTTCCTTAAACAGAAAAAAAATTTAACTGAAAAATATGCTTTCTGAAAAATCTTTAGAAACCTGAGAAAACGCATCCAACGTAACGACTATACAAGCGCCGGGGTAGCGTGGAAAACACAAACCACTGAGTACTTGATGTCTTTAAAGATAAAAAGAAGATTTAAGCTTCCCTCTAAATAGGACGTCGGAGAGACCCCTCCCGGTCTCTCCAACGCCCCAAAATTCAAGCTTGAAAATTAAAAACTTTGTCTCTAATTTATGTAAGAAAAACAAAAATATTCATACGCTGGTAACATTAAAACAAAAATAAGCTCTCTTGTAACAACTGTAGCTCCTTGGAGCTGTTAGAGGTCAACTCCTTGAACACCCAACGGTGACCTCGACCCAATGCGCATGCGCCAAATTTGAAAAAAGAAATTGGCCTAATGCATACGAGGACGTGTACTGAAAAATCCTAACGTGCTAATACAATACTTAGTATAACGCTAGGCTCTGCATACGAGAATGTGTACTGAAATATCCTAACGTGCTAATACACTATACATAGTATAACGCTAGGCTCTCCTCGTGTAGGGTGGGGCCAAGGGTGAAAAACACCTAAACCCCGGGGCAAGAGGTCCCCTAGACAGGTACACCTGGTGCTCTAGGACCTAAAACACCCACCACAAGAGTAGGACGCTCTCGAACTAGCCACTCGCTTTGTACGAATGGAGACAAAAAAAAAGCTATCCTAAGTGTAGGCTACACGGGTAAAGTCGTGTAGGTCGGCCGAAGAATCTCGGACCCATGGCTACCTCGTCCTCACCTCTAAAGACTTGAAAAGGCGAGTCGGATGAGAAAAGGCAGCGTAAAAACCCTACAGGTGAAAGCTGCAAAGAAGAAACGAAAAGTAAAAGGCTAAATTATAATGAAATAAAAATGACCAGTTTCAGCAATGTTGTGCAAACAACGCGCTAAAAAAAGTGAGGTGGTGGTACAGAGGTATTATGGAGGTCGGGGCCTGGCTGGTTACTGCGTTTTTTAGGGTCCGTTAGAAGTGTGTTAGAATCAGGTCATGTGACCAGATTGCATAATTATAGCATGGAAGGTAAGGTATAACTTGAAGTAAATACAAGAACTAAAAGTCAGAAAGCTGGGATCGAGAGAGGAGGTGCATGGGTGAAAGAAAGAAGAAAGTAGAAAGAGGGGGGTGGGAGGACTAAATATGGTTGTAGAGGGAAGCATGATGAAGGAAGGTTGTACAGGAGGCAAGCAAGGAGAACATGATGGACTGCGAGGGTGCAATGGCAATTGTTGCAGAGGGGTTGAGGGGAGCCAATAAGGGAGGTGGGAGTGAGTAAGTGAGGTGGGTGTGACCTATTCTAGGACGAGTAATATGACCGTTGTCGACACGAGAGGTTGTTGATGGTGGGTTTGATCGGAATGGTGGGCTGGATGATGTGGAGTTTGTTATCAATTTGGGAGTCCCATGAGGTTTGCCAGCAGTCACGAACAAGGAAAGTGATAAGCGGTTTGATGGCAGAAATGGTTTTGGGAAATGGAGTGGGGGAGAGGTTAAGGGCAAGCTTAGCGGCTGCATCAGCCCTGTCATTGCCAGGGATGCCAAAATGGCTGAGTATCCAGAAGAAAAAAATACTTTTCCTGCAGAGGGTGGGTAAAAGGAGTTTCCGGAGGAGGAGGTGGGATGTGGAGTTATCCCATTTTATAAGATTGAGTAAAGGAGTAAGGACAACCTTGGAGTCGGAGAAGATGGCAAAGTGGCTGAGCGGAGAGAACTCAATATAGTTGAGGGTGACGAGGATGGCCTTTGCTTTACCTGAAAAGATGGACAAGTAGTGAGGTAGCCTGCTACTGAGGGTGATGTCTTGGATGACAGCAGCTGCAGCTGTCTTGTCGCCTTCCTTAGAGCCTTCAGTATAGATGGAGGTGTAGCATGAAAGTTGGTCTTTAATTTAGTTGTGGAGATTGAAGAGATTAGGGTGGGTTTGGGTTTTGTGATGAGTGGAGAGGCCCAAGTGGATAGAAAGGAGAGGGGTAGCTAAAGCAGGAAAAGTGGGCCAGAAGAAGGTGCCAAGAGTGGTGGGGTTGATGCCAAGAGTGGTGGGGTTGATGCCAGAGTGGTGGGGTTGATGCCAAGAGTGGTGGGGTTGATGCCAAGAGTGGTGGGGTTGATGCCAAGAGTGGTGGGGTTGATGCCAAGAGTGGTGGGGTTGATGCCAAGAGTGGTGGGGTTGATGCCAAGAGTGGTGGGGTTGATGCCAAGATGTAGGTCTGACTTGATGTGTAAGCTAAATGGAGGGGATAGTGTTTTAGTCCTATCCAAGAGGGTGGAGAAATTGGGGTAACCTAGTGGGTTTATAAACAGGGCCCTGGGTGTTGGTGAGAACTCTAAAAGCATAGGAGAGGCTAAGCTTTCTACACCTTAGCAAAAAGGGGGGTTCGTTGGCTTCAACATGAAGGCTGGTGATTGAGAAGGTCCTGTAGGCACCCAGACAAAGCCTCAGTGCTTCATTTTGGATGGTGTTGATGTGGTTGAGGTAAGAGTTGTAAGCGACACAGTAGACAATATTGCCGACAAGCTTAGCACAAATGGTGAGCCTGAAGGTTTTGAGGAGAGCATGGCGGTTTGCACCCAAAGTGGTTTTGGAGAGAAAGCAGAGGATGTTGAGGGAGCTGTTGTATTCTGTTTCAGGTTGGTGATGTGTTGCTTGTAGAAGAGCTTGGGGTCTAGAGTTAAACCCAGGAACTAAGTGTGTTCAACTTCAGTTATGCGATTACCATTGAGCATGAGGTTCGAGTTGGGGTGGAGGTTGTTGAAATGACAGAAGTGCATGCAGACTGTCTTGAATTTGGAGAATTCAAAACCATTATTGTTGCACCAGTCTTGCAGCCCGTTGAGGCCGAGTTGGAGCCTATTTTCAAAAAGAGGAAAGCTAGGGGAGGAGTAGAAGATGGTGAAGTCGTCCACGTAGCGGGCACATTTGATGGTGGGGACAAGGTTGTCCGCGATGTCATTAATGCTCAGGTTAAAGAGAGTGGGGGGGGGGGGAGAGGATGCTGCCCTGGGGACGCCCTCTTCTTTAAACCCAGGAACTAAGTGTGTTCAACTTCAGTTATGCGATTACCATTGAGCACGAGGTTCGAGTTGGGGTGGAGGTTGTTGAAATGACAGAAGTGCATGCAGACTGTCTTAAATTTGAAGAATTCAAAACCATTATTGTTGCACCAGTCTTGCAGCCCGTTGAGGCCGAGTTGGAGCCTATTTTCGAAAAGAGGAAAGCTAGGGGAGGAGTAGAAGATGGTGAAGTCGTCCACGTAGCGGGCACATTTGATGGTGGGGACAAGGTTGTCCGTGATGTCATTAATGCTCAGGTTAAAGAGAGTGGGGAGAGGATGCTGCCCTGGGGGACGCCCTCTTCTTGGGGGTAGGGGTTGGAGAGGGTGTGGCCAATATGAACTTGGAACTGCCTGGCTGAGAGGAAGTTTTGAATAAAGATGGGGAGGTGACCTCTGAGGCCGATGGTGTAAAGTTTGCGGATAATGCCATATTTCCAAGTAGAGTCAAAAGCTTTCTGGAGGTCGAAAAAGATGGCAATGAGGTGTTCTTTTTTGCAAGGGATTCCTGGATAGCGATGTTGAGTGTAATTAACTGGTCTAGGGTATTGCAACGTTTCCGGAAGACGCTTTGGTAAGGGAAGAGGATTCTGAGAGGATCCAAACACTACTGTAGTTGAATATTTACAACATTTGAGGATCTTGAGGACGTAATGTTACTGCTAGTCTGGTAACAGTCATTTCCAACTTACCTTTACAACACTTGAATATTTCTTGAACAGGAAAAGAGGTTTGAAAACTTTATTCACAAATGTTTCTCTGTGCCATCTACAGTATCATATCAGGTAAACATGTGCTTGATGACTAATCTTATGGCATTAACAGTCTCAGGTATAAAGACGAGATTATATTCATTAACTCTTACTCTACCACGCGGCGATAATATCGCCATTTTGAAACTACCTCTTTCCAAAAATAAAATCGGGACCTTACCAACATTCTATAGGGGTGCAAATAGTTTTATTGCAAAGATCTCGAAAGATCTTTCACAAAAAAAAAAAAAAAATGGGGGTGGAGGGAGGGGGGGTCTACACCCATATTTTTTCGGCAAATTTTGTCCAACCATTCAGAAATTTACCTTTTTGTTTAAAATGTCCCGAAAAATGCATATTTTTAAAAAATTTACAAAAATTGCTTAGAAAATAAATTTAGATATTTTCTTTTTATATATACTATATAGACAAGTCATATTGTCCAAATCTAATCATATTTCACTTATACCTGGTCATTATTTTTAAATTATTTGTAAAATATGTTAAAGTTTGTGATTTTTGGTAATTTTTTGACCCTTTTTGTTAAAAAATCGTGTGATCCACCTCTATATCGTAATGAAAAGTTTCAAACACCATTCTGTAGGGTTACCAAGCGCTTTCACATGGATTGCTGCAATAAAAAACATACTCCCTCGATCGTTGCTAAAACGTTTTATAGCTACGTCACTCTAGTCATTTTTAGATTTTTTTGACATTTACGTTAAGGCAACAGAAGAATGTGTATCCCGAATCTTGTTTGGAAGTAAAACTAAGGATTAGGAAAAGTCAGAAGGCTATCGCCAGCGATGGAGATCTTTTAGTACCTGGACCCAACCCAGAAGAGGCCTAAAGATGATCAGAACCAGGTAAAATGATTTCTTTCAAATTTCTAAAATTGCGAGTACATTTTTCAAACTTCATGCCTACTAACGTTACTCGTTAGGCTTAACGTTAGGCATAGCTAATGTTACTTCTGATCCGTTCAAAATTAAGCAAAAGCAGTGTAATTTAGCTGGGATTATTTACTTGTAATGATTATAAACAAGTAAATGGGTCACTAAAATCCGACATGCTGAACATGAATTGTCTTTATTATAGTAATTTTAGATGAAACTCTACAGATCAATCTTTGATTTGGAGTAGGATTAAAATTTTAAGGGGAAAGGGTCCCATGTTGTTGGAAAGGGTCCCATGTTGTCGGAAAGAGAGTCATGTTGGGGCAAGATACCAATGGTGGGGGCCAAGCTGTCCCATGTAGGGGGAAGTTATTTTCTTTTAAAGAATTTGGATCCTGGAAGAGGGCCATATTTTTTTATTTGAGGGGAAGGGTGGGGAATTTGGATCCTGGAAGAGGGCCATATTTTTTTATTTGAGGGGAAGGGGGGGGTGGCTTTTCCCCTGGTTTCCCTTCCCAATATAAATAAGCCAGAACCCCCACCCCACCCCAACCCCTGTATTTCCTTAGAAACAGTTAAAATTGTACTTCTCTGAAGGATTTTCCTGTATTTAAACAAATTTATTGACATTTCATATGCGGTACTAACTCACTGAAGGATTCAAAGTTTGGCAACGTCAACATGATTACTGATGCTTAACTATTTTTAAGTACCTTCTCACCACGAATACCTACAGGAATCAACAAAAGTAAGTTCTACAAGACTTTCAGTATATCCTGAAAAAATAAAAGTATTTTCAAAGCTTCCAATGGCTAAAATTGGTTCATAAACTGAAAATTTCAAGCCTGTGCATAATAAATGTGGTAAATCAGCTAATTTGCATATCATTTGCATAACATTTTTACTGAATTTTTGACGTAAATAATTCCTTTTTATATTATATTAGTTTTGTGCATCATAGAAAGGAACAATGCATGTTTATAGGAAAGTATAGTGCCAAATCCTATCAGATAGATCATTGGCAAAATCAGGTCAATTTTTAGGCCAAAAAAAGGTCAACAAAATTAAAATTGACCTATTAATTTTTTTCTTGCTAAAAAAAAAAATCAAGAGTACTATCAAATGAAAGGTCCTTCTTTCAACAATTCATAAATCCTATCAATAATTTGTTTTTTCTAATTAGCCACAAGAAAGCAGAATATCACAAAGACAGCAGTTTTAGGACATCTAATAATCTTAATTAATTACCTCATTTACATAAATTTGCATATTCAACAGATAACTATGCAAACCAACGTAAAGTTCAAAGTCTTAGCTTTCATATAACATAAACCTAATCTAGTAAAAATAAAGATAAATTTGTTTTAAAAAAAACCTTTCCAAAAAAATCCCTAAAATAACACTTGTAATCTCAAATGCTCTGGTAGAGTAAGGGTTAAAGCACTCAACTTTTGAGATATCTTGCTGCTTATTTATGATTTCCTAAATGATATACGATACATACCTTTAACTATACAAATTGTTGAAAGGAACTCAACCATGCAGGTGCATAAACTCAACCATGCAGGTGCATGAAGTCAACCATGCAGGTGCATGAACTCTACCATGCAGGTGCATGAACTAAACCTTGCAGGTGCATGAACTCAACCATGCAGGTGCATGAACTCAACCATGCAGGTGCATGAACTCAACCATGCAGGTGCATGGACTCAACCATGCAGGTGTATGAACCCAACCATGCAGGTGCATGAACTCAACCATGCAGGTGTATGAACCCAACCATGCAGGTGCATGAACTCAACCATGCAGGTGCATGAACTCAACCATGCAGGTGCATGAATTCAACCATGTAGGTGCATTAACTCAACCCTGTAGAAGCATGAACTCAACCCTGTAGGTGCATGAACTCAACCATGCAGGTGTATGAACCCAACCATGCAGGTGCATGAACTCAACCATGTAGGTGCATTAACTCAACCATGCAGGTGTATGAACCCAACCATGCAGGTGCATGAACTCAACCATGCAGGTGCATGAACTCAACCATGCAGGTGCATGAACTCAACCATGTAGGTGCATTAACTCAACCCTGTAGAAGCATGAACTCAACCCTGTAGGTGCATGAACTCAACCATGCAGGTGTATGAACCCAACCATGCAGGTGCATGAACTCAACCATGTAGGTGCATTAACTCAACCATGCAGGTGCATGAACTCAACCATGTAGGTGCATGAATTCAACCATGCAGGTGCATGGACTCAACCATGTAGGTGCATGAACTCAACCATGTAGGTGCATGAACTCGACCATGTAGGTGCATGGACTCAACCCTGTAGAAGCATGAACTCAACCCTGTAGGTGCATGAACTCAACCATGTAGGTGCATGGACTCAACCATGCAGGTGTATGAACTCAACAATGTAGGTGCATGGACTCAACCATGTAGGTGCATGAACTCAACCATGCAGGCACATGAACTCAACCATGCAGGTGCATGAAGTCAACCTTGCAGGTGCATGAACTCAAACATGTAGGTGCATGAATTCAACCATGCAGGTGCATGGACTCAACCATGTAGGTGCATGAACTCAACCATGTAGGTGCATGAACTCGACCATGTAGGTGCATGGACTCAACCCTGTAGGTGTATGAACTCAACCATGTAGGTGCATGAACTCAACCATGCAGGTGCATGGACTCAACCCTGTAGAAGCATGAACTCAACCCTGTAGGTGCATGAACTCAACCATGTGGGTGCATGGACTCAACCATGCAGGTGTATGAACTCAACAATGTAGGTGCATGGACTCAACCATATAGGTGCATGAACTCAACCATGTAGGTGTATGAACTCAACCATGCAAGTGCATAATCTCAACCATGCAGGTGCATGAACTCAACCACGTAGGTGTATGATGCAATTGATAGGTAGTAGTACCCCCATCCCCACCTTCCTGCAACTAAAGTTACCAGGTTGACAAAAGTCAGGGGGTTTTTTTTCTAAAAGTTTTTCAAGATTACCGAAAGTGATTACCGTACCATCTAAATCCAGGCATTTTCTTACCAGCTTCCCAATTGCCCAGTTTGGGTTTTTGTCTGACAATTGTAAGTTACAAACTGGACAGTTAAGATGACTGATCACTATGAATACACACACTGTATATAACAATATGTTGTGCAATACCATGGAGGTCTTCTTTTTCACTAACCTATACTCGTTCTCTACAATTACTGCCTAAAACCAGATCTGACCTTCAAAACTGACCATTCAATTTGTAAAAAACAAAATCCATTTCTGAACAAACACGACAACAATTAAGCACACACTAACCAATCTACATGCTTAATTTATATCCACTTGAAATGAAAGCTTGCTTCACTTGTCAACCTCCAAGCTTACAAATCGCTGCGCTAGTATTTACAGCAAATAATAGATCAGATTTATCTGTTGTAGAAGATAACATCTACTGCACTTAAAGATTCTCCTTTATGATATATTTCAACAGTTTAAGCAGTTACTGCACTTACACATCAACATAAACTAATATACATTAATGTATGAACACCATTTTAATTAAATTATGAAAAAAAGATACTTAAAATCACAATTATATAAATGTTTTATCTGCACTAATTTCAATAAAAGCACGAAAAAACTCTTCCATTTCTGCTTTTGTGGTAATTGATTGTTTATGCAAGGAGAGTGGTACCTCCTTTGTTTATGTTCCTCAAAGCAAAAAATTATCATTCATGAAATGTAAATTTATCTAGCTTCTGGTGCAAGTGAGTACTGTAAATACCACCAATGTCAATAATCCAATAATTTCAATATTCATTATGAAGAAATCATTTTGCTACCTTCAATGTGAATTCTGTCCAACCTATTCTGTGGCTTAGCTTAACAATACCCAGATGAAAAGATAGCAGCATGCATTGTATCAGTATTATTATCTTATTAACAGATTTCTGATTCTGCTTTTAATACGCCTGAGCTCACCTTGTGCAGTACTCTATATAATAGTGTATAGTACATATTCCCTGTTCAGGCTATGTCATCCCATTCAAGTCAATATATGTAGGAAGAAATTTTTTAAAGCACTCAGTCTGAGAATGATAAGGAACTGTGAGTATGGGGATGGTTGAACGGTGGGGTGTGTAACTATCACATTAGTACATGTACATCAGTCCTGTAGTACAGTTGTAGATACATGTACACAAATTTGTGGCGTTCGTATCACAGCTCTAGGTACAGTGGGTTTACCCACTGAGAATTTTGAACATACATGGAAGTGTGTGGTCACAAACTTCAGGCAAGAAGCACCAATAGCATGACACGCAATGAATATTCAGGTTTATGTATTGTAGCATTAAGCATGACACCCAACGAATATCCAGGCTGATGTGTTGTAGCATTAAGCATGACACACAATGGATATCCAGATTGATGTGTTGTAGCATTGAGCATGACACCCAACGAATATCCAGGCTGATGTGTTGTAGCATTAAGCATGACACACAATGGATATCCAGATTGATGTGTTGTAGCATTGAGCATGACACCCAACGAATATCCAGGCTGATGTGTTGTAGCATTAAGCATGACACACAATGGATATCCAAGTTGATGTGTTGTAGCATTGGACATGACACCAAATGGATATCCAGGCTGATGTGTTGTAGCATTAAGCATGACATCCAATGAATATCCATCCTTATTAATGTCTTGTAGCATTAAGCATGACACACAATGGATATCCAGATTGATGTGTTGTAGCATTGAGCATGACACCCAACGAATATCCAGGCTGATGTGTTGTAGCATTAAGCATGACACACAATGGATATCCAAGTTGATGTGTTGTAGCATTGGACATGACACCAAATGGATATCCAGGCTGATGTGTTGTAGCATTAAGCATGACATCCAATGAATATCCATCCATATTGATGTCTTGTAGCATTAAGCATGACTACCAATAGATATCCAGGTTGATGTGTTGTAGCATTAAGCATGACACGCAATGGATATGCAGGTTGATATGTTGTAGCATTAAGCATGACAACCAATGGATATCCAGGTTGATGTGTTGTAGCATTAGGCATGACATGCAATGGATATCCAAGTTGATGTGTTGTAGCATTAAACTTTCAAAAACTCCACCAAATAATACACCCTTTCTCATCTAGTCCGAATACAAGAGGTTAATTCTTGGAAATGAAGTGGTAACTAATTAGGGCACATCTTCAGACTATGACCAGACTAAGTTCGGTGTTGCGGGTAAGGCAGGAGAGCCAGAAGGAGATGCGAGTGGGTGAGAGAGGAGTGACCAAGGTGGATACGGGTGACAACGACGTCATCCCTGCTATTGCGACTGTGCAGAGGGATGTTGGTCCTGACTTTAGGTTTGATGGTGTAAAGTTTGTTACTGGTTTCGTGATTCTATGAGTCTTGCCAGGCCTTATGATATAATTGGAGATGGAGAAACGGAGGTCTGAGTGCGGAATTGGAAAAGGAGAAATGTTATTTGACAGAGCCTTTTTATACAATGAACACACAGTTAGCTTACATCATTATTATAACAATTATGAAACAAAACAGACATGTGATTGTCAAAATAAGAGCATATCAAAATTTGTATATTAAGTCTCCCCTTCGCCTACTCATTATTATGCAAGACATCACCACCAAAAAAATTAGGGTACATCTGCAGTCCATGAGCTATCTGTGTAGCACACATGACGTGAATCCAGTTCACAGTTTTTGAGATATTATGTTTACAAGATGTTTGTTACAAAATCATACCAAGCCCCGCTCACTATGCATATTAATAAAATTCAACGTTTACAATGAACAACCTACACACCAGCTAACATAATCATACCAAATATGAAACAAAACATACATGCCGTTCTTAAAATATGTACATGTCCAAGATTTTTACACTAGGACCCCCCTACTAATTAATATGCATGACATCATCACCAAAAAAACAATAGGGCACATCTACGGATTATGGGCTATCTGTGTACCACATGACATGAATCCAGTTTACCACTCTTCAGATACCGTGTTTACAAGCTTTTTTCAGCAAAATCATATAAAGCCCCGCCCACTAGGCATATTAATGAAATCCAATGTTTTAAAAAACAATGTTCATGTTCATAATGTAATACATCATGAACATGTACACACCAGTTTACATCATAAGTATAACAATTATGAAACAAAACAAACATGCGGTTGTTAAAATATGAACATTCCAAGATTTTTACATTAAGCCCCACCTACTCATTATGAGATCATCTACGGACCATGGGCTATACATGTATGTGTACCACATATGACATGAATCCAGTGAATCATTCTTGAGATATCGCGTTTACCAACTGGCCATTACAAAAACACACACATGCACACACATACAGTACATACATTCATACATATACTGTACATACATGTACATACATATATACATACATACACATACATACAGTACATACATACATGTACATACATACATACATAAATATACACATATAGTACACACATGCACACATACAGTTTATACATACACACACACACACATGCCATCATGACTGAATAGGTTCCTTATGCTTTCGCATCGGAACCAACAAGGGAGGGGTCAAAAGGCGAATTTTCCCTAATATGTACTGATTTTTTTTAATTCTACAGAAAAGTGAGGGGGCACATGGCCACCTGTTCCCCTAGGAATTACGGCCCTGATTGCATGTATGCTAATTTAAAGCATTTCAATTTCTGCCAAACACCCCTAGGGGGGGGGGGGGGACTTCCAAACTAAAGTGGTAGGTATGTGCCGCCCAGAATTTTAAAACTGAACTGCGGTATAAGAAAAATTTTTGGTAACTGCAGTATGACAGTTTATGATTTTGATACTGCAGTAAAAAAATAAGTGATTTTTGATACCTGCAGTATAAAAATAAGTGTGAGATTGGATTTTGATACTTGCACTACAAAAATTATGGAAAAAGACAACTGCTCAGGCGGCACATGTATATATACCTTACATATGAAAGTGCCCCCACTTTCCTTTCCTTCCAGGCCCAAAACTGGCCAAAACATGATTCAGAAGCATACTGTACTTGTGTTTTACACAGTAGTGGGCTAAATCTTTGTGGTATTGTGCACTATTATAAAATCGTGGTTGTAACCTATTCGGAACAAGACTTGGTAATGTTTTACAAATTATTGTAAATAGTTATATGCATTTATAGAAATGATTTTATAGTAAATAAAATGGAACGTTGAAAATAATGTTCAACCCGCTCATCAAAGGACTGTCACTGTGAAGGTTTAGACACCCTTCTTCTACTACCATCACTTTTACATGGAATGATATTCATCTACGGTAACCTTTCCATCAGATTTATTGAGCCTTTGTACCAAGCAGACTGCACTGCACCATACAAATCAATTGAAACAATGCTTTACCATTCTATACAATATTAATGTGCCTTGATTGTACGTATCTTTCATATATAGGATGAATGTACAACAGCAGCAGACGGACAAAAGCCTTCAAATGACATTACATGAATAGCACCAAGTAGTCAAAGTATTACAAATTTGAAATCCAAATTCAATTAAATATGCATATTTCTTGACTTAAATTTATCTGTATTTCCTTTTGTAAATCTATCAGGCCTGTTCAAATCTTCTGGTTTTATAGTTTGAAGAAGCACAGCTACATGATGTAACTGTGCCTATTTGTTTCAAGGTCAGTCAATCTCAAAATCTACATTAGAAGTCACTATTAATGTAAATGGTTGATTTGGATGAACGAAATTACTATATTAAAACAAAACAATTGTCATAAATTTTACATTACAAATCTTACACTTAAACTGGAAATAAGATAACCCTTCCAGAAATTCTAAATTGAGCAGTTTTTTTTTATTTTATTTTTTCATATGAACAAGGACTTTAAAAGAAACAAAATAGTGAAGTAACCATTCAAAAATCTTAAACCGTTAAGGAGATATCGAAGTTCAAAGTTTGGTATCATTTGTGTGGATTGAAACGACTGAAAACAGACTAGCTGTGATGTCATAGCCTTAGATTCCTCAAAGTCGTTATGTATGCTACCATATTTTGTCCTGCTATTTTGAGGCTTAAAAACCATGAGATATGTCATCAAAGTAGTAAAACTGAATCTAGTAAGGGTATTTATAATACACCACCTGAAAAAAGTTTGAGGAAAATAATCTAAATAGTAAAAATTTAAATAAACTTTCATTAAAATACATTAACAATTGCTAAAAATGTGAGGATGAGGACATCACCTTTTCATAGTAGACTTACTACACCAGTCATTTCTACACAGATAAGACAGAGCTTTAAATTTGTATATCTCCTTAACGGAATAAGATATTTGAATGCTTTCTGCACCATTTTGTTTCTTTTGAAGTCCTCTTTCATATAGGTGAACATGTTTGACCTCTGAACTAATCCTTTAAATGGTTGATTAGTGTACGCGGAGTACAGTACTGTATACAGTATAGCCAAGCTACAAAGTTTGTTTTTACATTCAATGGTTGTTGATGACTGCTTTAAAACTTGACAAGTGGTTTATGCATGAATTTTTACAATCCTCTGTAACCCGCCAAGTATCTAAAACCTTCCAAAATAAGTACCAGTCTGATGCAAACTACGAGCAATGTTGAATAGTCATCCTGGCAGCACTATGACAGTCATCCTGGCAGCACTATGACAGCCATCCTGGCAGCACTATAACAGTCATCCTGGCAGCACTATGACAGTCATCCTGGCAGCAGTATGACAGTCATCCTGGCAGCACTATGACAGTCATCCTGGCAGCACTATGACAGTCATCCTGGCAGCACTATGACAGTCATCCTGGCAGCACTATGACAGTCATCCTGGCAGCACTATGACAGTCATCCTGGCAGCACTATGACAGTCATCCTGGCAGCACTATGACAGTCATCCTGGCAGCACTATGACAGTCATCCTGGCAGCACTATGACAGTCATCCTGGCAGCACTATGACAGTCATCCTGGCAGCAGTATGACAGTCATCCTGGCAGCACTATGACAGTCATCCTGGCAGCACTATGACAGTCATCCTGGCAGCACTATGACAGTCACCCTGGCAGCACTATGACAGTCATCCTGGCAGCACTATGACAGCCATCCTGGCAGCACTATAACAGTCATCCTGGCAGCACTATGACAGTCATCCTGGCAGCAGTATGACAGTCATCCTGGCAGCACTATGACAGTCATCCTGGCAGCACTATGACAGTCATCCTGGCAGCACTATGACAGTCATCCTGGCAGCACTATGACAGTCATCCTGGCAGCACTATGACAGTCATCCTGGCAGCACTATGACAGTCATCCTGGCAGCACTATGACAGTCATCCTGGCAGCACTATGACAGTCATCCTGGCAGCACTATGACAGTCATCCTGGCACCACTATGACAGTCATCCTGGCAGCACTATGACAGGCAAACAACAGACAAGGCTTCCAAAGGAAAATCAATGTCAGAAGCAACACATCTTGCACACATGAGCTGAACTTAAGATACAAATTGGGAAGTAATTACCACAAGCATAATCACATGCTGAGAATCAGTGTGGCAACCTGCTACGCACAAGTAACTGTAATTTCAACTTTCAATTGATTCTAAAATGATCTACAAAATGCCAATATCATTCTTATGTAAAGAATATTGCGAATGGGTACTACTGTTAGTACTATGTATCTTGTGTACTACTGTTAGTACTATGTATCTTGGGTACTACTGTTAGTACTATGTATCTTGTGTACTACTGTTAGTACTATGTATCTTGTGTACTACTGTTAGTACTATGTATCTTGTGTACTACTGTTAGTACTATGTATCTTGTGTACTACTGTTAGTACTATGTATCTTGTGTACTACTGTTAGTACTATGTATCTTGTGTACTTCGCAAAAAAAAAAAATAATAATAATCTGACTAGCTGATTTGGATAGCGCCTGATATTTTGCCTAAGGGCAATTACAAGTAATAATCTTCTCAAAGATTAAATCATCCACTTAAATCAATCAGTATCTTTTTATAAATCTGTCGCAGCTTATTTATTACCATGATTATTCTTCATATTTCTTTTAAGATATTTAGAGTTCCATTGTAAGCGCTATGGGCTTGTCACAAGGAGTAGCGCATCAAATGCTTCCAGTATGTATAAATGAATCTTGAATAATTAAAAACAATCCACCTCAAATGATAAACCCTTTGGTTAAATTGCAGTATAAAGCCATCCATGGTCTTGCTCCAAATTATATTTCCAACTTAATCACGTTACAATTACCAACTCGCTCACTTAGATCTAACAGTGCTATTCTCCTAAAGCCGCCAAAAATTAACACCAAGACTTACGGTGAACGTTCTTTTTAATCTGCAGCCCCCAAACTGTGGAACATTCTCCCAATCTACATCAGAAATGCCCCTACTTTAGATATCTTTAAGAGTGTATTGAAAACACACCTTTTCATGAGTTCCCCTCATTGGACCTTGTAACTTTATCCTGCTTATATCTTTTTAAGCATGGTTTTTTGTTCTCTTACTGTTTGTATCTTAAGGTTTTCTCATGTTATATTTGTTTATGTAAAGCGCATTGAGACCGTTTGGTATAATGCGCTATATAAAAATGTATTATTATTATTATTAAAGTACATTTGTATACACAAATTATCCAATGAAATACTGCAGATAATACATAATCTAAAAGATTGATCACTACAGTAGCCTACCTACTTTCTATAGCACATTCCTGCCATGCCTGTTTTCTACTACGTACTGTACGTGCATTTCCTCCAGAGAATTAAGATGAAAGATGATCAATACTTCTTACATTCACATGAACTCTACCAAAGTTCATCTCACATCTTCATGGCTGGATACAAATATAGGATACGTTTCACTTTATAATAACATCACTGTTGTGTAAATGAATATTGTTAGGTAATGTATCTGTGCACTAAGTTGCTCTGCGGTAGAGGTGGAGGACAGTGTTTAAGTACTGTATATGTGTAAGAGCATGGGTAAGAGCATGGTGGATGAAAGAGGGACATGGAAGGTGTATATGTGTAAGAGCATGGTGGATGAAAGAGGGACATGGAAGGTGTATATGTGTAAGAGCATGGTGGATGAAAGAGGGACATGGAAGGTGTATATGTGTAAGAGCATGGTGGATGAAAGAGGGACGTGGAAGGTGTTTAAGTGTAAGAGCATGGTGGATGAAAGAGGGACATGGAAAGGTTTGTCCATGAACATATACTGATATGTACCAATTCTACGGATATCAACATTTGAATGACACTGACACAGGTCTAAAAATAGAAAGATTCATACCATATTTCACACCCTTTGGATTTAAATACACATTGACACTGATATCACGGGGTTATTAAAGGAGACATAAAGTCTGACATAATCATTATTTGATATAATAGAATTGAAAATAGCAAATGTGCTGACCAAGTTTCATAACTCCCGAAGCAATCTAACACATTTTTTGTCATTTTTAAAAACTTTGATACCACTACTTAATAGTACCATGGGAGCTGCCATTTTGATTTCAAAACATGCAGAATATGATGTTATCAGCCCAGCGGGATGTTGGAATGCTTTGTATTTCTCTATAATCTACCTCAAGTTTTCTAGCCTATGAACAAGTGTTTTTCTTTTTAAGGGTCAAAGAAATTTGTGTACACACATGAAATTATCAAAACATGCTGTTAAAACTTTGTCACATCATTTTGGAATAAAAACTTTAATCACATTTATAAAGAAATACTTTATAATCCTTATGTCCCTGTTGGGGAATTTATGTCATCATTCACAATATTTCAATACAAAATTGAACAAAATGGCAGCCCCCATATGTCAATTTCAAACATGAATAACTTGAGATGAAAATAAGATTTTGACTTGCTGTTTTGGGATTTTGGTTCAGATTTGTATCCTCTATAATATGAAATAATGATTGTATCAGACTTTATGTCTCCTTTAAATGCAATAGCTCCATACTGATACAGTACAATTTGGTACAGCACATTCATGCACTCTAATATCTTGTGTCTTCATCAGAACATGTGTACAACTGATACATATAATCTGATAGAGTACAATTTGGTACAGCACATTCATGCACTCTAATATCTTGTGTCTTCGTCAGAACATGTGTGCAACTGATACATATGATCTGATACAGTACAATTTGGTACAGCACATTCATGCACTTTAATATCTTGTGTCTTCGTCAGAACATGTGTATAACTGATACATATAATCTGATACAGTACAATTTGGTACAGCACATTCATGCACTCTAATATATTGTGTCTTCGTCAGAACATGTGTATAACTGATACATATAATCTGATACAGTACAATTTGGTACAGCACATTCATGCACTCTAATATCTTGTGTCTTCCTCAGAACATGTGTATAACTGATACATATAATCTGATACAGTACAATTTGGTACAGCACATTCATGCACTCTAATATCTTGTGTCTTCGTCAGAACATGTGTATAACTGATACACATAATCTGATACAGTACAATTTGGTACAGCACATTCATGCACTCTAATATCTTGTGTCTTCCTCAGAACATGTGTATAACTGATACATATAATCAATATAACTCTTCAACAAACATATTTCTTCAACAAATATATTTCTTCAACAAATATATTTCATATTAATGTTCAATATATCCAATGCATTCATACAGGTATATAACGTGGTATACACAGTACAGTATATACACGTATCAGTATGAATTGAGCAATACAATGTTATCAGAACAAAGTGCAACACTCCTCACAAGAAAACTCTTACCTTTCCATTTTCTGTTGAGCAGTCAATACACCCCACTTGAATGCTTCCATAGCCGTCCCCTGGTATTATCTGCACTCGCTCAAAGTTGCTTGCAAGGATTACAATGTCACATCCAGAGGCATATGCCTATTTACAGTAAGAGAGAGAGAGAGAAGATTCAGTCATTATGTAGTTTTCTCCTCTACAAAAACTTTCTTCCAACTATTAGCCAAATGAAATGGCAAATTTTGACTGCTTTATATTTTTGGTTTCTTGAAAATATTGCAAACATCGCAGCATCGCAGCATTATTTTAGCTTAACAGCTGGTGCACTGTGTGCAAATAATATATCACCTTAGATGCAATTTCCTGGAGGTACAGTAATGAGTTTGTTTGTTTGTTGAGGGCTTAACGGCACCACAACAGCAAAGGTCAAATTGTGCCTGAGAGGTTAGATCATTCTAGAGGTAGAAAGGAGAGTAAACAGGGGGAGATTAAGAGAAACGCGAGCACTTAAAGCCAGAAAGCTGGGATCGAGAGAGGAGGTGTATGGGTGGAAAAATAATGTAGAGAGAGAGGAGGTGGAGAAGGAGGACTAAATATGGTTGTAGAGGGAAGTATGATGAAGGAAGGAGATAATTTTATTCGGGAAATGAAGGAAGGAGATAATTTTATTCGGGAATTTTTTGGAAGAGATCGGCTATTAAGTTGTGGGCAGCGAGGGGAAGCTCTGGGAAGGCTGTACAGGGGGCAAGCAAGGAGAATGTGATGGGCTGTGAGGGTGCAGTGGCAATTGTTGCAGAGGGGTGGGGGGAGCCAATAAGGAGGTGGGAGTAAGTGAGGTCAGTGGATGTTGTCGACACGGGATAGGTTGTGAATGGTGGGTTTGATCGAAATGGTGGGCTGGATGATGTGGAGTTTGTTATCAATTTGGGAATCCCATGAGGTTTGCCAGTGGCCACAAACAAGGGAAACTATAAGCGGTTTGATGTCTTCTCACGTACTCCTGCACTCACCAATCTTCTCACGTACTCCTGCACTCACCAATCTTCTCACCTATTCCTGCACTCACCAATCTTCTCACCTACTCCTGCACTTACCAATCTTCTCACGTACTCCTGCACTTAATCCACACCGGCCTAACCCTTGGCATTTGAGAATGTTCAGGTAAAGACCTTATTGATTTTGCTTTGCTTGTTATGGGCATTTTTCCGTAGGTGTTCACCTATTCCTTAATTGCTCACTACTAATGTAATCTTTCACTCTTACAAATATTTCTGGACAATTAAAGACTTCTAAATGGAAATTTCTGTTGACTTTAATGAAAGCCACTGAAGTGGAGAGAGTAAGTGGGCTAAGGGATAGGAGGGAGGGAAGGGAATGACAGGCATTAGAATCATGGCCACTTTTCTACAGTACACTTTCCAAAACTATCATTTTTCCTACCCAAAATAAGAAGTAGTTTCTTTGCCATTTTATTTCTTTTAAAGTTCCAGAACATATAAGTATAAGTTAGACTTGGTCGATCACTCAACTAATCCATTCCAGAACATATAAGTATAAGTTAAACTAGGTCGACCACTCAACTAATCCGTTCCAGAACATATAAGTATAAGTTAGACTTGGTCGACCACTCAACTAATCCGTTCCAGAACATATAAGTATAAGTTAGACTAGGTCAACCACTCAACTAATCCGTTCCAGAGCATATAAGTAGAAGTTAGACTTGATCGACCACTCAACTAATCCGTTCCAGAACATATAAGTATAAGCTAGACTTGGTCGACTTGATCAACCACTCAACTTATCCGTTCCAGAAGATATAAGTATCAATTAGCCTTGGTCAACCACTCAACTAAAAAATCCGTTCCAGAGCATATAAGTATAAGTTAGACTTGGTCGACCACTCAACTTATCCGTTCCAGAACATATAAGTATAAGTTAGACTTGGTCGACCACTCAACTAATCCGTTCCGGAACATATAAGTATAAGTTAGACTTGGTCGACCACTCAACTAATCCGTTCCAGAACATATAAGTATAAGCTAGACTTGGTCGACCACTCAACTAATCCGTTCCGGAACGTATAAGTTAGACTTGGTCGACCACTCAACTAATCCGTTCCGGAACATATAAGTATAAGTTAGACTTGGTCAACCACTCAACTAATCCGTTCCAGAACATATAAGTATAAGCTAGACTTGGTCGACCACTCAACTAATCCGTTCCGGAACATATAAGTATAAGTTAGACTTGGTCGACCACTCAACTAATCCGTTCCAGAACATATAAGTATAAGTTAGACTTGGTCGACCACTCAACTTATCCGTTCCAGAACATATAAGTATAAGTTAGACTTGGTCAACCACTCAACTAATCCCTGTACATTGACAGCTTGTTTACAGCTTCAAATGAGAATGAAATGCAGGGCAATTTTTTTCAAAAAGTTCATTCCTTTAAGTGAAGCATTTTTAAGTACAACATTTTTGATATTAATAAAAATTGTTAATATAAATACACTGTAATACACTTTGTTGTATTATTATTATTCTTAGGCGCTGAATGTAAAACAAAGAAAAAGGAAGTTCTAACAATGATTGCAGTGTAAAATAAACAAAGAATTATGACAGCTGTCCTCGTATTAATAGCCTACAGTATTCCCTATTAAATGCCCCCCTCTAATAAACGCTCCCTCTAATAAATGCCCCCCATGTCTTTTTGTGCGGCAGCAAATGTAAGTCGCAAATAGATTGATTGGTAATATCGCAATATAAAATACAGTGTTATTTAACACCAGGCTTCAGCCAAAACTCTTTTAAAAACTGTATAACTGCCCTAAAAATACACAGTCAAAAGAGTTTAACTATACTACTATGTACACAGGAAATGACTGAAAAGTTTAACCCCAAATAAAATCTCTGCATTTGCAACTTCAATTGTTCGATCAGTTTTGGTGTTAATGCACATGATCTTTGTCTTTTTTCATTAATCTTCAGACCAACCGTTTGACCTGTTTCATGTAGTTTGCTTGTTTTGTCTTGAAGTTGTTCTTTGGTGCTAGAAATAAGTGCAATGTCATCAGCATAGTCAAGATCGTCTAGGGCTGTAAATAAGTTCCATCGGATTCCATTCCTTCTGCCTTGTGTACTGGTTCTGAACACCCAGTCAACTTGTATAAAAAGGAAACCAGACATTACACATCCTTGTTTTATCCCAGTTTTCACAGAAAAGATAGTTTTCCAAAGCTTAACACTGCACATTTGTTGCCATCATACCAGTGCTGTATACTATTTGTGTTGCCATCATACCAGTGCTGTATACTATTTGTGTTGCCATCATACCAGTGCTGTATACTATTTGTGTATTTCATGGGTACCCCATACTGAACCATCATCTTCCACAGCATGCGTCTATAGACTGTCAAACGCCTTCTGGAAGTCAATGAAGTTGAGGTACAGTGCTAGCTAGAATGAATGTGTCATGCGTTCCCACGTTTCACATGACAGTGCTAGCTAGAATGAATGTGTCATGCGTTCCCATGGTTCACGCCGTCCATGGAGTACAACCGCGATCGTATTAACTATTGTTAAGAATGCGGGGAAATCGCAATCAATAAACCAGCTTAAGTTGTCCACTTTAAGTACAGTTTATCCGTGGTTACGAACCAGAAAAATCCGTTTAATGTTTCGCGGGGACAATGAGATCAATTCTCTTGTAATTGCGTTTAATCCCCGAGGTTTGCTGTGGCTTCACGCACACAAAAGATTTACAAGGATGTTTAAGAAGGATTAAAGACTAAGGCCCTTTGTCAGTTCCGAAATCTCAATAGGTTTAAGACTCAGTGTAGTAGACCACTAGCCTGTATTGTGTGTGTGAACTTCAATTCTTTTGTATATCTACATGCAATCAATATCTTTTTCCACAGGTTCATGAGTCCATGATAAACAAAGAAAAAGAGAGGAAAATATTCCCTCAAGGGTTCTTTTTTCATTTGAAAAATAAAGAAGAAAAAAACCCATTTGCTACGCTTTTTTCTTATACCATTACCAGCTCATCCAGCATTTACAATCAAGCATGTGCTAAACGTAAATAAATAAGAACTCCCTGAAGAAATCATTATCAATTCAAATTTACCCACTCAATGCCTTCCAAATCCTCATATATTTGACTTCTTCTAATGTGTATTCCATATTAATATCACTTTAAAATCGGGCTTAAAAAATTAAAAGTTATCGTAGTACCTGTAGACTTTCCATTTCCCTGCTCTGTCGCAACGTAACTGTAGGCCTACTATACATGTACATAACTTAACAAGCAGGTCCCAAAACCCAGGTCCATAGCTATCCAAAATCCATCTTAAAACAATGTGTGTATTATTCGTTTGACATGTTGGGCATGGTGAAATTTTCCATCTCCCCCGGGCTTGTAAACGCGCATGTTCAGACTCCTTGGTCACACCCACTTTCCTTTTATGGTCACATTTACTCTTGTTGAGACAAATTTTCTAGTACGTACAAGAACCTCGGGCAACTTATCACAATGTATCATTGGGCGTTGATGTAAATAAGTCCCTCGGTGTTCCGAAAATATCCCTGTATACAGACCCCTTTCCTTACAATTTATTTTGAATGTTTCTGCAAAAAGAAAAAAAAATACATACAATTACCGACTTTCTTTTGCTCTTGACTTTTGATAAAATGTATTCTTAATGTATCGTTTTTTTTGACTGGGGGACTTGAAAGACAACTGGCACTACACACGATTCCTTATAACCACGCCGTAACTTTGTGTTACGATGGAATATATTATTTTCTTGCACATGGCAAATTTCATAAGGTTGCGGAGAATTGCGCAACAAGCCTTCGGCGATAATTATTTCCAGATGTTTAAGAAATGCCTAGAGCACAGTACAGCACAGGTCACTTGCTTATACTCCCTGCTTCTACTAAACGTGGATGGTTACCATAGAAATTGAAGCTGGATGTAAGCTGTGTGCCTAGATTCTACAAAATATAACAATCTCGTGAGATTGACCTATTTTTTAAAAGAATTTCTACAATAGCAGGGCCGACAATGGGCTCAACAATACTTTTGAAGGGGACCAGTAGTGGCGCATGGGCGTAAGTGTGTGTTTGTGTGTGGGGGTAGGGTGGGGTGGGGGTGGGATGGGGTGGGGTAAGCATCCCTGTATATTTCTCATCAGTGTTACTTGTCTCTCAACCCGTAAAATAGCGATCACATTTATTTTCACTAAGTTTTGTGTGGGGGAGGGGAGGGTTGGGGGGAGGGTTGGGGGGACGGGTAGCCCAGTGTTTTATTGCTAACTTCTCGGCATTTGGAAATATTTTCAAAATTTGATTTTTCATTAGATGGTATTATTAGGTTGCTCGTCACCAGCCCGTAACCTCAAAAATTAATCCAAAATGGTTACCATTACCAATTGAGTTGCACGTTATATTTTATACAAAAAGGCTTATAACTCTTGTTACAAGAACATTTCTTTTAATACTCAGATATCACTATTAATTCATTTTAATTTCCCACCATGTCGTATGTGTGGAAACTTCCAGATCCAGCAGGTTACTGCCAACAATTGTGAGCATAAAACTCTTCCTTAGTGGGACTACTACATGGAAAACACGGGCTGTGCGCACCATTTTTAAGTTATGATTTAAACTGTACTTTTTCTGTCAAAAATAACTTAATATGAAATTGATAACTTTATCAGAACACCGGGATTTAATGTTTGGTAATTATATTATCCTCAACTGACAATAAAACAACCATGGATACGATTGCATTTAGTTTTCAGTTACTTGCAACCCATTGACTCCATATAGGTCTACATAATTTAATTAAATCGGGAGGAAGTGGATACAGAGATGGTGTGATGACATGGGGTGGGGCGCTGGGGGGAGGGGAGGGGAGGGGAGGGGGAGGGGAGGAGGGGGTCACATGTTTAAGTTGTTTTCATTAAAGATAATTATTTACGCATCAAGAAACGTGTTAGTAGGGATCCAAAAACAATAATTCAACTAAACATATTTGTTAGAAGAAAATAATGTTATTTCACGGCGGACAAAACCAGTTACATGCAAACAAATGGAAGTTTAAAATTAGCTGTCATTTTAGAATGACAACTTGTTAGGAAAATCCAGTAATTCATAAAGTGCAAATGGAAGAAAGAAATACATGTATGAAATAAAACTTGCTGAGGTTTTTGTATTATTTATTTCTCTTGACATATTAGTAAAAGCAGTAAGAAGTGTTAGCACTTTTTTGTTTTTTGTATTTCCATCACACAACCTGTCTTATACATGCAATAAGTGGGCAACAAAAATATGTTTTTTTAAAAGATCATGCATATTGAAAACAAAACGAAAACATTAAGAATTTGACCAAAGTATACTCATCTTGAAACGTACCTGCGGAAAACAAAAAAAGAATATTGGGATATGAATTAAGGGTTAATTACGATGTTATACTGACGACCATAATCAAAAAATTGCCATTTGTGAACAGAAGTCTTAATGAGTGGCACTACGCTATTGACTATTGTGTATTACTGCAGGCTAAGGTTGTTGTTAGTGGAACTGGTTGGAAGGATTAGGTAACCACAGCATAACTGTCTAGTTATGTGGTTAACACTCTCTTGACCAGCAAACTAGCTTGACAGAGTTTATTGATAAAAGGGATTATTTTCTGCCACACAATAGGGAATGCAGGAATCGACTTAACATTACCACCTAATCCTGTCAAAGGCATTCCCAGGTAATGTAAATGACACATTCATTCCCGCTAGCACTGTACACTGTGGCTTTCCACTCCAAGCATTGTAAGTTGAGGTATACTGTGGCTTTCCATTCCAAGCATTGTTTTATTATATTTTTAAGGGTGAATATTTGTTCAGTAGTTCCTCTGCCACTCCTAAAGCCAGCTTGCTCATAACAAAGTTTGGTATCTATTGCGCCATGTAGCCTGCTAATCAATATCCTTCCAAACATCTTACTTGCTGTTGGTAATAAGGATATACCTCTGTAGTTGTCACAAATTGTCAGGTCACCTTTCTTTGGTATAAAAGTTATAGTGCTTTTTTCCCATACTGGCACTTCTTCTATATCTACAATTTGGTTAAACAATGTACAGTAGTTAAGGTCTCCTGTCAAATCCATACTACCTTTCCACATTTCAATGCTTATTCCACCCACTCCTGGTGATTTTCCATTTTTCATCTTTGACACAGCATTCTTTATTTCTTTGGCTTGGATCTCACCCATCTCCACATTAATGTCATTTTCCTTTGCCTCTACACCTTGGTTGGTTGCCTCTGGTATAGGTTGGTTTAAAGTTGATTCGAAGTGTTCTTTCCATCTTTCTCTCATCTTCTTCAGTGATAGGCTTTCCACTTCCATTCCTTACTCCAACATTCTTCTTTCTTCCTTTATAACATATCTTCTTTGTAATTTTGCTTAGACCACTCATGTCTCCATGTGATGCTGCATCTTCTGCTTCTTTCACCATATTATCTACCATCTTTCTTTTATCTGATCAGACTCTTTGTCTTTACTTCTCTGTCTTTCTTCCCGTATTCTGTTCTTTTTAGCTGTCTTATTCTTTCAGATTTTGCTTCATCTATTGGACATTTAAGATTTTTCCTGCCTTTAATAGCTCTCCATGAGTCAGCCAAAATCCATGGTTTACTTATGCCTTTCCTTTTCCCAGTACTTTCTTAGCAGCATTGATATGTCTTGTTTCAATTGGTTGCATGGTTTGATAAGGTTTAACGGCACCGCGACAGTCAGAATCAAATGTGCCAAAAGGGTGTTAAAAAATTAAGGTGCAAAGGTTAGGAAAGAAATGATTGGAAAAAGAGAAATGGATGGAGAGAAGTGAACATTTTAGTGGAAATAAGTTGTAGAAGAAAAGGTGATAAGAAGGAGAGAGGGAGAAGTATGTGAGATAGGAAAGGATGGGGGTGTGGGTAGATTAAATCAAGTGGAAAAGGTTGCTGTTGCGGAGGAAGGTGATAATGTTGGAGGGGGAATTGTTTTTGAAGAAGTCAGAAATAGTGGTGGCAGGGGATAGGAAAGATCTGGAGTTGCCGTAAATCAGACAGGTTTAAGGATATGATTGATTGAGAGATCAGTATTGCAAGTGGGGCAGAAAGATTTGGGAGTGCCAGAAAGGAGGTAGGAGTGGGTGAGATAGGTGTGGCCTAAGTAAATGCGGGTGATGACCACATCCTCTCTGCGACTGCGACTTAGTAGTGAAGGGTTGATGCCTACTTTAGGATTGATAGTGTGAAGTTAATTATTAGTCTCAAGATTCCAGGAGTCTTGTCAAGTCCTCCTGAGGTAGTTGAAAGTATTTTGGCAAAAGTCAGAGTGAGGCATATCGATAGAAAAAATTCAACAGAACGTTATTGCCGGCTCAGTCGGCCCTTTTGTTCCCGGGGATACCGACGTGGCTGGCGATCCAGAAGAAGATAAATTTCTTGCCAGAGGAAGAGAGAGTTTGCATTTTGTTAAAGATTTGTAAGATGAGGGTATTAGGCAGGCACATATTGAGTGTGCCTGTGAGGACTGATTTGGAATCAGAGAAGATGAGAAAGCGAGAGCGGTAGGAAAGTTCTGCAAAGTTTAAAGCTAGAAGGATAGATAGCCTATGCCTCAGCAGAATAGATAGAGGCTCCGTCTTGTAGTCTCGAAGAAAGGGTAATGCCGGGGCAGGCTGCAGCAGCTGCCGAGGTACCTTCACATGTGGATCCGTCAGTAAAAAGGAAGGAGTAAGTTGTGGAAGTGTCTACTGATTTGACAGTAATTGGAGTAAAAAAAGGAGCAATATAAGGTGAGCAAGGTGATATGGTTGGCTCCTCAGTCAGTGCTGGAGAGGACCTTGAGAAGATTTAGGGTTTTGTAGCAGTTGGTTTTGAGGATGTTGATGTGGGGGAGATAAGAGAGCTTAGAGTCAAGTGTGATTCCAGGAATCTAGAACTTTCCTTGCTGGAAATAATGGAACCTTAAGCCGGAGGTTGGGGCAAAGGAAAAAGGAGTTGCTGTTATTGAAGTAAATAAGAACAGTTTTGTCTTTTGAGAAATTGAAGCCGTTTGTGTCACTCCAACAAGCCAAGCTATTCAGGCAAATTTGGAGTTATTTTGCAGGGTCTGGAAGCATGGGGGAGGATGTGAAGATAGCAAAATCATGGACATAGAGAGAGCACTTGATGTTAGGGGGGAGGACTTTGGTAATGCTGGTGATTTTGAGTATAAAGAGAGTTGGGGAGAGGATGCTGCCTTAAGGAACTCCCAGGTGTTGGGTATACCTTTGTGAGCAGGTGTTACCTATATGCACCCTGAAATAGTGCGAGTGGAGAAAGTTCTGGATGAAGGTTGGAAGGAGACACCATTTATGCTTAATACTAATCACTGTGTTGGGACTCACTGTTGTATTCACCCTGAGACAAAGAACTTTGCATGAGTGTTTATTCACTCAGTAAATATACAGATAAACATAGTGCTGCATTCACACATTTCATAAATAGTTTCTCATTATCCAGTTAGTGGATTATGAGTCTACTCTATATCATAGTCATGTTTGTCTGTAATTTCAGAATAATTAACCCTTTGGAACTGTATTGAGACCTTACATTGGGTGAGTCTACAGCTAGCAGATAACTAGTCATTTTTCCAATTAAAACATTCAGGGTATTGTCCCTATAAAAGTTGTTGGAATTATTGCAATGTTCTCTAAAATGAAGGTTTAAGTACTTTCTGAATGAGGTCAATTTCACTTGTGGGGGTGGGGGGGTGCTTGAGTCAAAAGTATTACAAATATCTGGTAGTAATGCTTTTGACTTCCTTGAATGCAAGAAATCACAGGAAGTCAAAGCATCACTTCCAGATAGGAATTTAAAAACCTGAATCATATCGCCACTGTACTGCACAAGAGGTTATGTATTAGCCAACGTGTCTAGGCCTACTGAGTTTTGGACAGGGCTACAGGCTACATAATTTTTGCTAACTTGCATATTAACACCTGAAAAGCTGTAAAATGGTCAACATCTTACTGATGATGTGAGTTATGCCATCTCATAATTTAGAGTTGCTTCTACTCTACCTGTGCTTAAAAAAAAAAATCCAGTCAAAGTTGTTTGAAAAAAATCAAAAAAATCAGTCAAACTTAAATTTGACCAAGTAACAACATTTTGAAATCTCAGACTTTAAAATGCAAGTTTTCATTCAATGTGCAATATCAATCGGTCTATCAAAATGTGGTGCAGCAATTACATGTATGACCCAACTGTTTTGTGTCTTTACCATACTCCAAATCAAATTCCAGCAGGATAGACTTCTCATTACATGTATTTTCAGTCACTGAGATTTAGGAATGCAATTAAAAAGTTACCATACAGATTTTGAGCTGTCTTCCCAGTCATATATCACAAATTGATACTACAAAGCTCATAGCATGAAGCATACATTTTCTGGTATGGACTGGCATTTGTACCCTTATACTTTTAAAGCTTGCAGCATGAAGCATGCTGGAACAAATCAATATTTGCCCCATCTGCTTTAGAACTTAAAGCATGGAGCATGAAACAATGCAAAGCATCCTGGAACAAATTGACACTTGTCCTTGCATTGGTCAGCCGCTTGAAAGCTTGCAGAATGGAGTATGAAGCTTATTGACACTTGTTCCCGCCACACTTGCAGCACCAAGTATTCTGAAATAATTGAAAATTTGACTCCATGAAAGCCGGAAGAATTCAGGATTGACACTCATCATCATGATTTAATACATGAATGGAGCACGAAGCTTATTGACATTTGTCCACCCCCTCCCCCATCCACTTCAAAAGCTTGCAGTACAAAGCAGAAAGAATTCAGGATTAACACTCATCCTCAACCACTTTAAACCTCAAAACATGACGCATCATTAAGCATCTTGAAACAAACTGAGATTAATTTGTCCTTGGTCAATCACTTCAATTGGATTTGGAGTTATACTGTGCTTGATACAAAATTTGTGTACACACACACACACATACAGTACACAGACAGATATATTACATGTAGTATCGTGTCAGCCATGAAACTCATCCCAGCTAGCAGCCTCCTAGTGTAAGCCCTCATGTACTCAAATCAAGCAGCTCTAAATGTCTACAAATTTGAGTATGCACTGTTTCCCACACTAAATCAAAAGTTAAAGGGAATTAACATGTCCCAATAAAGAATCTCCAACTTTTTAAGGAACTTCAATTTTCGATATTAAAAACAACTTCCCTCTCACTAAAAAGTACGCAAAATTACTTCAGAATGTTTCTAGTTGAAATAGAAAAAGCTGGAGAGAAATATCTAGTAAAATATGGTCAAAATAGGTACACAAAATATAAATTCATTACTACATAACAGCCCCAATGAGGTTAGAGAGCTGTTTGGGGGGAAAATAAAACGACAAAATCATTGAACAAAATCCTTTTAAAGTGCACTATTTTTTATACAATGCAGCATAATTCACCGCATCACTGCTCGAAGACAAGTTTGGCGCTGACCCAGATTTTATATATCTAGAGAGCTACAGCTGAATTTACCAAGTCCCGCCTTCTAAACTGTTCGACGATTGCAATATTTTTCGTTTTCAAGATGTGAATGAAATATTGGGTTTCACATCAATCAATAAAATGTCTTTCACCCTCGTCAACTCGTGTTACTTCTAAATAATATTGAAGAGTGTTTTGAAGAGATCAATTACATGAATATCAAATGCAATGTTTCAGTTGCCAGAAGTTTGGACAAAAATTATTTTCTTACACATTGCAGTTGTCATAGTAGTTGCGCGAAACTTTATGTGTTCAACCCGGGTGTTCAAATTAAGGCTGGGTTTTTTTTACTAATTCTTTTTATAGTTTTTTATTATTGATCAACATCTTACAAGCCATTAGAACTATGATCTTTTAATATCTCATAGTAATTTTGTTTTTCTTTGGCACACTATAAATGACAGTCATATATAAAAACCCATTTACAGCCATCTCATAGTAATTATTTTTTCGTTGGCACGTTATAAATGACACAGTCATATATATAAACCCATTTATAGCCATGTTGCTTCTTGTTTTATACCGTGTATTCTCCTATTACGAATACATTATTCTTATTAAGAATATATTTATTCATCTATTGGACACGATTTTAAATGTTGTGCATCCTTAAAAGTAATGTTTGACTCAGATTTAATTTGTGCTGTGTAATGATGTTGAAACACTCTTGTTCTAGTGTATCACTGCACTTGATATAATGATAAAATGACCGCAGCCCGCTGAGGAGCGGCCGACGGGCACCTAAAACCAAGTTGGCAGAAAACAAATGAACAAAAGAGTTGACTTTGTTTCATGGGGTTCGTATGTCTAGCAGATAGTTGACTATTTAAACGGGTGGGGTGGGGATGTAATAGAGAAATAGGTGCTCATGTAATGACAAATGAGGGGGGTGGGGGTAATGTTTATCATTGCACCTAACATGTATAAAATGGCCGAGGAGCAGCCGACGGGCACCTAAAACCAAGTTGGCAAACAACAAAAAGTTGACTTTATTTCATGGGGTTCATATGTCTAACAAGCAGTTGAATTCTTGAACGGGTAAGATGGAGTGGGGATGTAATACAGAAACAAGTGTTCCTGCAATAAAGGAAAATGTCTAGCTACGCCGCTGGAGGTTTTGTTTTTATATCCTAAATATACACTTCTTGCGAGGGTAAAGATATTAATTTTCCGAGTCATGATCCTTAACTTTCGGAAATGCGATTTTCTTTACCGGGTCATTACTCATTTGATGCACCCATTAGAATTTCGCAACCAACTTTTCGACCCCATAAAATGTCAGAAGCATTAACCTTTCTGTCCCCCCTCCCCTCCTCTTCCCCCACCTCCCTCCCTCCCCCCCTCCAACCACGCTACTTAACCAACTTTTTCAAATCTATTTTAAACAGACACGTAAGATTTTCACTATATAAAAAAGAAGGAAAAAATGCCTATAATGAACAATGGGCAAGTCCAGTAACCCTTCAACAAGATTCCTTGAAAGTCAGGATTGAATAATACATATTTATGTCAACACCGCTCCGAAAAAAAAAAAAAAAAAACATGTGTTCAACATTAGGGTATTAAAAGCTAATGAGGTCTGCAAAATGTACCAGGCAAATTCGATTCCTGCTGTAGCAGAGAAGTCGCTGTAGCAGAGAATTTACTGCAGAGGGAGGGGGGAGGGAGGTGGGAGGTAGAACGAAAAAGGGAGGAACAGGGGCGGTAGCTATAGCCTAAGTTTTTTAGGGGGGTGAACACTTCATTACATAAATTTGTAATCACTCGAACTAATGCCTTGAATTAATTGTTTTGGGAAAATACAACAACCAGTAAAACCAACCGACGTATTTTCAACAGAATTTCGGGTGTATGCCGCATATTACTTTACCCACAATGCTTCTATTATGATAATGAGTCCAAGGAATGTCCCTTCAGCGCACTGTACAGGTGCGCTATGGGCGACACAGCATGGTTTTCGAAGAAGAGATTCATAGCGCAGCTTGTTGGAAGTAGTTCCGGCGTGGATGAAAAATGATTTTAACGCATGCTCACTGCGCTTTTATTCGTGTAGTGTTCGTGGGGATTCAATCTGCCTTTCATGCATTATTTCAAAACAAAATCTGAGAGTGGAAAAAACGATGCAAAACAAAAGTATTTCTTCGACCCATATTACGTCTCGGACAACAGAAAATGATTCTCTGTGTAGTACCAAGGAAGAGGTTGAAAATGTGTATTTCTTTTTGTTTTTTAAAGATACAAATTTAATGGTAAGATTTATTTCAAATTTGTTCCCGTTAGTAGGTCAAAAGTTTGAAGCTAAAAGAATGTAAATTCTTAATACCTTTAATGCTGGACGTAATACTAGAAGAAATTACACGACACAATGCAACATTTTATTCTAGAAAAATGCAATATGTAATGCACGTGTTACTTATGTGACCGTACGGCCCATATGAAACTTCATAGCGTACAGTACAGGTATACGGTGTGCATGTGGTATGTGTGTAGTAACGACCAAACACTAGTTGTAATTACAACAGGGGCGAGTATGTTGGATTATTCTAGTTACAATTGAAACCGTGACAATAAATCTGCGTAGCAGTTAACAGTTATCCTGAACACCTTTTATTTATCAGACCACATAATCATGTCATTTGCATGTAACATTACCGCCAGATTCTCCGCGATCTCGCAGTGATTAGGGGCTATTGTATTCAGCACACAATGGATGCGAGTTAATGAGCTCTCTGCCTAAGCGCATTTGGGTGACTTAATCCGTACGTGATTCCGCGGGAAAACGATTTCTTTTGTCCACGCGGCCTGGCGCGGCGGCTTAAAAAAGAATGCAGAATCCCGCATATTTGGAGGTGGCTCGCCTCCCTAAATAAAAGGATTGCATTCGTGGCATTAGAATGTCTACCAGTCTTACTCCCACTACAAGTGATAAAGGCTTGTGGGATTCTCAAGGTCGGTATAATACCATTATGGCCTTCGCAGGGGAACGCGAACACAACACCTGGTAAAAAATCAAGTAAAATCTCAAATTTGGGGACCTGGTCTCATAAATTGTAAACCAATTAATAGAAAAAGTATTCATAACGAATTCACACTAACAAATTGGTCAATTGAAAATGAGGTCAAATTTACACTTTTTACCATAAAAATGATTTGTCCAAGCTAGTAATATTATTACATTTAAAAGCAGGCTGGATAATCATTAGTCTTATTGGGTTTTCTGTTTTCACGACAGTACTGAGACTATAAATCAGATTCTTGCGATGATATTACTGGGTCACAAATTTTAATTGATCCTTTTATCCAGAATTCATCATAGATAAGTAAGATTTCAGCCCTTGCTCTTCTTACTCGAGCAAAAACAACAAGATTTCAGCCCTTGCTCTTCTTACTCGAGCAAAAACAACAAGATATCAGCCCTTGCTCTTACTTGAGCAGAAACAACACGATTTCAGCCCTTGCTCTTCTTACTCGAGCCAAAACAACACGATTTTAGCACTTGCTCTTCTTACTCGAGCAGAAAGAACACGATTTCAGCCCTTGCTCTTCTTACTCGGGCAGAAAGAACACAATTTCAGCCCTTGCTCTTCTTACTCGAGCAGAAACAACACGATTTCAGCACTTGCTCTTCTCACTCGAGCAGAAACAACAAGATTTTAGCCCTTGCTCTTCTTACTCGAGCAGAAACAACACGATTTCAGCACTTGCTCTTCTCACTCGAGCAGAAACAACAAGATTTTAGCCCTTGCTCTTCTTACTCGAGCAGAAACAACACGATTTCAGCCCTTGCTCTTTTTACTCAAGCAGAAACATTACAATTTCAGCCCTTGCTCTTCTTACTCGAGCAGAAAGAACACAATTTCAGCCCTTGCTCTTCTTACTCGAGCAGAAAGACACGATTTCAGCCCTTGCTCTTCTTACTCGAGCAGAAACAACACGATTTCAGCACTTGCTCTTCTCACTCGAGCAGAAACAACAAGATTTTAGCCCTTGCTCTTCTTACTCGAGCAGAAACAACACGATTTCAGCACTTGCTCTTCTCACTCGAGCAGAAACAACAAGATTTTAGCCCTTGCTCTTCTTACTCTAACAGAAACAACACGATTTCAGCCCTTGCTAATCTTACTCGAGCAGAAACAACTAGATTTCAGCACTTGCTCTTCTTACTCGAGCAAAAACAACAAGATTTCAGCCCTTGCTCTTCTTACTCGAGCAAAAACAACAAGATTTCAGCCCTTGCTCTTCTTACTCGAGCTGAAACAACAAAATTTCAGCCCTTGCTCTTCTTACCAGAGCAGAAACAACAAGATTTCAGCCCTTGCCCTTCTTACTCGAGCAGAAACAACACGATTTCAGCCCTTGCTCTTCTTACTTGAGCCGAAACAACAAGATTTCAGCATTTGCTCTTCTTACTCCAGCAAAAACAACACGATTTCAGCCCTTGCTCTTCTTACTCGAGCCGAAACAACACAATTTCAGCCCTTGCTCTTCTTACTTGAGCAGAAACAACACGATTTCAGCCCTTGCTCTTCTTACTCGAGCAGAAACAACACGATTTCAGCCCTTGCTCTTCTTATTCGAGCAGAAACAACACGATTTCAGCCCTTGCTCTTCTTACTCAAGCAGAAACAACACGATTTCAGCCCTTGCTAATCTTACTCGAGCAGAAACAACTAGATTTCAGCACTTGCTCTTCTTACTCGAGCAGAAACAACAAGATTTCAGCCCTTGCTCTTCTTACTCGAGCAAAAACAACAAGATTTCAGCCCTTGCTCTTCTTACTCGAGCTGAAACAACAAGATTTCAGCCCTTGCTCTTCTTACCAGAGCAGAAACAACAAGATTTCAGCCCTTGCTCTTCTTACTCGAGCAGAAACAACACGATTTCAGCCCTTGCTCTTCTTACTTGAGCCGAAACAACAAGATTTCAGCACTTGCTCTTCTTACTCCAGCAGAAACAACAAGATTTCAGCCCTTGCTCTTCTTACTCGAGCAGAAACAACAAGATTTCAGCCCTTGCTCTTCTTACTTGAGCAGAAACAACACCAGACAGCAACTTTAATTTGAACAGATATTATTACATAATATTACCAGGTAAGTTGAGTGCTCTGGGCTAGTACGAAGGCCCATTCAGGGGTCAAAATTTACATTTTTGCCATTGTTCCATAATATGGTACTTTTTCAAATAATACTGTTCCAGATCAAATTTCATTGTTCCAACTTTTTGCCTATAACAGGAAAAGTCCTTTCTTCAAATGGGCTTAATTTATCATTTCTTTATTGGTCAATATGTGCAAATATGTATGTCATATTACAGCACATGATGTATCATTCAGTTGCGTACAGTCATACACGTGCAAGCAGCCTTGCATAGGTGTATCCAAGATTAATTGTGCTGGCAATCACAGGTGGAAAAGCTTTTTTCTTTCTAAATTCTTTTATGATAATCTCATTTGACAACATGCACTTGTTTTGCATCAGAAATCAAGTTATTGATCATTGATGCCACATGCTTGGGAAAAGAAAGTGATATTTGTAGCGGCTTGTAGTTTTAATGCCTGGTTGTAGCATACAGCCATATGCATTGTTAAACTACCCCCTCTATTTTCTTGTTATCTTTTTGGACAAAGGATACATGTTTGTATATAAACTGTTTTATTAAAAGGAAGCACTCTCTTTTTCCACTGGTCTTGGTCCCAGCAGGACCTTGTGCAACTTATATGTAACTCTTCTTTTCATGTACACATGTACAGATTTATCATCTATAATTTTCTGTGTGGATGTGAATAACTTATCATTTGATAAACTGCAGCTACATATTAACATATAGCAACGCTCTGAGCAGAGCCTTGAGTTTCCCAACTACCATTCTAGTTTCTGCTTAAAGATTTACTTAGCTGGACATATAAGTAACATTTATCATTGTTACAAATTCACTGTTCCTGAAAAAAAAGCACTGTTCTCGGAACGGTGGCAAATTTGACCCCAGCCATTTGTTTGTGGGTCTTCTTTGAAATGGGCTACGGGTTACGACTAGAGCTGTGACCATTTAGCGTGTACACGCTACACGCTCACAAATCTTGTAAATCTTTACTAAATACTTCATTGCGTGTAATCGTTTTTCATACATCATAGTGTCTTGCTGTTGAAAATCAATATTCATGATTCAAATCACACACACATTCGACAGACAAAATTCCAATCAATGACTTTTTACAAACTGTAAACCCGATTAGCATAATCCTTTTAAATGTGTGAATCACATATGCGCAGTAATCACCAATGAATGGGGATATCATGCACTTCAATTTTGCCGAAATCTGAGCAATCTAACTTGTAAAATGCACCGCGAATGTGCAGCAGTAAACAGTGAAACTACCAATAGGCCTAACGTTAGGCCTAACGTTAGGCCATAAGGCTTTAAATCCCACGCCATCAAGGCCCGTTTAATCGACCAAAAAACACTTGAATCGTGACAATCAGTACATTTACATGTAAATAATAGCTGATAAGTCAAATCAATTTTGCAAGAAAGAAAAAATATTGCATAATAAACAAGAGAAAAAGGTTTTGACAGAGCTAAAATTCTGCAAGCTTTGCAAAGATGGCGGGCATTTTTTGGAGAGGACTGATATTTCAGAACTTCCGGGGTGGTGGTGGCGTAGTTTTGAAATGTTTTACGGCGAGGTATATCATAGGCCTAGTTTGCAAGATTTTCACAGAACTTTGAAAGCCGTAGCGAATAAGACAAAAAAGGTACGCGATGTTGAGTTTAAATGACATTGAAAGGAAGTTATCTGTTCTTTCTAAACTGAATTACCATGCATATTTTCCATAAAAATGATGATTTACGCTGTAGAAGTAAAATTTTTCCATTTGGAAAGCAAAACTCAGCGTCTTTTTGGGCAATGCCTTTCGTACTTTTGCCATACTGGTTGCGCGATTTTTTTACTTCGCCTCGTAGTTTTGGAGCAATTTTGGTGTATTTTCCAAACTCGTGTACACGATACACGCTCGCTTTTTTTGGCGTGTACACGTTTACTAAAATCACGTTCACAGCTTTAGTTACGACTCACTACATGGTTGGGTGCCCTTTTAAATAGGGCTACGGGCTACGTGTTGGAAGTTTTGATTTATGTCGGAAGACTTGGGAATGTTTTGTGCACAGGCTACAAGGTCCCTTTATTCTCTGACTTAATTTAGGAACCACACATATTCATAGGCTACGAGCTACATATTTGGTGGTACAAATCTTCATACTCCAACTCATTTGCTCTGAATCTCTGATTTAGAGCATGAACGATTACATACATACAAATTTTACACACTTAAGCAAAGTCAATGGGCTTCAACGTGTGTTTTCAAAAACAATAGCCCAGGAGGTCTTGACAACTTGATTTTTGGTATGAAGACTTCCATATTTTAACATAAAAATCAGCACACGGAAACTTGGAATTGGTTTTACACTTTGTAAATATCATAATAACTCAATTGCTTTCCCAAAAAGATACACATTCTTCATTCAAAAATAAAGTTTTGACATTTTCTGCCAGCGTCTTGACAAAATTGTGACGAGCACGTAAGAATTTTTCCCAACCAATAAGATAGGAGGCTTCCGTAAGGAAATGAGTGACATAATTTGAGAGTGTATCTGCATTGCCTGTGTAACCTTGAGTGAATGAATTTTCCCACCAATAAGATGTGCATCATAATTTAGTGTATCTGCATTGCCTGTTAACCTTGAATGTTGGCGTGTTACTTATGTTGGCGCGTACAATTTGTATGTATTAATATCAACAAAAGAACAAGGGCGTTGAGGTAATTAAACTCAAATAATTGTAATAGTATGCAACAACGCAATTTGTCGTCTCTTGTAACGAACAGGCAGTGTGTTTTTTATTGTATCTGCACCCGTTTTGGCCCCTCCTTTTTCAAGTTATACTTGTACATTTGCAACATTAGTTGCATCGATGTCCTGTGCACAAGACACTGAATTTCTTCCAGAAAATTGACAATTTTTACACTTTTTTACAATTCTGAAAATCTACCAAAACCAGAGTTGAAAAAAGTTATTCAGCTTTATGCCTGTATGGTTACATTAGGCAAACATCAAAGGGAGTCGGTATTAATTTGTATGCTCTTTTAAGATAACATACATAACAAGATTACGGGCTAAGAAGTGTTAGTCACTCCATAAAAAGCTCAAACTAACACCACCACCACCACAACAAAAAAACAAAAACAGAAATCAAAGACGCCCAGATGTTGACTTTGAAATTGTGAACATGATTGGAGCCAACTACCCTCACTCATTAACAACTCTTTGCGAAAAAGTTAAATTGCCGAATATCTATTCGTGAGAACTTTTTGGTCAACTTCAAACTGTTACCACATATCACATGAGGATTAGCTGAAACATGCAAGAAATCACAGGAAGTCAAAGCATCAATTCCAGATAGGAATTTAAAAACCTGAATCACATCGCCACTGTACTGTACTGTACTGTAAAAGGTTATGTATTAGCCAACGTGTTTAGGCCTACTATTAGTACTACATAGTTGATTGTTCTTTTGAGTTTTGGGTAGGGCTACGGGCTACGTGGTGGAGAGCTTAATTGAAAGTCGGAAAATATGGAAAATATTTTGGGCTAGGCTTGGGCGATATTCAAGATTATGCAATATCGATACATCGCCTGAAAAAATATCGATTATATTGAAATATCGATACGCAAATTATAAGACGTCATACATAAGTCGTATGTACTGTTCTGGGCAAAGTAATCTCGTCTCTGCTCAAAAAAAGTCAAGTAAAACTTTTTATACAAATTAACAGAAATTACGGCAAAATATATACATATCATCTTCAAATAAACACCCATTATGTTTAAAAATGTTCTTTACATGGTTTTTATCTCAAAAGATCAATCACAGAAACATTGAACAAGTTTAAACCTCAGCATATTCTTAAAAAAAAAAAAAAAATGTTGTGGAACTGGTATTAGGCCTACACTGTATGCCTTACAAAAATCGGCTTTAATTTTATAACTCACTTATTTCTTATGAAAGTTGTACTGAAATGGCATGATTTTGGTAGCATTATATGGACTTCTAGACATTCAGAAGTCGATAAATAATGCATATTATCCAATTCATAGTCTGCTTCAATCATCGCACGAGTGTTGTCACTCAGAAGAAACAGTGGTAGCCTAGATGGTACGTGTGTACATAGTAAAGTACACTGTACAGTAATACTGTATGTAGTTACAGCACTGTACATTATCTGATCGATCTGGCAAGACCTGTCTGTCACTTTTACTTCAGACTTTCTGAACGAACAAAATAGTGAAAAAAACCTTATAGTTTTGTCAGTAATTTGTCAATTAATGATTGTTTGATATAAAAATTCAGATTCAGTATTCCTTTTGAGGAAACTTAACACGATGTTTGAGGATTCAACATCTTATGATTTTTGTTGTCTGAACATCGTAAGCCATCAAGTATAAAGTTGAAGTATTGCGCAATGCTTCTATACTCCGCAAGTCAAGTGGTTTTTTGTTCATGGAAGGATTTTTGGGTAATTGTTATCACAATATTATTGTTTTAATAAGTTTTATCATAACTGACTGCCTGAAACTTTGATTTAAATGAAATTTATTAACTTTTTGTGGCTGTTTAATAAAAAATACTTGGATGTTTGATATTCATGTTTAGCTTTTTAATAGTTCATGTATTGTGTATTATTGAAAAAATATAATATCGATATATCGATATGAGCCTTGAACTAAATATCGGCCATATCGATAAAGG